>OX326959.1:25935614-26535614 GCA_946800325.1 Luzula sylvatica | reverse complement strand
GAGCGCAGAAGCGAGAAGCGAAGGAAGAAAATTAGATCTTCGCCTGTGACTCCGCCAGAGAAGGAAGGAACGAAGAAGAGAGCATGATAATCAAGTTGGATAATTACGAAAATACCCCTCGGTCTGGTGGATTCGTTTTTTTGGATTCGATTTGTGGATTCTCCTTAGCACGTCTGTATATATAATGTATATATATATATATATATATATATATAGGGGAAGGATTCCTTGACATCCAATATAGACTCCCATATCAGACTTCATTATCTGAGCCGTTCATTAGATGATGGTGGGCTGAGATCAATCTAAAACTTTTAACACACGCTCTATTAATTAAAATAAAAGTTGCCCATCCTTACTCGGTCGTGTTCTCTCTCTCTCTCTCTCTCTTCCATCAAACCCTTCTTGATTCTTCCATCCGTGCTCTCTCTCTTCAGTGGAACAACTTCTCTCCTCTCCTCTCCTCTTTCCGCAGGCTCTCTCAACCCCCCTGATATCTTCGCACGAATGCTTAATCTTCGATCTCTTCAACCTGGCAATGCAGAATTTGGCGACGTAATCTCCGACCTCTTTTCTCCTCTCTCTCGTGGCGGTAGAAACCTGTTTGGCGAACCCTAAACCTCCTCCATGGTAGGCGCCCTGAACTTCCTCCATGGCGCCGGAAGAACTCGCACAAACTCTGGCGATGCATTGTATGACTCACAACACAACCCTAGCCCTCGGTTCAACTCGAATTTCTGAAATTGAGGTTGTCCGCACTCTATAGGTATAATTCGGCATAACTTGAACACAATTTAGTTTTAACTGAAGCATAAATTGAGATTAATTGAGAATTGTATGGGTTAAATTGGCTAATTGAGATAATTAGTGTTGTTTTTAGTGATTTAAGAGTAATTGAATTGTTTTGTAGTTATTTAGGTACCGGATATATTTTCAGTATTAATCGCGGCTCACAAGGCGTATGTATCCAAATCGAGAGAATCGCTTACCACTCGCACAATGCACTCTGAACTTGTTTATAATTATTCTTCATCCAAACATGCAATATGTCAAAATATTTTAGATGATTAATATTTATGTTTTTTAGGCTTTATGATATTTTTATGTTTCTTTGTTGATTTATTTGATATTATATAAGAGAGCCATTGAAGAGATGCGGTATTTGTGATGAGACGAGTTATATATTCGCTGCCCGATTTAATGCCATTTATGACGAGGTTTCTTCTTTTGTCTTTATCAAATTTTCATGTATATTTCTTTTAAGAATATTTTCGGTACTAAGTAATTAGTTTGTTCGTGATATATGATATCTTTGAAGAATCTAATTAACGGGACCAAAATTGATCTTGTAGAATTGCAAACGAGATCGAACCGATGCCACATTTTGAAGGTACAGAAACTATACATTTTGTCTTTTTCTATAATATTCTTTGATCACATGCATTGTTATTTTTGCAGCATTTGAAGAGATAACACCACAGGATTTAGCAATATCTTCTATTTCTGATGCAATTAGTTGCAGAATCACGGCTAGAGATTAGGGTTGGGTTGGGTCATGGTTTTGATAGTTTGATAGTGCATATCGATTTGTATTTTGTGGTTAGATTTATGCTAAAATTGTAATTTAGATTTTGTAATGGATTGATTTCTAGAAGTTAATTTAAGTTGAGGTTAGGTTAGTACTTGGATGTAGAGATTGAGAATTATTTTTAAATATTTGTAGTTGTGTATTAGAAATTGTTTAGTTAGAATTGTTAAATTGAAAAGTAAGTGTGGGGCATTTTAAACTTTCTTATACTCATTATGGACATGTTTATGTTTTTATTCACTTCGATTGATGTTTAAAAAATAGTCCAACATAAATAAAATTTAAGAAATAAGAAAAATAACAATGATTTTAATTGTTCCATTTGTTGATTCCAGTTGCGCTTGCTACCATTTTGTTTAGTTTAAGATACATATATACGCACATTTTGATTTCAGAAAAGGTCCAAAAAATGCAAAAAAGATAAAATTCTACTAGTCTAAGCATAATCAATAAACACAGGCATATGATTTCGATCCTCCATTATAGGACTGGTACCAAAAATTGATGCCAGGGGCATGGCCGTAATTTGTGTCGTCGGGTACTTTGGTTTCGTCTCCAATAATGCCCAAATCTGCTAGACTGAGTACTGATGCTGCTGCATCTTCTTCGAACTCACCTCCCGCCACTACAAATCCATACAAACATAGTGTAATTAGTTGATTATACAAAAATAAATCCAATGGAGCAAAAGAAATCCATAAATTAAACCAACTTAATTTTCTATTAGACCTATAATTATACATTCATTGTACCCAATTTTATCTTAATCGATTGGAGTAATATGTTTGCTGATCAGCTCTAAGATTCTGCGAAACGACAGCTTGAGTAGTAGATATTTTCTTCGATTTTGAATCTCCTAGCCTAAGGTTCAGACTTCAGAGCTCGCCAAGGTTCAGAGACGAGGTTTAGGGTTACGATGAAGAAGGGCGTCGCCAGTTTCTAGGTCACCAGAGCTAGCCGTCGCCAGAGAAAGAGCAGCGTCGTACGTTCTGTTCGGGCGACCGCCAGGAAACTCCCCAGAGAGAGAGAGAGAGAGAGAGAGAAGAGACCGTGGAGAGAGAAGGAGAGGATGTGCAGGGGAAGGGTTCACGGGCAAAAAAGAAAAGCATGTTTTTTTTCCAGATTGATCTCAGCCCTCCATCCTCTGAATGAACGGTTCAAATTATGAAGTCCAATATGGAAGTCTAATATTGATGTCAAGGGATCCTCCCCCATATATATATATCTATATCTCTGTGTGTGTGTGTGTGTGTGTGGACTAGGCTCAATGGCCAACATACTTACTTGGCCAACATTGGCCAACGACACTTATTTTTCAAAATCTATAGATGGAAATTAAATCTTAATCGTATAGATGTGATCCATATAATCTAGATATGTTGTACAATAAATTTTGTATCGTTTGAATTTTTCTATTTAACAAAACAAATAACAAATTTTCACAACCGTCCATTTCGATAAATTTTTAGATTTCCATGATGAAAAACTCGTAACATAGTGAAAATTTATCCTAACCCTATCTATATAACTTAAATTAAATCTAATGCAAAAAATTTGAATTTTAAAATTTATTTTATGATGAATCATGGCGTAAATATTATTGACCGTTAGTATTTTTACGTATCATGATGGATATGATAGAATTTTTTGTTTTCCATGACATTGAATCTATAACATTCTCAAGTGATATTGATTAAAGCTATATGGTTAAAATTTAATTTTCATTCATAGATTTTGAAAAATAGGCATCGTTGGCCACGTTGGCCAAGTAAGGATGTTGGCCATTGAGCATAGCCCTATTTATACTAAGAATAATGCAACACCTTCACGTGATGCGGACACGTGGAAGGGAGAATTTTTATTTAACCCCATTTTTATTTTTATTTAAATTTCGTTTTTTTTTTCTTTCTATTTTTTTTTTTAATTTGCACATTTTCGCTGGGATATGTATGAAAATTTGTTAATTTTATTTATGCGAGCTTTCATTGAAATTTGTAATGTGCCCGTTGTATCCATCTGACGTGTTGCGACTCTTTCATGACCTTTATTAATGCAGCTATTGACATCAGTATATTTGCGAATATGTCATGATTATATTAATTGAGTTTAAAAACACCCGCGCAAATGCTACTTAAACAAATTATATATGAAAATGATATCCGAGATAGACTAATTACATGAATCCTATGCATCTATTGATATCATTATATTTGCAAATATGTCATGATCAAATTAATTTAGTTCAAACACACGCACGCTAATTCTACTTGAATGAATCATATAAAAAACACGTAAAAAAAGAGATATGATATCCCGCGCAATTGCGCGGGACAAAGCTAGTATATATATATATATATAGAGAGAGAGAGAGATGCTAACTAGAATCCACAAAAAAAATCCACAAAAAAAAATCCAAGGATTAAAATTAAATATTTGTAAAGGCCGAAGGGCTTTTTCGTAAATGAGGGACCAAAAGTAAGAGACGCTACAAGAGGAAGGATGTTTTTGTAAAAATACTAACTCACCTTCACGATCTACTTCTCCACAGAAGTTATTCTCTCACCCTCACGATATGTCCCACGTAACTACTCTCTCCTCGTCTCTCTAGCTCGCACACTCTCTTCGGAGTTTAGAGGCGGCGATCCCGGCAATCTCTCACCCTCACGATCCGATCTGTGCCACGGATCAATCTTTGAACATGCTCTGTCTTTCCTCTTCCTCTCTCCTGAATCATCGGGTCCAAGCAAAAGAAACCCTAGAACACACAAAAAGGCGACGCGAAGGGAGAAATTGCAGAGCACTCTGTTCGTTCGACGAATTGTCCTTTCTAGGCTTGCACGCTCAATACCGACAACAAATCTCAAACCGAGGCTCATTTTCATTGGATTGAGGTCATTGAGCAATGGAAGGATTGGTAGAAATGGGGAATCTAATGGAATCAGGTGTATGGCGACACCGATTCAGGGGGGTGGGGCAACGAAGAAAGCTTCAGCTAGTATGTCTTTGATGCGACAGGTCATGCAAGAGTCGGAAGAACGCGGCTGCTGTGGACGATTCTGGCCCTGCTCCGAAGATCACTGTAGGTACTTGTTCTTGCAAAACGAGCATGCTTCCAAAATTAAAACAAATTTCGATTCTCTTATTACCTAATTGCGAATTGTAAGTAAATTTAACGAATTATTGTCAATTCTTTCCTGAGCAGATCAGGTGACAAAGAGGAGCTCTCGGAAGTGTTCGGAAAGTTCGGTCTGATTACCAGTGCCGTGTCATCATGTCTGACGAGGAAGGCAAGAGTAAATGCTTCGGTTTCGTCAATTTTAAGAATCAGGAGGATGTGGCTAATATACCATTGGTACCAAATTCGGCGATAAAGAAATGGAGAGAGACCATTGGTACAATCAGTCATTATAAAGTGAGGGGCGTTTTGGGGATTTTACTGCAATATACCATGGATTGATGCGATCAAAGATGAACCTGCTTTGTACCAGTCTTGATTCTTGACACTAGAAACAAATTCATTCTCTTCTGCTTGAACTGATTTTATTGCAATGAACCTGCGTTGTACCAGTCTTGACACTAGAAACAAATTCATTCTCTTCTGCTTGAACCGATTCCTCCAAAAGGAACTGGAGATCTCCATTTCACTTCTCCCATTCGAAATACTTTTTTGTACTGGTTGTACCGACATTTTTATGAAATTTATCTGCTGGAGAAGTAAATGTAAAAGATACAATATTGTTACTACTATTTTTGGTACCAGTAGTATATCTTGGTAGAGTTTCCATGATTATGTTGTGTTGTATACGACCTCTCACTTAATATATCACCATCTCCCTGAAGCTTAATTTTCTACAAATAAGACGTGAAACGAGAATGTTAGAAAGAATACAATTTTGTGAAGAATAATAATAATGAATAATGATACCTCTGGACATGTCGAAGCATTATGCCCCGCTTTCTTCTTGCATATACTACAAGTTCGTTTTTTCTTCACAATTCTCTTTTCCTTACACTGGGAAATTGGTGGATCGCCTAATGGCTGATTGTTAATATGTTATGCTAGCTTAGTGACCGGTAAATCTTCAATCTCATTTTCGAGTTCATCTAATTTTGCGCAACCAATTGTGAACGCGTCTACGCTTTTTGTGGCTTTAATAGAAATTTTATTGAATTTCGAGGTTAGTGTCGCTAACCAGCGGCTTGATGACCGAGATTTTTCAGTCTCGGCATTTTTACCTGAAGCGAGTCGTTTACTCTTTTAGCATCTATGTCAGCCTTTCTTGTCCACCTCTTTAGAACATATGTGAGGTACTTTTCGTAAGTATGGATAAGAGGCACCTGATTTATCATGAATGATTCAAAAAAAGTTTATTTCAATACATTTATTAGAAAATTAATTTTCAGACATTAACTAGTACCACGAATGTGTTATCCTCATCGAAATCAGATTGTTCTGACGGAGTTACGCTAGTGGAAGGCCCAAACATCGTTTATAACAACCTACAAAGATCAGAATTTGTTCGGTAAAACTGTAGCAGGTCAGAATTGAGATCGAGGTCAGAAATGTGGATCTAATACGTGGCAGTCAGAATCAAGGTCGGAGATGGAGGTGTAATGAGTATTAGGTTAAAATTGAAGAGGCGACAGAGTTCAAACCCGGAGCGGGTCCAATTTCACGAGATTGCGACCCACTGTATGAGCACAACTCAATCAGATTCAAAGTTCTCGTTCCACGGTTCCACCCCACCGTAGCAGCACATATCGAGGCAATCTCCCCTCACGCCTCACGGTAATGATTCTTCAAAGCAAAAAGCAAGTGCAATCTCCATCATAATCCTATAAGAGGCAGACGAGAGTATTAGGGAGGCGAAATGAAAGAGTTTTTGGAGGCGAGTTGCAATTAGGGTTTTTATTTTGGTCTAAATCAGGAGTTATGTGAAAGAGAAAGAGGGGTTACAACAATGAAACAGAGCACCTCCGTTAAAATTGCATCAACCACCCTGATCTAATCTTAAATCGATCTAAAATAAGTCTTGAGCATGAAAGGTTCAATGCTCACTTGAGCATTTTAGCAACTCTCTCCCTCTCTCTCTCAATATATATATAGTATTATTATTATTAAATAAATACAATTTCACATTGCATTTTTTATTTTCACATTAAATAATTTTATATAAAACTCATATAATAAATTATAGAATAATATAATAAATATCATGATATAATATTATGAAATATTATATTGTAAAATATTATTTATTTATTAGTTTATAGAATATATTCAATTATAAAATAAATTATGAGGATATTTTGGTCCAAAAAAAAATAATTTGGATGGAAAATGAAAAAATAACACTAGTAAGAGGTTTTCAAGAATTAAACTTACTATATAGGGGTTTTTTCAAAAAATTGAAAAGTTAGGGAATTCTTGAGAGATCCAAAAAAAAGTTAGGGTGTTTTTGAAGAATTCCCCTAATAATCAATTAAACAAGACTTCTTTTGGAATACATGGATGGATATTTGGTGGTGGACTTGAGGATTCAAAGTCGAAAAATAATTGATGGTGGAATACATGGATATTCATTTCATTGGTGGTGGACTTGAGGGTTCCCTTGAAAGTCGAAAAAATCTTCGGTCAAGATGGACAGAAAGGGACAATCGCTAAATTGAACACATACTGAGTGACGATATAACAAACCACGATTAGATTAGATTTTCAAGGAAGCTACCTGCCAAACTAGTTGAATTTTAAGCACGACATTTTGACCGTTCACACACTCTCAAGACTTAAGTAAACAGAGATTAGTAGATTCAACAAGGTCAGGGGAAGAAAACTTTTTTATGTATTATAATTAAAATATGACATGTACTTAAAAAAATACATAACAATACTAAATTACAAGTAAAATCCAAAAATATATATGCGTTCGAAATAATAAAATATCTAGAATAAAATATAATTTAAACATAGCGGAACCCATCTTTTTTTGCAAAAGTAAATTTTCTCCGTTAAAAAAATTCGGCAATTTTCTTTTCAATTAATACAAACAATCAAATAGTTAGTTAAAAAATCAACCTCCATTTTATTACGGAGTCTTGTCTTCTCGATTTTCATTGCCGAGAAATCACGTTCCGTAGTTGCCGTCGAAACCGAGAGAGTTAAAATGAGACGTAAAAATAAGAGCAACATAAGATAATTATCAATCTATATTAAAAATGTAATATTTGAATTGTTTTCAACTAAAAACTAACATTCGTTACAATTATATTATTTATAAATAGAAATTCCAAAGTGATTGTTCTTATTTAATCAATTAGCTTTTTTTCTTATTTTTAGGTTTTGCAAGTTTAAAATAATTACTATAAAATTAATTATTCATCTTGAGAAGCTTAAGAAATTTGAAGAAGTTACTTGTTCTATTTTTTTTAATTTGTTTGTAATTTGAAAAAGATTTTGAATTATTTTGGAAAAAAAAAGTTTGTGGTTTAAAGGGAAAAAAATAGAAACCATTTGTTGTTTTGGAGAAAAAGGATTTGAATGATAAAATATAATATTCGGATGAAAATATCCTGTTGTTTTTTAATTAAATTGGGTTGGCCTCGTTTTTTGCATTTGTATTCTTTACAATTTTTGAGTTTCTACAATCTTTAAAATAAAATTTCAATGGCCAAATAAAATATTCTGATGGTATAGAATAAGAATATTTAGAAATCATGGGGGGAGTCAAGGTTCCCCTTGGTCCCCCTCTAGTTTCGCCCTTGATCGTAATAAATCAGAAATTATAAGGAACTATTTGGACTGAGGTAATTAGGGCAGTTAGTAAATAGCACTGTCACAATACACCAATTATTTTTGTTTGGTTTGCTGTAAATAATGGGATTCCAGCATTTCCTACTTCCCTGCATCTTGTATTGCTGCAAATCTTATTCTGCTTAGAACCACAAGGATCAGAACTGCATAATTGAGAAAACTTGACGAGAGAACCTGAAACGGTAAAATCCTCGAATCCTCTCTCTCTCTCTCTCTCTCTCTCTCTCTCTCTCTCTCTCTCTCTTTAGTAATACATTCGTCCCACCACTATAATGATCATTGTAATGGTGGGACGAATGTGTTACTAAAGAGTAGGGCAAAGAGGACATTCCCCATCAATTGGTTTTGGGTTCACCTAAAACCAATGGATTCCATCGTCCAAAATCAATTTGGAACCCATCTTTATGCATCTTTCTCTTTTTATTATCTTTTCTTTCAAGCATGACATTGGTTTTGGGTAATAAATCTAGATTTAAAGAGAATGGACGAGATTAAAATGGACAAGGAGGAAACATTGAGTATGCATGTTTCTACATCGAGTATTGCATGTCTTTAATTTTTCCTTTTTTATGTATAATTTGTTTTGCTAAATTATAAAGTCTTCTTCGATACCAATTTGGTCTCATTGCAAAACAAAAATAAGAGACTGATATGTGAAATTGGCCCCAAAATGACCTTGCTTTTGATGTTTTTGTGTATTTTTCTTTTTTTTTTAAATCAATTTCTATTTACGAATTAGCCCCGAACTGAATTTGATTCTTTTTATTTTTGAGAAATTGAACTATGATTCTTTGTTGTGCAAATTACATCAACTGAATTGTTACTTGATTTGTATAACTTATAAGAATTAGCTCCAAATTATCTCAAAATAATAAAATTTTGATTTAACCCAATTCAATCAAAATTAACTTTGATTTCCGTTTTGTTTATGTTTTGATGTATCTTAGTTGTTGTCATGCAGATGAAGACTTCCACAAAATAAAATATGGAAGATATTACAAAATAAAATACAAATGATGATTCATGTGGTGATGATAATCGAAAGAAATATTAAATCAGATTGCTTTTGTATGATTTGGAATAAATTAGTGTTCTGGTAAATGAGATTATTTTATTGATCTTATTTTTTTTCCTATTAATATATCGAGCATACTATATTTTTTATTTCTGTTGGATATTATTTGTTTATGTCTTGTTTGATTAAGGAAATACAATACGCCGAAACAATACATCTTTTCTTCAATTTTGGACGAATATTTCTTCCACAATAAAAGAGGAAAACAAACGATCATAAGATTCAACTATGTTGGATATATGTGAAGAAAATACAGTTTCGGATCAACCGTAAAAGTGTACACAAGGATGAACGAATGTAAGCGTACATTCGTGGTCGTAACTTTCAGTGGGAAACTCCAATTTGAATGGTACAAATTGGGTTAGATAGATAATAATATTATCTATAACCTTCATGTAGAAATATATTTCATATGAACGAAGTATCAGTGTCGTTTCAATGAAATACCGAAAGGGTGCAACAGTATGACATACAGTTAGTAAAACTGTCATAACTTTTGCATACGAACTCAAATTGGTCAATGACAAATTGGGTTGTGTAGATAATAAGATTATCTGCAACTTTCGTGTAGGTTGATTTTCTGTCAGAAGAATTTACCAATTTCGTATGGACAGAATACTGAACAGGTTAATGCAGTTTTCTGTGTGAAAGGGTGTATATTGGATATGCATGCATTTTGGCCCATCGTAATCCTATGTGATATAAATAGGATATTTCTCTCTCATTCATGAAGTTCAATTTCATTCTAATCAATAGAATTATCCAGAATATTGAGAGCCAGCTTTCATAGAAAAAGTGTGCGAAGAGAGAGAAACCGAGAAAAACTCCCACCTTTCATAGAGAAAGTGTGCGAAGAGAGAGAAACCGAGAAAAAGGAGTTTTTCTCGGTATAGAGAATCAATCAATCGAGCAAGTTCGCCGGTGCTTCGTCTAGGCAGTTTTCACCCGCGACTGACGTCTTCCGACTCAAGGTGGATACACGTAGAGGAGCGACACGTGTAGCTCTTCGATTGTGATCGATCCGGAGGAGCGTTAATCGTCAACGAGCGGTGAAAGACGCGTGGTGTGGGACGCACGAATTGTCACCAACGTGACGGGAGAAAGAAGAATAGCAATCAACCCTTCGAGTGCAATCAATTTTGCACTGGTATGACTCTATCATTCTTATTGCATCGTATCTTTCGAAGTCATGTCGTGATCTCGGAGTTTTGGGAACCGGACCGGACCTTCATATCCGCTGCGCGGGCCCAGGGTCGGGACGAATTCCCTACAATATGCAAGGAATGAATCTGACACATCTTCACGTCGAAAAGTATCCCTCCAAAATCAATGTGTGATAATACTATTTGATAAAATGAGGGAACCTATATGGCTTGTACAAGCAATCTTCAATTTTTGCTTGTAAGTTGTACACCCTTAGATTCATATTGAGATCCGTGCAAAATTTTAAAAATACACGTTGCCGTTTAAATTAAACTTCCGTCAATCAATATCATTTTTGTTATCTCCTTATTCTCTGTTTAACGAAAAGCTCACTTCTCCCTCTCTCCCTCTTCTTGGCCGGAGAAAAAAACTAAGGCAGACGAAAGGAGTTCCTCTCTTCCTCTATCTGGTTCGTCATTTTTCTCGCTTCGAAGAGGTTGGCACCATTTCCCTCTCTCCATTACGCAGGAACTTCATATTCTGTGATTTATACGGTATTGTTGTTCTTCCGATCTGCAGATTAGAATCAAATGAGGGTCAATTAAAATTCGAAATTCCTGATTTGGCCGGATTGGGGTGGTATATCATTTTTTCTGGTATTATATTGACCTGATTGGGGCTGATTGGGACTGATTTGCGCTGATTGGGGTGTGATATCAGTCTCTTCAAATTCAATGTCTGGTTCGACCAATTTGTTGTTTAGGATGTCTTGTTTTTTTATTTAAACCCACTGCTTCCTCCTCTCCTTACTTCCCCTATTTCCAATTTGGGATTATTTAGATTACTTACTTGTTTAATTATTTTTCTTATTCATTTATGATAGGTACACAAATGGAGTCGTGCCCCAGAATATAAGCTCTAGCCTCCAAAGGAGATTTCATGTATGCCACGTATCAGGTGGCAATGCTTCTCCTTCTATCAATGCTGGTATCTATTTGTTTTCCTATTGAATATTTTTTTCTTAAGAATTTATGTTTTCTTTTGCAAGGAATTGCGACGGATTCGACTTGAAAAATACAAATTTGACTATCTAAACAAATTCGTTAGCCAGAAATATTCAATTAAGTGAACGTCGAATTGAATAACGACTAACTATTCATCGTTATTCCCAAAAATCAATCAAACACTTCTTTTTTGTAGATCTGAGCTCTGAGCTTGATGTTGTATCTACCTTGAGCGAGATCGTGCCGGACATAGTTATCTCGAACCAAGAATTTTGAAAATGTTGAATTCAAAAGGGAGGAATTGGAGGGTTCTTACGAGGATGCTTTAGTGTATTGCCAGATGTGCTTTTTGGTTTAGTGTTGCTATTAGGATTAGTGTTTGGGATTGAATTAAATATAAACAGATAGGGTTTTATATGGAAGTATGATATGGCGAATTCATAAGTTTTCTCTTGAATATGTAACTTAGGAGCTGTTTGGCAAGTGGAATTAGTAGAGTGGAATTGGATTATAAGGTGGAGGAGTAAAAAGTTCTGGAATTAGTAATTCCACAGTTTGTTTGGTTGTCCAAATTATAAAATACTGGAAAATATAATTTTTTGTTTGGTTGTTTATAAAATTCTGGAATTTTGTTATTGGAAATGTAAAGATAATATCTCAATAAAATTGATAAAGAATAATAACATAGTGTGATAAAAAAATATTATTATAATATATCATTATTTCAATATATATTTCATTAAAATATTATTATATTATTGTAATTTATAAGTAATTATAAGTAATTATATAATTTCTGGAATTTAGTTTACTATTTTTACTATAATATTAATAATTATAAAAAAATAATATTATAATAATAATACAAAATATTAAATGTACTTATATATTATTATAATATTATTTTTTATCTATTAATATATATTATTATTAGAATAATTATTTTATTATTTTAATACAATTACTATAATACTATTTTTCGAATAATTACAACATTTCAATATAGACGAATCAGTATTAGTAATTACAACATAAATATAAAAGTACAAATAAATGAAGTTAATTAGTGTAGTTACATCATTCACAAACTAATAAGTGTCATTACGACATTCATAAGTATAACCACTATTATTTGAATAATTACAGTGATTAGCCGATCTTGTAAGTTATCCATTGTCGATCTAAATTTGTACAAATTACATCAAACTTCATTTAGTCTCAGTGGCCTTTAATCATCGATTGACCCGATTAAGCACAAATCCTTAATATTTAGTCTGAACAATCCTCAATTAAGGCTCGATTTTTCTGTCAACATCCCTCAATTTTAAGTTAATTGAGAAACCTAATCTACATAGAACAATGAAGAAATGTGGATAATTGATACAAGATAAAATCACTTTGCGTAACTAATGATACAACTATACTATAAAGAAAGTCAATTTGCATTAAAAAAAATTGAAGCAACCAAGACAACAATTAGACGAAATTGAAAATCCTTTTGAGTATAATTGTTATGTACATACAATTAATCATTCTACCAAAGGAATTGCTACTCTAAAGATCCTGAATTGTTAACTCTCCCAACAGAATTGATAATATCACAGGTTCACAGTGACAATCAAACAAATTTGAATCTAAACACTATATGGTCAATTTGGTATAAACTAGCAGCTAATACACAAAAAAGAGAAGGTTTGCAAAAATCTAACCTGAAGCACGAGCTAACAAAAAAACAACCCATTTTTGGAGAGAGATAGAGAGAAGACTGGATAGCAACGAAACGAGTTGAAGAAATCACCCAAATTAGGACTGGCTGAAGGAAAAGAGAGAGGAGAGTGGAAAGAGAAAAGGTTTGAGAAGATTATTGCATTAATTTTAGTTCTCCACTTTGGCGTTCCAGCTTTTGGAGAGAATTAGATTTAGCTGGAAACATATAGAGATGATAATTCCGGAACTATTTAGTTCTTGCCTCATAACCTCCGCCAAACAAAAAATCATGATTTTGCGGCATCTCAAAACCCCGCTCCACCCAAAATCCTCAACGCCAAACAGGCCCTTATTAATTGTCTTTGTGAATGGTATCAAATGATGATAATAAGTCTAAAATTTACAATTTACTCTGTGTGAATGGTATCGATACCACTTTTCAACAAAATTACTTACAAGTTTAAAATTATATAAATGTCCAACAAATGACATAAATATCAATAAAAAAATTGAAAATATGTTCATCAAACAACAAAATTTCTAAAATTTCATAAAAACCCAACCTGAATTGGAGAAGTGGATCAAATTACAGGAAATGTGAATACACTTTATTCTGAATTTTCAAAAAGAAAAAAACAATGCATTTCGAACCTTGTAGAATTCTTTCGTATAAAAACCATCCACAATTGGTAGTCACAAAATTTGGCTTCAATCATATAGAATTCGTTCGATGCATTAACTCATTCACCTATTTTGCAAAAGACACCAATTCTTCTACCTTTTCGGCTTCAATCCTTTTCAATGCGCCGCATGGGCTGAAATACCGAAATCACCCACTTTATAAAACAATTCCTCTGCCTTACTCCACGAGCTAGATGCAACCTTGACAGCAACGATTAGTGCAAGAACTCGAGAGTGTAGCAGTGACAGGGCTAATAAATGGCATGATATTCAATTATATTTGTTATCATTTCATTTCAACACATAATATATACGTTATATAGATTTTTACAATCTCAAATGTGAATTCCAACACACACATTCTCCCCTCCCTTGCAACTCTAAATCAGCCACAATGGAGATGAAGTCGAATCAAATAACCCTAAAATGACAAAAGTCTTGCCTCTTGGCAGCCCCAAATCAACCACAAATAAGTTAATAACCACCACTCGCCCCAATCAGTGCAAATCAACCCCAATCAGGTCAATATAGTCGCACAGGGACTGAAATTACACCAAATCAGGCAAATCAGCATTTCCTAAATTCAATCCATCTTCCTTCAACTCTAACGCGCAGATCAAAAGAACAATGATACCTTAAAAATCAGAGTGTGGATCGTGCGCGATGGAGAGGGAGATGATGTTGCTCCCTTGGAAACGTAAAACGTGGCGAACCAAATAGAGGCAGAAAGGAGCTCTTTTCGTCAGCCTCCATTTTTCTACTCACTTGCATTGTCCTTCAGAGCTTCTTCTTCATCCAAGAAGAGAGAGAGAAGCTTCGTTAAACAGAGCTACCGAAGAAGATAACAGAAGTAGTATTGACTGACGGTAGTTTCATCTTAAACGGAAGAAATGGGAGCGTCTGTTTTTAAAAGTTTGCACAGATCTTAATGCATATCTAAAGATAAAAAACTTACAAGCAAAAAATAAAGATTGCTTGTACAAGCTATACATGTGTCCTTTTGATAAAATGGGCTTGTTTGTTTTGAGGGATTAGATGGGATAGAATTTCAATATCCGGGATAAGCCGAAAATTTCTTTTTGTTTTGTAAGATTAAATGGGATAATATTTCTTGTCCCAGTACTTCGTACTCCCACTTCAAAATCGGTATTACCAATCCATGGATAGAGCTATCCATGTATTTGATTATAATATTATTTCTTTAAATTATATTCATGAACACTAATTATATTATAATTATATTATATTATATTAAACAACAATAATAATATATTATGTACTATTTTATAATGTAATATAATAAAATTTAAAACAATTTATAATATAATATAAAACAATATAACATAATATAATATATTATAATATAATATAATATAATATAACATAATATAATATAATATAAAATATTATAATATAATATAATATAATGTAATATAATATAAACCAATATAATATAAAATAATATAAAACAATATAATATAATATAATATAATATAACATCAGATAACAACATAAAAAATATATACTATAATATAAAACAATATAAACAATATAATTTAATATAAAGTAATATAATATAATATAAATTAATTAAAGTAATATAATATAATATAAATTAATTAAAGTAATATAATATAATATTACATTATATTATATTATATAATAAGAATTAAATGACATACATATAATATTATATTAAATTATATAATGTTATTTTATGATATAATATTATAATATAATATTATATTATATAATAAGAATTGAAGTAATATAATATAATATTATATTATAATATAATACAATATTATATTATACAATAAAATAATATAAATATAATATTTTATAATATTCAAATATTCAAATCCTGGATTTTGTATCAAAGAACCAAACAAGGAATTTGATATACATAATTTCAAAATACAACAAATCAAACAACTCACATGGATTACCAAATACATGGATAGTGAAATCCATGTATATCACAATCCCTCGAAACAAACAAGCACATCACATTGATGTCGAATATATCACAATGCCGAAAAAAGTTTTGTTTTGGATACAACTAGCTTTATTCCCGAGCAATTGCGCGGGATATTTTTTATATAATTATTTAGATAAAATTAATGCGTGTGCGAATTAACGCACATGCGTTTGAACTAAATTAATCTAATCATGACATATTTGCAAATATCATGATGTCAATAAATGCATAAAGTTCATGAAATTAGTCTATCACGGATATTATTTTCTAATATAATTTGTATAAATAACATTTGTTCACGTACTTTTAAAATCGATTAATATAATCAGAACATATTTGCAAATTTTAATATGTATGTAAAATAGAAAAAAAAAATCAAATGTAAAAAAAGACCAAAATGTAAAATAAGAAAAAAGGATCAAAATGTAAAAAATGACCGAAATATTAATAAAAAAGGACCAAAATGTAACTAAAAAGGACCAAAATGTAAATTAAAACTAAAAATGACCAAAGGACCAAAATGTAAAATAAGAAAAAAAATCAAAATGTACAAAAAGACAGAAATGTAAATAAAAAAGGACCAAAATGTAAATAAAAAGGACAAAAATGTAAATTAAAACTAAAAAGGATCAAAATATAAATAAAAAGGACCAAAATGTAAATTAAAAAAATAATTTTTTTATACAAAAATCCTTGATGACGTGGAGGCTTAGAATTACAAAAAATTTGTTTAATTTATATAATAAGATATAATACGGCTAAACAATTACCCGTCATGGACAGTGGAAATTAGTGACGTGACTTGATTATTACGTTAATATTTAAATTATATACGAATGCTCATTGATGTGTGATAATACTATTTGATTGTTGTTCTTATTAAATTAGAATTAGAACATATTTAATGTTGCAATTGTTTTGTTGTATTGCACGGATATAAATAATTCGGTGTGACTATTATTTTGAGTATTAATTTATAATTTGTGTTTTTTTATCTTTGTAACTTATGAAATGTAATTAACTTTTGCGAAAAATTATTGAGTTCATTTATTATTTATTTTATAGAATGTCATTTCATATTATAAGTTATATATAAAGTTGGATAAATTCAAGCTCCCACATGAGGCCACGTCATCCGGGGACCTTTTTGTGAAAAAAAAATATTTTTTTATATTTTGGTCCTTTTTAATTTACATTTTGGTCCTTTTTTTAAAAATAAATTACATTTTGGGCCTTTTTTATTCACATTTTGGTCCTTTTTAATTTAGAATTTGGTCCTTCAAGTTTAAAGAATTGAATTAGGGTCCAGGGGCCTCTTTGTAAAAAAAAAATTTAATTTACATTTTGGTCCTTTCTTAATTACATTTTGATCCTTTTTAGTTGAAAAAACTATATTTTGAGTTATATATAAAGTTGCATAAATTCAAGCTCCCACATGAGGCCACGTCACCAGGGACCTTTTTGTGAATTTTTTTTTTTTTTTATATTTTGGTCCTTTTATTAAAAATAAATTACATTTTGGTCCTTTTTTATTCACATCTTGGTCCTTTTTAATTTACAATTTGGTCCTTCAAGTTTAAAGAATTACATTAGGGTCCAGGGGCCTCTTTGTAAAAAAAAAAATTAATTTACATTTTGGTCCTTTCTTAATTACATTTTGATCCTTTTTAGTTGAAAAAACTATATTTTGGTGTTTTTTATTTACATTTTGGCCCTTTTAAGTTTAAAAACTTACATTTTGGTCCTTCATATTTACATGTTGATTCTCTTTTATTTACATGTCGGTCCTTTTTCACATTTCCGAATTTATATTTTTGTCCTTTTTAGTTTTAGTTTACACTTTGGTCTTTTTTTTTTTAACATTTAGGTCCTTTTTAATTTAAATTTCGGTCCTTTTAAACATTTGAATTTATATTTTGTCCTTTTTATTTATATGTTGGTCATTTTTAGTTCTAATTTACATTTTTTGATATTTATAAAGTTAAGAAAATTGCTCTTCTATGTTTGCTCCACGTCAACCTTTACAAAAAATTTTAATTTACATTTTGGTCCTTTCTTAATTACATTTTGATCCTTTTTAGTTGAAAAAACTATATTTTGGTCCTTTTTATTTACATTTTGGCCGTTTTAAGTTTAAAAACTTACATTTTGGTCCTTCATATTTACATCTTGATCCTCTTTTATTTACATGTCGGTCCTTTTTCACATTTCCGAATTTATATTTTGGTCCTTTTTTTTTATATTTTGGTCCTTTTTAGTTTTAGTTTACACGTTGGTCTTTTTTTTTTAACATTTAGGTCCTTCTTAATTTAAATTTCGGTTCTTTTAAACATTTGAATTTATATTTTTGTCCTTTTTATTTATATATTGGTCCTTTTTAGTTCTAATTTACATTTTTTGATATTTATAAAGTTAAGAAAATTGCTCTTCTATGTTTGCTCCACGTCATCCTTTGCTTTTTCACTTTTTTATATTTGAATTTCTCACTTTAATTATGATTGATTTCTTATCATTATCATAGATATCAACTATATACAATTAATATTATTAGTAATTAATGATATCATTAATAATTTATTTGTAGCCTTTTGGTTTCTTACCGGTTTCAGTTAATGCGATATTTACACTTTTTTTTTTTAGAGAAATTAAAGTCCTCACAAAAGGTCACATCATCCTTTTAATGTGGACCACTTGATCTTGATCAAAAGGTCACAATTAATATTATTAGTAATTAATGATATCATTAATAATTTATTTTTAGCCTTTCGGTCTTCTTACCGGTTTCAGTTAATGCGGTATTTACCCTTCTTTTCTTTTTTTTTTTTAGAGAAATTAAAGTCCTCACAAAAGGTCACATCATCCTTTTAATGTGGACCACTTGATCTTGATCAAAAAGATCTATAATATATGATTTTTTATTTTAACATGATCTATATAAACCCACTAATTAAAAAATTACATGAATTTTGGTCCATCGCGGATCAAGTTCATTCATATTTTTTTGTATAAATTATAAACGAAAAAATTTCAAAAAAACTCCTTAAATTATTGGATATTATAAAAACTCCTAAATTTATATATGTAGTAATTAAAAAAAATTATTTTCTATTAATTTAAAAAAATCTTCATATTTTTGGAGCATATAATAATTAAAAAAATTATTATATATTATATTTATACAATTTTAATATTTCATACATTATATATATTTGACTTTTATATTTTTCCCTGAAAAACTAACACAAAATAATGATAAAAAGAACACAACATAGATATTCTTTTACAATATATTATTTTACAATAGATAAAAATATAAAATCATGAAATTATTACTAAAATAAACGGACAACGAAAAAAAAATTGATGTTTAAATAGATATTCTTTCACGATATGTTTTCAATGTGTTTATTTATTATTGCATATTTTATTATTATTGTTTACGAATTTGGTTAAAATTAATAATAAAAAAAAATAATCATTACGAATGAAGATTAAAGAGTATTTGGCAAAAGGAGAAGTGAATACAAAAGTTTGGTAGAGGTTTTTTTTTTTTTTGAAATATACAAAAACATAGAATTTTTTTACAATATCTAAAAAGATAGGGAGTTAAAAATACACCAAAATACGGATGTGTGAACAATCAGGTAATAAAACGTAGAATACAATAACATATTAGGAAAAATTACATCATAACAAACTCGAAGACTCCCGCGCAATCGCGCGGGGGAAAAAGCTAGTGTAATACAAATTTAAACGAAATAAAAAATGAATTCCCGCGCAATTGCGCGGGGTTATAGCTAGTATATATATATATTAGTTACATTAATTTTTAAACATGAACATTGTATTTACATTTGCTTCCACTTGTCTTATCCAAACAACAAAATTGTAATAGCAGCCAATACAAGTACTTGTATTCAAACATTGATGATTATAATGTAATTGCGGTAGTCCTAACACGATAATTTCAACTTCTTTAGTTGTATCTAATGTCATTATCCAAACATGCCCTAAATTTAGTAATGTGTGGTCGTCGGTCGATATATTCATAACACAAAAATAGTTATGTGTATAATATAATAAATCGTTGTAGTTTTGCTTATTATTGACACCAAACAATAAGAAAAAAGATTATGCATCCAGAATTGAATCTGGTTTAATATATGTTTAGCACATGTTATAAATTTGTATATCCATCCTATGCATTTATATTTATATATTTTTCAGATATATTATATACATTTTAAATGTATGATATACATTTATAAATTGTTGTAGTTTTTTTAAATATTTTATGAACATTTAGGTGTATGATATATATTGATGTTTCATACATTTGTAAATGTATCAAATTATTTTTGAGATGTATAGTATGCATTATAAAATATAATACATGTTATATATTTATGTTTTATATAATTTTAGATGTGCTATATATATTTTTTAAACGATGCATCTTATTTTTTGACATACATAGTGAAAGAAATACAGTTTCGGATCAACCGTAAAAGTGTACATATAAGGATATATGAACATGAATGTTCATGGGTTGATTAAATGCATAATATGATTGTGCAAAGTTAAGTTTCAGAGAGTGGTTCGTTCGTACTAACCATCGGGTCCGTTCGAACGGACCGCTACGAGTGTAAAATGGTTTTTACACATATTCATTCCAGGGAGTGGTTCGTTCGAATCAACATTGGTGTTCGTTCGAACGGACTACTACGAATGATGTTTGGAATTAACAATGAAGTGGGACAGGAGATGGTTCGTTCGAACGAACCGTAAGGGTGCGTTCGAACGAACCTCTTCGAGTATAAAAATGGTTTTATACATTCTCATGACAAGTAGCAGTTGGTTCGAACGAACCTTATGGTGCGTTCGAATGAACATGCTGCTGGAAGTCTATATTGAATATACACAATCTTTCACCCAATCCTTATCATATTTTAGTATAAATATGATGTTTCTCTCTCTATTAAGACAATTCAGAATTCAGAATTTTGTCCACAGAAGTCTAAGTCAATTGAAGTCTAATTCAGTCCAAAAATTAGAGAGACTCTTATCAAGTTGTTGAAAGAGTGCGAAGAGAAAGAGAGAAAGAGAAAAGAGGAGAAAAGATTTTTCTCCGTCTAGAGAATCGAAAGCAATCAAGCAATGTGTTATCAAATTAGAGAGACTCTTATGAGCATGAGACGCACAAATACAATCGGAGACGTGTCAAGACGGTGGGAGACGTGTGGTATGGGACGCACGGGATAGTCACCAACGTGTCACCGAAGAAGAGAAAGATGCGAGCGTTTAACTCGTCGTGCGTGATCAATTTCACGCTGGTAATCGTCTATCCTACTTTGCATCGTATCCTCGATATCGAAGCGTGATCTCGGGATTTGAGAACCGGACCGGGCCTTCATATCCGTTGTGCGGGCCCGGGGTTGGGATCAATTTCCTTCAGTGGTAAGCAAGCGCTGAGATTCGAGGGTCGGATCATAGTCGTATATTCGAAATACGCACGGGTTAGCAAAGTTTGTACCCGTTTGCATGATGCTGGATATTTAGAAGTTTAATTTTTCACTAAAATCACAAGTGGAAATTCACTACAAATCAATCATGAGATGATTGAGAGTATCTAGGAATGATCGTGAAAATATTTCATGATTTATCGTTTCGGAAACGAGCGAAAACGGAAAGACGGTGAAAAAACTCCACGAAAACATGATTTTCAGGATCCCCAGGGGCCAGTTTGTTCAAACTGACTGGCCAGTTCGTCCCGGACGAATCGGGGGTGCGGGGATGCGACCAGGGGTCTTGAAATACAGGGATAGGTTTGTGCGAACGAACCTCAGTTCGTTGGAATGAACTGTCCCCTGGTTGGCAGAATACTGTTTTTTGTTTTCGCGATAACTTTGGCTACGAACCTCGAAATTTTAAGTTCTTTATATCGATAGAATCGGCATCACTCATACTTGCATAAAAATTGATTATTAAAGGTTAATGATCAATCAAATCTTGTGATGGTGATATAATACGATTATGTCACGTATACAAACAAGAAAGTCATGATCCCTCATAATATTTAAGTCATCAAAATGCCTTCCATGTCCACAACCACCGAGTTTAGTGTTACGTTTCACGTGGGTTCAGGCTAAAGTCGGTCACGTGATTGTAACTATCGAAAGGGTGGCAAGCGTTAAATAAGGACTTGTGAGCCCCAGGCTAAAGTTGACTCACTACTAGTTTATTTGAACGATACATTGGATATGGTTGTGACTTAACCGTCCAAGCCAATCGAATTGGAGTTCGTACACGGAACTAGGATTGTATATGATACGATCCATCACCGAAATTCTATAAAGGTTTAAGAGTCGTATTTGATACGATTGGATATTCATCCTACCTAAATAACGGGATCCCACCCGATAGGCTAAAGTCACTTGTGGGAGGAACGGAAATATGGGTCTTGAGTGTTATGGACTTGGAGTCCCGTATCAGTATGAGGGTTACCGATTCGATAAAATGACACTTTCATATAATCATCATATAAGCATATAGATTAAGTACGCACGGTTAGGAGCTTAATCTTCATCATCCAATTAGAATCATGTTTTCTAGCAACACCAAATATATCGATGAAATTGATATGATAGATGGCTTTTGGGCCGGAATTATCGTTATTAACCTTGATAGTCAAAGAATAGTTCTTAGACTTAAAGGAACGTGTTGGACACGAAAATGGTAGATTCAGGGCTCGAGGTTTTGGCTTTTGAGAAAACTGGGTTCGATAAACTTAAGAAGGAATCGAACGATATTACGTGCCTTGTGGTGGCATGTATAGACGCAAATTTTCAAAATTATTTTGAGAATTCGGATGCATACGAAAGTGAAACGCAGCGCTCAAGAAATGATTTCAAGAGCTAGAGCGTATTGAATGGTTCAATACGGCTCAAGGAGTTGGTTAATTTTGAGACGCCTTGTGGGTCTTTGATTAACACTCGTGTGTTGATGGTACGAGATTTGATCTTCGTGACCGAATATCATATGCATTCGATAGATAAGTCAATCCCGGAATTGCATGAGATGCGATGAAAATTTGAATAGGAGATGCTTGGAGTATCCGGGGAATCCAAAGCATAGAGATGCGTGGATGTCCTTGTAATTCGAAGGCGGGATCGAAAGAAATAAATGTCTAAGGGTATTTTGGGAAAATGTTTTCCAAACAAAAAGTTCGGACAAGGAGTTGTCCAAACTAATTGAAGGAAATGCAGTTTCACATCTACGGTAAAATCGTACGTATAAGGATATATGAACATGGTAGTTCATAAAAATATAACATGTGTATTAGATGCACATAAGTATATATGATATAATAAGATAAGATTTTAGGAAAAATCTGTTTGGAATATGTTTACTAAAACGGACATAACTTTCGCATACGAACACCGATTTGGATGATTCAACTCTCATAAGTTAGATAATTGGATTATCTACAACTTTCATATTCAGTGGAAAAACATTTCAATAACGTAGGACGTTCATTCTAATGAAATACACGTAAGGTTGCGGCAGTTCGACGAAAGGACGCGAACGTTTACTAAAACTGGCATAACTTTCGGACTGGACATCCAAATTAGATAAACTCGGATTTGTTGGAAAGGTAATAAGATAATCGAGAAGTTTCGTTCCGAAAGTTCCTGTTAATTACGGACCTAAGTCGGTCGAAATTCCAGTTTAGTGAAAGTGTGTCTGCTGATTCTGCAGGAGACACATCTTTTGATCAAATCTTCTAGAAACTTGTCCTTTCATGCATATAAAAGTATCATTTGATTGATTAAAGAATGTCTATTTACTGGTGAAGGAATACGAGTTATTCTATAAATATGACCCTAATCTCACTCAATCAAATCAATCTAAGCAACCATTATTTCCACTAATTAATCCAGTAATTAAGAGAGAGAAAAGTTCGCCGAAATTCTCCATTGATTCCGGCAAGAGTTTAAGCAAGAGTGATTACGAGGCGTCTAGGCAGTTTCGCGATTATCCGACGACTCCCGTTTCGCGGTGGATACGAGTAGAGGTACGTATACGTTTGCGTACTAACGAGTTAAGTTCATCAACCGACGAGAAGACGAACGGAGAAAGACGACCGGTTTGGGCGTGGGACGAACCGGTGCGAACGAAAAGGTGCAACGTGAACGGAAGTGAAGACTTCGCAACGACAAACCCTTCGTAAGCGATCAATTTCTCTAGGTACAAATATTACGTTTATTAGATTTACGTTATATTAGTTATAGGCAATTTGATAAACAAATCGTAGATGAGATCTCGGGGATTTGTACTCCGTCGAGTCCAATAATTATCCGCTGAGCGGACTCGATGGGGTGCAAATAACCTAACACTAATGACTCAAAGAATGGTGAAATCCGAGGAGGATTAAACCTAGAAGTTGATTGCTTCTTTTGACGTTGCCGTCTTGGCCATATAAACGAGATATGCGTATCTATATTCCATATGATGGATTGCTAGAATCATTCGAAATAGATTCGATTGATTAATGCGATACTTATTTATTAGGCAAGATGGCAAAGGGCATCATTCTCCAAAGGTTGGAGAAAGATCCAACGAATTATTGAAAATTAGATTTAGATGTAAATGTTCAGATAAGTTCCGAGGCAAGAGGAGGCTATCGGTATTTTGTTACGTTTACGGACGGTTAAAGTAGATACGGTAATATCTATTTAATGTGTGTCGAAGCGGAGACTTTTGAAAGGTTCAAAGAGATTCAAAAACGAAATACAAAATCGACTAAGCAAGAAAATCAAATCCCTTTGATAGGATCGAAGAGGCAAATATTTGAGCTACGCACTTCGATAGGATCGAGGAGGCGATATTTGAGTTATGAGTATTGATGATCATTTATGATTGTGGAATCGTTTCATGATTATCTTCATTTCGGAACATTGAGATGTATCTCAAAAGAGGAAATGAACATATGTTAGACATGGTTCGATAAATGATAAGTCAAACGGATCTCCCAAAAATGTTTTGGGGATACGCCCTTGAGACAGCGGCACTAATGAATGGTTGCATATAAGATATGGATCATAAACCTTCTAATCGGTACAAAAAACGTCATATGAGATATGGATCGGAATGGTTCCGAAGTTGTCATTTGTACAGATTTGAGGATGTGAGTATATTTCGAAATTTGTTTCGGTTAAACTCAATCCCAAATCTGAAAATTGTTCGTTTATCATATATCCTTAAGAGAACTAAAGGGTATTAGTTCTAACGTCCCGACGAAAATGAGATTTTGGTGGCTCGAAGAGATGCCTTCTTGGAGGATGACATAATGCGCACAAGTTTGGAACTGAAAAATCTCTACCCGGGCTAGTGGGAGTAGAATAAATCTCGAAAGAGTTCGAGATCTGAAAATGAACATTGTGCCGATGAAAGTTGACATGACTTCATCAAGAGTTGATGAACGCAAGTCGAACACACAAGGAATTTTTCGCAGATCAAGTAGGCTATATCATAAGCCGGTAAATACGGATTTATCGTGGCTAATTATGATAGATCGAAATCATATGATGATTCGATATCCTACAAGGATGCTATGAGAAGTAACGATTCCACATGGCATGGTGTCATGAAATCTGAGATTCAATCCGTGCAAATTATCAAGTTTGGAACTTGATTTCATCACTTTTCGGGTTAGACCCGTGAAATGTGAATGGGTTTTCAAGGTGAAGAACCTACATGGATAGAAATTTACATATATACAAAGCGAGGCTCGTAGCGAAGAGTTTCAAGTATTTCATAGTCGGACTATGAAGAAACGTTTTCGCATGTTGCCATGCTTTCACATTCTCGAAATTCTGCTTACCATGGTCGCGTATTATGACTATGTGATGTGGCAAAATGGATGTCAAAACCGAATTTCTTGACAGAAATTTTATGAAAGGATGTGTATTTGACACAACCTTACGATTTTGTCGATTCATAAGAATCAGGGATAGAATATGCACGCTTTAACGATCCATATGATGGATTAGAGAAAGATTCTCGGAATTGGAATATTCGTTTTGACGAAGTTATAAACTGTTATAAAATTGTCGCAGCGAATGAAAAATTTGTATACACATGTAGGTTAGTGGGAGCCACGTTATATTTCTTGGAACGACAGAGGATTTAGGCGAGACCGCTTATGAATTAAGCGTGAAGATCTATAGGATAGATCTAAGAAGTTCCTCGTCCTGGATTACAACACGTATATCGACATATTGTTGAAAATATTTTTCAACATATAACTCCTTGAAGGACTTAAATCGAAATGTCGAATGGCAGAAATTTTTGTGGCTCGATGTGAGACATCAAGCAGCGCAAAAATAGAAATGATATGATGCTTCACATTTTGATGTGAGAATCTATTATGTATGCCATGATATGTATGTGGATGTATGTCGTACGTATGAAGCGTCTAATTTACCGTCAATAAAATCCAAGGGAATCACACGAGTTTGAATGTAATGCGATTACATGAGGCTAACTCTTGTGAATATATAATGATTATACATATATATACATAATGGTTATGTATATTTAAACCCTATCGGAATTTGTATTGATAGCGGTGAAGTATATCCTTGAATACTTTGCGAAAGAATTCATGATTTTATTTTATCTATAACAGTGTGAAGGACGTGTGGGTTATAAAGAGTTTACCAACATCAGTTTCCAAATATATAGCACGTCCAAATATGTAGCACGACTTTCGATCACGAAGTGTGTACGTATTTTGCTTAAACGAAAACAAGGTTATGTGGAAAGGTTCCACACGACCAATAGTTTATGATTCTATTTATGGAGGCGAGTATATTGCGGTTATTAATCGCAAAAGGAAGAGGTGTGGACGTCGGCATAATTGATGATTATGTGCAGCAAAACCGTCACGACCTAAAGTTTCATTTCTAAACATCCCTAGTCGCAGGTCAGTTTGCTTAAGAGAGAAGCATTTCTATTATCAGATAATAGACTGAACGTGTACACTAGTACGTTTGCCGAGGAGATGATTATCTTTTGCTAATCATGGGACAAGGTGCTTGTCGAATCGGGAACGTAGATATATGTTAGGTTACATGTATTGGATATGAATAAAGCTGCGAGACCATGACATGGTTTAGTCATTATAGATGGACTCGCGACGAGTAGGGTATTAGGTTCTTCACACTTGAGAGGACCATTGATTGCGTTACGTGCGTAACACAATGTTTTGATATGACCTTACGCCTGCCGTAATAAGGGGCCAAAATGGTCATCATTGGGTATTGTCCGAAACACGAAATTCAATATGAGTCTTCAAGATAGAAATTGTTTATTCTGAAAGGAAGAGATATCTCTTAGGCCGCTCGATGAATTGATTAACGAAAACTATGGCCGTAGTCAATGATATTAATGGTTAATATCGATTGAAATTGTTAACTCAATTCGGAATCGAGGAATAAGTATAGTTAATCAAAATATAAGGATGACTATAACCATGCCTTTTGATTAACGGATATCGCTAACAAGAGAACTAATAATCGCTATTCGAGATAGGCATGATGATCACAATCATTTTTCGTTTTAACAAGGGTAGCCATGATGGAGTGACTAGATCCCTCTCATGGGCTTGTAGTGCCTTGGAAACAGCCTACTGCCATCGTTAAACGAACCTACACGGTCACACAACGAGTCGTACTATGTCGGGCTTGATTGCAAGTATTGGCACATAGGATGTGCATGGCTTAGCGTATTTGATATGCGGGCTATATTCTCTATGATCATGTATATTGGATATGCTGATAAGAGGAAAATAAAGCACCTTTTTGATATCTAATTTGGGGATTTTAGCCCTTTTGAATCACAACTTTATATATATAATTGTTCATATTTGAGATAGCAAGAATATTTCTTCACTAAGTGTGTTTTATTGATAATTTTAGGTTTTTGGGCGAAAGTTTTTGGCATTCCAACAGTGTATTTGTCTTCCTCTCCTCGCGCCGATAAAATCGATATATTATACTGTCCATTTCGGTACACGTATGAAGAAGGAGGCAAGAAATCTACCACACAAAAGTCTACACCAAATTCTATACGAAAACCACTCACACTTTAACCACCATTCAGCCCACCTACCTCACCTACAATTACCAAACTACCCTCAATCCTCTCAACAATCTCTAGACCAATGGGAAGGCTCCTAATGCACTATAAATAGACCCCAAAGGCCCTTGGGGCAGGATTGCTTCTTCTTCCTTCCCCTTTCTTCTCTCTCTCTCTCTAAGCACTTCCAAGAACTTTCAAGAACGTCAAGAACCATTCAAGAATTACTCGAATTCTCGAGTGATTGTTTGCCGGACTCGAAGCTTACTTCATCCGGTGAATCGATCTAATCGAAGCTAGTCGCAGAAGATACACGTCACAACCGGACTCGGAGCTTTCTTCATCCGGGAGAGTCGACAACTTCGAGCGAGAAGCGCTCGTACCGTCCTAGCTTTCTAGCGGTTTGAGCATCGAGCGACGACACTAGGCGAGGAAAGGAGCTCCTCTTGGCACGTTGAAGCTCTACTTTCTTCGAATTAGGTGTATTCTTTATAAATCTTGAAATTCTTGTATGTTGAATGATAGTTTAAGGTTGTAATTGAATTTTTTCTTTGTTGTAAATCTTTGTTTCTTGCATTCAATCTTTGGCTCTCTTTGTGTGATATTTTTGTTCTCTTTTTGTTCTGCGTAGATCTTGATTTCTAGTTTCGGGAACTTTTTGAATCGTAGAATTTCATGAAATATTCGAATTGATATGAATTTTTGAAAACTGTCACTTAAATTGAAAACCTGCTGTTTCCAGGGTACTGTTTTTCAGAGACCTGATTGTAATTCGTTAATAACTTTTTATTCCGTTGTCCAAATTGTTTGAAATTTTAGGATAAATTTGATAATATTCAGAACAATCTCTACACAAATTTTCATTAATTTTCGAAACTTCGAAATAATTATTTTAAAGACCTGAAGTTTAATCCTATTTTGACGCAATAGCTCCCTGTGGAACGAATCTATTATTTTCTGCTATACAACCATATAATTCACTTGTTTGATATTACGGGACTTTAAAACAACGATACGCATTTTAAACGTGCAAAAAGACTGTTATCAAAATGGCGCCGCTGCCGGGGAGTAATGTTTAAGTCAAATTATGAATCGAACTTGCAATCTTGAGTGATATGTTTAATAGAATTGATAAGTTTGAACTTGATATTTCACTAATTTCGAAATTTTTCTATTCTTGCGAGGTACACGGAGTAGAGCAAGATGGATCATCAAGAAAGACCAAGAACGTTTGGAGAATTGCTAACTCAAGAAAGAACTCCAAGAAGATATCCAAAACACATGACGCTTAAAGAAATGATCAATCAAGACATCGACGAATGGGAAGAAAGAAAAGAAGAACGAAGGCTCGGTTTGCTCTCATGTTCCACCTCAAATCAATACGAAGAATCACACACCGAGACCCTTTATCAAAATCCCATCTACGAAGCTCACGAATACGAAAACGAATCCCCATGGGGTTATGAGACACAATCCTATACCGAAACCACCAATAATTACTCAAACCCCATATACGAACCTTCTCAAAACGAACTCGAATCTCAACATAAATTTGATTACCAAGATCCACAATTTCAATCCCAAAACGAAGATCAAGACCAAGAATTAAAAAGAATGATGGAGGAAATGATGGCGATGATGGTATCTCTTAAACAAAAGCAAGAACAAGTTTATGAAGAAATGAAACAAGATTTTGAAGAAATCAAACAAGAAATCAAACAAGAGATAAGTGATATCTCGCATGAGATTAAAACCACCTCTCGACGCCTCGGAAATATTCAATCCATCGTAAACGATCTAGATCAAAGAGTGACTTGTCTCGAGTTAGAATATTCAAACGAGGAGATTGTGGAGATTGAAGGTGATAAGAGTTCAAGTATAGGGGGATTCGATGAAAGCATTGGAACGATCATTGAAGAAGAAAAGGTGTCATTGGATTCGACTCTCCAAAAGACGGTTCAACTCACTCCAATCGATGAAAACGCGCAATTATCAAACGAGCAAGAAGAAAAATCTACAATTCTCCAAGGTGAATTCTTTCCATATATCATGAATTTTAATTCATTTAAGAACTATGATGCTTCTCATGATAGAAATTCACCTTGTGTAGATTTATCAAGGAAGTCAAATACATTCGAGACACTCACGCCTCTTTCAACGCCTCTCCAACAAAGGCCTTTACAAGAAAATCTTGGAAAAATCCAAGATGAAATAAAGAAACTCTTCACGCCAAGTTCAACTTACGCTAAACGAAAAATAATCATGGCAATCGCTCAAGTCTCCAATCTCTTAATGAGACTGCTCAAAGGCAGTCGTAAAGCCGCTAAAAGCATAAGCGCCTCATATAATCTCGAAATAGGCTAACTTTGGGTGTCTAGCTCAAAGACGTAAAAGAAAGGGCGCTAGTTGGGAGGCAACCCACGCACCAAAAAAAAATTCAGGTTTTATCTATCCATCTTTTTTCTATTTTAGTCGACATTTTTTTTCGTATCTTTTCGCTTGAGGACAAGCTTGGAAATAAGTGTGGGGGGATAATATTTGGATTTCCTTTGTATATATTCGCTTTTATTTTATTTTATTTTATGCTTTTATTTTGCTTTTATGAAAATTGAAAATTTTAAAAATTTTAAAAATTAAAAAATTCTACCACCATTGTATATATCATATTTTAAATCAATTTTTCGTGATCGTCCTCGATTTTTAAGCACTTAAATACTTGTTAAAGAAACGGTTTTTCTCCACGATCAAGTCTAAACAATCACACATATTCTTAAAAAGAATTTTCACCATCCACTTAAAGAATATTCTTTTTCTCAAATGAATATTAAAGAAAACAATAAACGGTCTTTTATGAGACTAATTTGGGATTCAATCCCGTCTATAATAAGATTTGCTTAAAGAAGTATTTATTTTAAATGATTTTTATTATGATTTATGTGGCACACCATTTTTGAATAAGAACCCATTCTTAATTTAGAAATTCTAAAAAGTTTTATTCAACCATTTTTGGTAGTTTTTGCATTAGTTTAAAAATTTGACAACTTACAATTAAGGATCCTAACCGTTCATGGCGACTTATGTTCCAACCAAACGGAATTTTATTGCGCCCGCGATTTTTTCAAAAAGAATTCGCAATGGAGTAAGCCGGGCATGAGCGAACCGTACTCATGATCGGTTCGAAACATTGTGAATTAATATTTTATATAAAACTATTTCAATGAAAGAAGAAAGAAAAAAGAAAGAAAAAAAGAAAGAAAAAAAGAAAAAAAGAAAAAAAAAGAAAAAAAGAAAAGAAAAAGAAAATAGAAAAAAGAAAAAGAAAAAAAATAGAAAAATATAAAATAATATTTTTGAGCAAAATTTAAGGAAATTTGGTTGGATTTAAGGAGGACCCAAGTACTTACGTACCGAGCGGTTATAAAAGTGAATTACTTACATTTAAGGTCAACTTTTGCAAAAATGAAAAAATTGGTTCTATTAATACTTTTAAAAGATTTTTCCTCTTTAATTATGTGGTGTTACGTTCATTATGTGGTGTTTAACTATCTTTTTCGAGTGAAAATCATTTCTTAATAAATATCTTAAAAATTGGCAAAATCCTCATTATAGAAGTTTGATATTTTGTTCCTCTTGAAATAACATATGATTAAGAGAGTATAAATATTTCTTGTGAAATTCAAATTTATGAGATAGTGTGATTACAATTTCAACAAAACCTAACTTGTATTTTTTGTGCTTAAAATATATTTTATTACGTTTTATTTTGTCGAGGACGACAAAAGCTAAGTGTGGGGGTATTTGATAAGAGGAAAATAAAGCACCTTTTTGATATCTAATTTGGGGATTTTAGCCCTTTTGAATCACAACTTTATATATATAATTGTTCATATTTGAGATAGCAAGAATATTTCTTCACTAAGTGTGTTTTATTGATAATTTTAGGTTTTTGGGCGAAAGTTTTTGGCATTCCAACAGTGTATTTGTCTTCCTCTCCTCGCGCCGATAAAATCGATATATTATACTGTCCATTTCGGTACACGTATGAAGAAGGAGGCAAGAAATCTACCACACAAAAGTCTACACCAAATTCTATACGAAAATCACTCACACTTTAACCACCATTCAGCCCACCTACCTCACCTACAATTACCAAACTACCCTCAATCCTCTCAACAATCTCTAGACCAATGGGAAGGCTCCTAATGCACTATAAATAGACCCCAAAGGCCCTTGGGGCAGGATTGCTTCTTCTTCCTTCCCCTTTCTTCTCTCTCTCTCTCTAAGCACTTCCAAGAACTTTCAAGAACGTCAAGAACCATTCAAGAATTACTCGAATTCTCGAGTGATTGTTTGCCGGACTCGAAGCTTACTTCATCCGGTGAATCGATCTAATCGAAGCTAGTCGCAGAAGATACACGTCACAACCGGACTCGGAGCTTTCTTCATCCGGGAGAGTCGACAACTTCGAGCGAGAAGCGCTCGTACCGTCCTAGCTTTCTAGCGGTTCGAGCATCGAGCGACGACACTAGGCGAGGAAAGGAGCTCCTCTTGGCACGTTGAAGCTCTACTTTCTTCGAATTAGGTGTATTCTTTATAAATCTTGAAATTCTTGTATGTTGAATGATAGTTTAAGGTTGTAATTGAATCTTTTTCTTTGTTGTAAATCTTTGTTTCTTGCATTCAATCTTTGGCTCTCTTTGTGTGTTTGTTCTCTTTTTGTTCTGCGTAGATCTTGATTTCTAGTTTCGGGAACTTTTTGAATCGTAGAATTTCATGAAATATTCGAATTGATATGAATTTTTGAAAACTGTCACTTAAATTGAAAACCTGCTGTTTCCAGGGGACTGTTTTTCAGAGACCTGATTGTAATTCGTTAATAACTTTTTATTCCGTTGTCCAAATTGTTTGAAATTTTAGGATAAATTTGATAATATTCAGAAAAATCTCTACACAAATTTTCATTAATTTTGGAAACTTCGAAATAATTATTTTAAAGACCTGAAGTTTAATCCTATTTTGACGCAATAGCTCCCTGTGGAACGAATCTATTATTTTCTGCTATACAACCATATAATTCACTTGTTTGATATTACGGGACTTTAAAACAACGATACGCATTTTAAACGTGCAAAAAGACCGTTATCATATGCATTAGTACATTTTAGGTAGATCTGAAATTGAGTGGGAGACTGAAAGAAATACAGTTTCGGATCAACCGTAAAACTGTACATATAAGGATATATGAACATGAATGTTCATGGATTGATTAAATGCATAATAGGATTGTGCAAAGTTAAGTTCCAGAGAGTGGTTCGTCCGTTTGAACGGACCGCTACGAGTGTAAAATTCGTAAAATAGTTTTACACATATTCATTCCAGAGAGTGGTTCGTTCGAACCAGCATTGATATTCGTTCGAACGGACTACTACGAATGATGTTTGGAATTAACAATGAAGTGGGACAGGAGATGGTTTGTTCGAACGAACAGTAAGGGTGCGCTTAACAATGAAGTGGGTTCACCCAAAACCAATGTAATACCGGAAAGAAAAGATAATAAAAAGAACAAGATGCACAAGGATGGGTTCCAAATTGGTTTTGGATGATGGAATCCATCGGTTTTAGGTGAACCCAAAACCAATGATGGAGATTGTCCTCTCTGCCCTTCTCTTTAGTAATATATTCGTCCCACCACTACAATGATCATTACTACAATGATCATTATAGTGGTGGGACGAATGTATTACTAAAAAGAGAGGGAGAGAGAGAGAATACGGATTCGAGGATTTTACCGTTTCAGGTTCTCTCGTCAAGTTTTCTCAATTATGCATTTATGATCCTTGTGGTTCTAAGCAGAATAAGATTTGCAGCAATACAAGATGCAGGGGAGTAGGAAATGCTGGAATCCCATTATTTACAGCAAACCAAACAAAAAGAATTGGTGTATTGTGGCAGTGCTATTTACTAATTGTCCTAATTATCTCAGTCCAAATAGTTTCTTATAATTTCTGATTTATTAAGATCAAGGGCGAAATTAGAGGGGGGCCAAGGAGAGCCTTGACCCCCCCCCCCCCCCCCCCCCCCCCCCCCCCCCCCTCCCCCCCCCCCCCCCATGATTTCTAAATATTCTTATTCTATACCATTAGAATATTTTATTTGGCCATTGAAATTTTATTTTAAAGATTGTTGAAACTCAAAAATTGTAAAGAATACTAACACAAAAAATGAGGCCAGCCCAATTTCATTCAAGAAACAATAAGATATTGTCATCTGAATATTATATTTTATCATTCAAATGTTTTTTCTCCAAAACAACAGATGGTTTCTATTTTTTCTCTTTAAACCACAAACTTTTTTTTTCCAAAATAACTCAAAATCTTTTTCAAACTACAAACAAATTAAAAAAAGATAGAACAAGCAAGTAACTTTACTAAAAAAAAAAAAACAAGCAAGTAACTTCTTCAAATTTCTTAAGATTCTCAAGATAAATAATTAATTTTATAGTATTTATTTTAAACTTGCAAAACCTAAAAATAAGAAAAAAAAAAAAAGCTAATTGATTAAATTAGAACAATCACTTTGGAATTTCTATGTATAAATAATATAATTGTAACGAATGTTAGTTTTTAGTTGAAAACAATTCAAATATTACAGATTGATAATTATCTTATGTTGTTCTTATTTTTACGTCTCGTCTTAACTCTCTCCGTTTCGATGGCAACTACGGAACATGCTTTCTCGGTAATGAGAATCGAGAAGACAAGACTCCATAATAAAATAAAGGATGATTTTTTAACTAACTATTTGATTGTTTATATTGAAAAGAAAATTGCCGAATTTTTTTAACGGAAAAATTATAGAAGACTTTGCTTTTGCGAAAAAGATGGGTTCCGCCACGTTTAAATTAGATTTTATTTTAGATATTTTATTATTTTGGACGAATATATATTTTTGAATTTTATTTGTAATTTAATATTGTTATGTATTTTTTTAGTTTACATGTCATATTTTAATTATAATACATAAAAAAAAATTCTTTCCCTGACCTTGTTGATTCTACTAATTTCTGTTTACTTAAGTCTTGAGAGTGTGTGAACGGTCAAAATGTCGTGCTCAAAATTCTAGTTTGACCTAATCACTATCGTGGTTTGTTAATATCGTCACTCAGTATGTGTTCAATTTAGTGATTGTCCCTCTCTATCCATCTCGACCGAAGATTTTTTCGACTTTCAAGGGAACACTTGCGTATTGGCTCGTCCCATCTCATTTTCACATCTGAACACCAATGAAATGAATATATTGACTTTGAATCCTCAAGTCCACCCCCAAATATCCATCCATGTATTTCAAAAGAAGTCTAGTTTAATTTATTATTTATTATTATATATACATATCTTAACTGGTACTAACAATACAAATATTCTTTCACAATTTATCATGGTAAGCATATCTCAAACTCCGCTTGCTTTGCTTTCTCTCATCGTGATCTTCAATTTCTCAGTTGCCGCAACAAGCTCAGTGAGTGAAATTGATGGCCCAGCTCTCCTCGCCTTCAAGTCTGAAATAAGCACAAGCTCTTCAAACACTTTGGCTTCATGGAACGCGAGTGTGCCGCTCTGCCAATGGGCCGGTGTGACATGCACCGAGGACAAAAGGGTGACGAGTTTGGTGCTCGAGTCGATGAGCCTTGAAGGTACCATATCCTCTTCTCTCGCAAATCTAACGGAACTCACCACCCTTCGTCTCTCCGATAACGAGTTCGAAGGAATGATACCGCCTTCCTTGGGTAACCTATCTCACCTCTCAACTCTTGACATTTCATCAAATAGTCTCGTCGGTACAATCCCGATTCCATTATATAGCCTCTTCAACCTTACACATCTAAATCTATCACATAACGGTTTTAACGGACCAATTTCACAATCTGGGATTCGTAACTTCATGAACCTGACAATTCTCGACCTCTCGTCCAACGATTTTACCGGTGAAATTCCCGTGTCAATAGGTGACATTATTTCTCTTACTTCCCTACACTTGTCAGAAAATAATTTTAATGGCGCCGTACCTCCATCTTTGGGCAATTTGTCTTTCTTAACAACTCTTGATCTTAGCAATAATAATCTTGTTGGAGAACTTCCCACTGAGCTTGGTCATTTGAGAAGCCTATTATTCTTGAAAGTATCCACTAATGCTCTTACCGGACTTATTCCTCTCTCTATCTACAATATAACCTCTCTTCAAAATCTTACAATATACAATAATTCATTTTTAGGAGAAATTCCCTTAAATATTGGTTATTCTTTACCAAATCTCCGAAAACTTGATTATTATTTCAACCAACTAACTGGATCCATTCCAGTTTCTTTGGCTAATGCTTCTCACCTCACGTTTATCGACCTGTCCAATAACCAGTTCACCGGCAAAATACCTGCAAACTTTGGCATGCTAAAAAATCTTTCTTGGCTCTCTTTAGAGGACAATCAGCTCGAAGCTAGTGAACCGAACGATTGGGGTTTTCTTCATTCACTAACCAATTGCAGTTTCCTAACACACCTCAGTTTTGGTAACAACAATCTAAGCGGAACTTTACCAAGTGCAATAGGTAATCTCTCAACACAACTTACATATTTAAGTCTATGGAATAATCAAATCACCGGAGAAATTCCTCCAGAAATTGGAAACCTGGTAAATTTGAACACGTTAGGTCTTAGCGGCAATAAATTTAGTGGCACAATACCCAGTTCGATTAGCAAACTTATAAATTTAAATGCCTTGGTCCTGTTTAACAATCAGCTATCAGGAAATATACCATCATGGATTGGAAATCTCACGCAATTGAGCGAGTTTTATCTTAGCAACAATCAATTGCAAGGTGAGATACCGACAAGCATTGGCAATTGCCAGAAATTGAATATTTTGGATTTTTCCTATAATCGGCTAAGTGGGTCCATTCCAAAAGAGCTTCTCAGTCTCTCTTCCCTTTCCTTATGGCTTAGCTTGGCTAATAATTTGTTAAGCGGACAGTTACCGCAAGAGGTTGGTAGGTTACAAAGCCTTACTTATTTGGATTTCTCTAACAACAACTTATCAGGAAGAATCCCTGATGGGCTAGGCAGTTGCGTAGTGTTGGAAAAGCTCCTTATGAACAACAACAACTTTAATGGTTTGATTCCTAGTTCAATGAAAAACCTTAGAGGCCTTACGGAACTAGATCTATCACATAATAATTTATCGGGTCCATTTCCTGTTTACCTAGCCGATTTTTCCTATTTGGAACGTGTCAACTTATCGTTCAATGACCTATCTGGTCAAGTACCCATAAAAGGAATTTTTGCAAATAGTACGGCTGTTTCGGTCCTCGGGAATAGCCAAGTTTGCGGAGGTATATCAAACTTAGAACTCCCTGCTTGTCCGCACCAAACACAAAAGAAGAAGAAGAATCTTGTTGTAAAAATAGTGGTTCCTGTTGTTTGTGGACTCGGGTTACTTTCCTTATTGTTTTGCTTATATATCGCTTCCATAACAAAGAGAAACTCGAACACGAGGAGACTCTCATTCAACGCGCCGTCAGATAATCAATTGTTACATGTTTCATATGCTGATCTGGTGAAGGCCACAAACGATTTCTCTTTTGAAAATCTAATTGGTGTTGGAAGTTTTGGTTCCGTGTTCAAAGGAATTTTGAGTGGCGGTCAGCTAGTTGCTGTTAAGGTACTTAACCTCCGGAAAAAAGGAGCCTATAAGAGCTTCTTAGCAGAGTGCGAGGCTCTGAGAAACATCAAGCATCGAAATCTTGTCAAGATAATTACTGTTTGTTCAAGTGTTGATGCTACAGGTAATGAATTTAAGGCTTTGATCTTTGAATTCATGCCAAATGGGAATCTCGATATGTGGGTGCATTCAAAGGCGGATCCTGAAAAGGGGTTTAAGAGTTTCCTGACTCTTGCTGAAAGAGTAAACATTGCAATCGACGTGGCTTCCGCATTGGACTACCTTCACAATCATGGTGGAAGCCCTATCATTCACTGTGATTTGAAACCGAGCAATGTGCTTCTTGACGAAAATAAGACTGCCCATGTCGGTGATTTCGGGCTGGCAAGATTCCTCACAAGAATAAATGGCAAGGGCCACAAAGATATCTCCACTTCGGCGGATATGAAAGGATCAATTGGATATGTTCCTCCGGGTAAATTTCCTATCTTAATTTTGCTGAAAAAAAATCAGGTTTCTTTTATTTTTTCTATTTTTGATTGTTTTTTGTTTTGTTTTGAAAATAGAATATGGAGTGAGCAATCGCATCTCGATGCAAGGGGATGTGTACAGCTTCGGAATATTGCTGCTCGAGTTGTTCACAGGAAAGCGACCAACATACGACATGTTCAAAGATGGCCTCACTCTCCATAACTTTGTGGAGAATGAAATTTCGAAGGGAACTCAAGCCACTCAGATCATGGATGCATCTCTTCAATCAAAAGATGTAATCTATAGGAGCGATACGATGGAAAGAGGTCTAGATTTGATCTTCAAAGTTGGGCTCTCATGTGCAAAGACACGGCCAAGTGAACGAGCTAAGATAAAGGATGCAGTTACACAATTGATCGAAGTGAAGGAATATCTCATGTTATGAGTAAATTTATTATTGGGAAATTTTTTAAAAACCCCTAATTTATTCGACGCTCTAAAAAATTATTTATCTTTTTGGAAACTCCAAAAAAAATACTCTACCAAATTTTTATTTTCAAACACCTCACTATAGGGATTAAAACTAATCATGGATGGTGTTACAATTATTTTTTGACAAAAATATCCTTCTATTTACATATAATTAAAAAAACTGTTATTTTTGACAAAAATACTCTACTATTTATATATATTAAAAAAAAAATATCATGAAACTATAAAAAAATACATAAAAATAAAAACTAGATATTTAAACAAATATTTTTCTATCAATATATTTTCAATGTGTTTATTTATTGTTGTCTATTTTATTACTATATGATGTTAGTTTTTCATTAAAAATAAATGAAAAATTAAAATTATATAAACACAACTGTAATAATTTTATTGTTGTGAAATCACTTCATGTCAAAAAAATATTTATGAATTTTCTTAAAATTAATAAAATTAATAAAAATAATATTTTTTTAATTACTACATATGAAATTAAAATGGTAATTTGGTCAAAAAAATTTTAACACCATCCATGGTTAGTATTAACCACTATAAGGATTATTTGAAAAAAAAAGTTTGGCAGAGGGTATTTTTTGGAGTTTCCAAAAAGATAGGAGTTTATTAGAATATCCAAAAAATATAGGGGTTTTTTTCGAAAATTTCCCTTTATTATTTTTTCCGCTCATTTTTAACCACTTTTTTATTTTGACATTTATGGAAGATGTAATTATACAATAGGAATCTATACATCACTTTTGTTTTATTAGTACATTAATTAACCTATATATATATATATATATATATATATATATATATATATATATGTGTGTGTGTGTGTGTGTGTGTGTGTGTGTGTGTGTGTGTGTGTGTGTGTGTGTGTGTGTGTGTGTGTGTGTGCAAAAGAGAATCCCCAAAAAGAATCCAATTAGCAATATATATTTTTGTATTTATCAAAATATACTGTTGAAAATATATTATTTTATTCTCAATTTTAATCATGTAAACATATTGGATTCATGAGTATATTTTGCTAATTTCATCAGTATATTTTGCATACATGGATTTTTTTTTTGGATTCTCCTTAGAAAGCATATATATATATATATATTCTAAATAGAATCCACAAAAAGAATCCACAAAACGAATCCAAGGACCTAAAAATTAATACAAGTACAGGCGGAGGGACTTTTTTGTAATATGATCAAAATTTATATAAACTACAGACGGAGGGACCTTTTTGTAAATAAGTTGATAAACCACATTCACCCACACCCTCACGCCACAGCAGAAGAAGAAGAAGACGACGAGAGACTTCCATCTTCCATCTCCATGGATCCCTCCACGTCGAGCTCGGCTCTCGCTCTCTCCATGCTAAATTCCGCCATCTCCCTCCTCCATCCTTGTTACGATTCAAGAAAAAGAGAGCGGCTCATCGTCGAAGCGACGGCGACGAACGCCGACCCCTTCTTCTGACGAAGAAGCGAGAGATTCGGGATCGGACAAAGAGGAAGTGCGTAGTAGGAAGACGAGACGGATTACCGAAGATGAAATTGTCGACATGGCTAAAAGGGCTCATAAAAAGGCTTTGAAAGTGGCGAAAAGGCTCCAGTTTGGTAAATAACCTATTAAACTTGCGAGAAGGTGAAACCCTAGGCCAAATCACCCTCTCCTCCTACTGGCATCTTCTTTGGGTATCGCCTCCTCGTCCTTCACGGTATTCAACTTGCGAGAAGGTGAAACCCTAAACAAAATTGCCTCGATCCTCTCCCAATACGACATGACAACAATGGACCCGATCTGCGTCGTACCTCCAGATTTTCGCCCAAACCAGGTCCGACACCCTCTTTCCCGTCCCTGTCAAATCGCTTCTCAGGTCAACACCGACTGAAAGTGCTATCTGTCGTACTCGCAAGATCGCAATGTTCTTCCATGGCCGATGATACTACTGGAATATGATGTCTTCTTTCTCTCTTTGATGTTTGATTTCATAATAGAGGTTAATTTTATTGAGTTAATTGGACAATTGAAGGTCAATTTGGGCGTAATATTGAGCCTTAATTGTATAATTCGGTGTTAATGAAATCATCAATATTGAGCCTTAATTGCATAATTTAAATGAGAAACCCTTTTCGAAAGAACCCTCTCGAGATGACGAGATGAGACGACACGAGACGACGAGATGACTCGAGACAAATTTGAAATTTGGTGCGAAGCTAGCTGGAGATTTGTTATATTCTTTAGCTTCATTGTTTATTTTTTCGAAATGTTCATTTTCGATGAACTAAGGGATATTTTTGCATAATTGGAATTGATTTTGGGATAATTATGCATTGTTATTTAGATGATTTTGCTATTTGTAATCGGAGTTTGGATGATTTGGATGATTTTGTTTTTATTTAATCATTTTTTAAATTTCAGTCCATAGAAATAAAAAATTCAAAAAAAATTCAAATCCAGAGTCATTGGCAAAGAGGAAAGCAAGCTTCAATCAAACAAATATATTCTTAAATTATAATAAAAAAATAAAGTCTTAAAATCTAGAAATTATAATTTGATTAGGCCCAGACATAAGCGAAATGAAAAAAAGAAGAAAATGGAGACATTAGCTAAAATATACTTAATTATCCGATAAACACGATAATTAATTTCATATAATTCAGCAGAATATACGATTGAATTTAGCAAAATATACGATTAAATTTAACAGAATATACAATTGAATTTACTAAAATATAGTTAATTATCCGATGAATGCGATTATTAATTTCATATAATTCACCAAAATAAATGATTGAATTTAGCAAAATATACGATTAAATTTCACAGAATATAAGATTGGATTTACTAAAATATAGTTAATTATCCGATGAATAAGATCATTAATTTCATATAATTCAGCAAAATATATTATTGAATTTAGCAAAATATACGATTAAATTTAACAGAATATATGATTATATTTATCAGAATATATGATTAAATTTAACATAATATATGATTAAATTTAACAGAATATATGATTAAATTTAGTAAAAATATACGATTGAATTTAGCAAAATATAGTTAATTATCTGATGAACATGATCATTAATTTCATATAATTCAGCAAAATATATTATTGAATTTAACAAAATATACGATTAAATTTAACAAAATATGTGATTAAATTTATCAGAATATATGATTAAATTTAACATAATATATGATTAAATTTAGCAAAAATATACGATTGAATTTAGCAAAATATAGTTAATTATCTGATGAACATGATCATTAATTTCATATAATTCAGCAAAATATATTATTGAATTTAGCAGAATATACGATTAAATTTAACAGAATATATGACTAAATTTAATAGAATTTATGATTAAATTTATCAGAATATATGATTAAATTTAACATAATATATGATTAAATTTAGCAAAAATATACGATTGAATTTAGCAAAATATAGTTAATTATCTGATGAACATGATCATTAATTTCATATAATTCAGCAAAATATATTATTGAATTTAGCAAAATATACGATTAAATTTAACAGAATATATGAAAAATTTAACAGAATATATGAATAAATTTATCAGAATATATGATTTAATTTAACATAATATATGATTAAATTTAACATAATATATGATTCAATTTAGCAAAAATATTCGATTGAATTTAGCAAAATATAGCTAATTATCTGATGAACATGATCATTAATTTCATATAATTCAGCAAAATATATTATTGAATTTAGCAAAATATACGATTAAATTTAACAGAATATATGATTAAATTTAACAGAATATATAATTGAATTTATCAGAATATATGATTAAATTTAATAGAATATATGATTAAATTTTACAGAATATATGATTAAATTTAGCAAAAATATACGATTGAATTTAGCAAAATATAGTTAATTATCTGATGAACATGATCATTAATTTCATATAATTCAGCAAAATATATTATTGAATTTAGCAGAATATACGATTAAATTTAACATAATATATGATTAAATTTATCAGAATATATGATTAAATTTAACATAATATATGATTAAATTTAACAGAATATATGATTAAATTTAACAGAATATATGATCAAATTTACTAAAATATAGTTAATTATCCGACGAACACGATCATTAATTTCATACAATCAGCAAAAAATATTATTAAATTTAGCGAAATATACGATTAAGTTTAAGAGAGTATATGATTGAAATTACTAAAATAAATACGTTGGTTGCGATAATTTATATTTAATTTATCTCGTTATTATTGGTATGTATTAAGGTTTATTCATGTGATGATTATAGAAAAATAAACTAATTTGTATTGTCATGTGATGCACCACTCTCATAAACAATACAATTGTCTCTTGCACGAATTATTATTTTGATTTTTTTTTCACATAATTCACAAAAATTCATAAAATTACAAAAATCACTAATTTTCGTACAAATCAAAAAATCACAAACATATAATACAAATTAGTCATACTACAAAAAAAAAACATAATCCATATCTCAACAAACCAATAAACTAATAACATATTCAAATAAAAAAAACAGTCCATAAATCCTAAATTAAACATTATCCAAAATAAAAGAAAAATAAACCCCTAAATTGCATATATCGTTCCTTCCAAGCAAAAGAAAGCTACGACTTCATGCCGAATTATAATCTGAAAAATGAAGCAACATCATTAAAATCCTAATATTATGCAAAATAAAATTATAAACGTTGATTTGTAATATTATTTGAATATTTTACATACCAAGAAACTACAAAAAATTAATAATTAGTACATAATTAAATAAAAATTAAATAATCAGAAAATTAAAATAATTAAAAAAATTAAATAGGATGAAAAGGAGTCTGACCTGAATCGCAAATTATTAACAGTAACAATGATGTCTATACTATTATGACCTGAATCGCAAAAAAATTACATTAATTGAGGAAAATTGCAAATTAATTGAGGAAAATTTAAATTGAAATTAACTGAGGAACATTTATTAAATCTGTCAAATAATAATAACAATAATTAAACAATAAAAACTAATTGAACAATAACAACTAATAATACCTCGATTTTGTTTTGTGAAGAGGATGAAAGAGCGATGCGCCCTTGGTCGAAGACTCAAATCGAATACTCGCTGACAGTAAGGAAGAGAATAGGCACCGCGGGTTGTGGACACCTGTAACTTAATGTCATAAGAGAGGCGATCTTTCTCTATGCTTGTCAGAAGAGAATTCGTTTTCCCTCGCAAAAAACCAAGAACCGAAGCATGGATTGTGCACTATAAACAACAATCCAAAAAATTAACTAACCATATCGGCGACGCCCTCGGCAGCAATTCTGACAATTTCGCCCTCGCCAGTTTCGGCACCGGCCTTAGCGGACCCCACATCGCCACTCACAATCAAAATGACGAGCAAATCCTCGACTCCTCCAGCAAGAGGAAATTCCTTCTTATTATTCAAAACGTGCGTAATTGCCGCAGCAGTTGAGCTCCCCATTGCAACCCCTCCTCCCACCGCCAAAACCTTCCTTTTCAAATCCACCGATTTTACCTTCGAATAAAAATTTAAATAGTTTTATCAATAAAAGACATCAATTCCATCAAATTTCGAGTTTTAAGAAGGGTATTTGGATGGTTTTAACTACCTCGACGCCGTCGCAACACGTGGCCTCGCAAACTTCTCTGATTTTGAAGTTGTACCCTTCATTCTCCACAGCATCGGCACGGGAGAACATGAATAGTGATCCCGAAGCTAAGTCGTAGCATGGGACGAGTACAGACCTCACAATATCCTTCAGGGTCATATCACCAAATAATCACCGCAAAGTCCACCGTCGCCATCACCTCCAGTGAGCTCAATTGAAACCAATAATCTGAAAAATATGTGCAAATCAACAATAATCACCAAATCGGAACCTTAATTAAACATTTTCTGACAAATGAAACCCTAATCGTACAATTTACCACCCAAATAACTCACAAAAACAAAAACAAAAACAGTAAATACCTGCTGCAATCCAGTCAAAATAGGGAGGAAATCGCCAAAATCCACTCGAAGTTGTCGTTCTTCTCCAGTCCCCTGCCTTTTCTGCCATCGAAACCCTAATTGGACATTTTTTTGACAATTGAAACCCTAATCGGACAGTTTACCACCCAAAGAACTAACAAAAACGAAAAAAAACAGTAAATACATGCTGCAATCGAGTCGAAATCGGGAGAAAAACGCCAAAAATCACCTGCAGTGGTCGATCTTCTCCAGTCGCCTGCCTGTTCTGCCATCGGAGTCGTGTTGTCGCAAATCCTCTCGTTCGTACTGAAGGAAATACAGTTTCAGGATCAACCGTAAAAGTATACACAAGGATAAACGAATGTAAGCGTACATTCGTGGTCATATCTTTCAGTAGGAAAATCCAATTTGAATGATTCAAATTGGGTTAGATAGATAATAAGATTATCTACAACCTTCATATATAAATATATTTCATATGAACGAAGTATCAGTGTCGTTTCTATGAAATACCTAAAGGGTGCAACGGTATGACATACAGTTATTAAAACAGTCATAACTTTTGCATACGAACTCCAATTGGGCCAGGACAAATTGGGTCGTGTATATAATAAGATTATCTACAACTTTCGTGTTGGTTGATTTTCTGTCAGAGGAATTTACCAATTTCGTATGGACAGAATACTGGACAGATTCATGCAACTTTCTGTGTGAAAGAGTGTATATTGGATATACATGTCTTTTGGCCAATCCTAATCCTATGTGATATAAATATGATAATTCTCTCTCATCTCAAGTGGTTCATTCAGTCCAATTCATTCAGAATATTCCAGAAATTTGTGAGATATCTTTCTATTGAGTGAAAGGGTGTAAAGAGAGAGAAACCGAGAAAATGAGTTTTCCGGTATAGAGAATCAATCAAGCAAGCAAGTTCGCCGGTGCATCGTCTAGGCAGTTGCACCCGCAACCGACGTCTTACGAGTCAAGGTGGATACACGTAGAGGAGCAACAATTGGGGCTCTTTCAGTTGTGATCGATTCGGACGAGTAAATTCAGTCGGAGACGAAATCGAGTGAATCGGCAACGTCAACGAACGGTGAAATAACCGTGGTGTGGGACGCGCGGATTGTCACCAACGTGACACGAAAAGAAGACTAGCAATCAACCCTTCGTGTGCAATCAATTTTGCACTGGTATGAATCTAATCTTCTTATTTGCATCGTATCCTTCGAAGTCATGGCGTGATCTCGGGAATCGGGGAACCGGACCGGGCCTACATATCCCGGGCCCGGGGCCGGGTAGAATCCCCAACAGTGGTATCAGAGCGATCGCCATGATTCGAGGGTCGAATCATAGTCGTATATTCGATATACGCACGGGTTATCAGAGTTCGTACCCGTTTGCATGATGTTACATATAGAGAAAGTCAAATTCCGTTAAAATCACAAGTGGAATTCGCTAGAGATCGATCAAAAGTTGATTGAGAGTATCTAGGAATTATCGTGAAAAAGTTTCATGACTTATCGTTTTGGAAACGAGCGAAAACAGAAAAAAAAAACTGCAGAAAACTGCGGAAAACTGCATAAAACTGCAGAAAACTGCAGAAAAACTGCAGAAAACTGTGAAAAACTGTGAAAATCGCATAGTCCGGTGCCACGGACTTGAGGTCCGGTGCAACGGACTTGAGTTCCGGTGCAACGGACCTTGTATGTGATACGAGGATGCGGGGATGCCTATGGTGTCTTAAGAAGTCCGGTGCAACGGACATAGGTCCGGAGCAACGGACTTGAGTTCCGGTGCAACGGACATGTTTCTGGAAATTTTGGCCAGACTCCGCAGTAAATAGCAGTGCAACGGACATAGGTCCGGTGCAACGGACTTGAGTTCCGGTGCAACGGACTAGTTTCTGTTTGCTGATTTTGTTTTCGTGATAACTTTGGCTACACAACTCAGAATTTTGAGTTCTTTATATCGATATGATCGGCATCAATCATTCTAGCATATTAGATAATTAATTATTTAGAATAATTAGTCTCCCTAAATAAATCATATGCATTTACAAATCTTGTGATAGTGATATAATATGATTATGTCACGAATTAATTTAACATGCATTGGCATGATCCCTCAAAATATTTAAGTCATGGAAATGCCTTCCATGTCCACAACCACCGAGTTTGGTGTTACGTTTCACGTGGGTTCAGGCTAAAGTCGAGCACGTGATATTGTAATTATCGAAAGGGTGGCAAACGTTAAATCAGGACTTGTGAGGCCCAGGCTAAAGTCGACTCACTAGTAGCTTATTTGAACGATACGTTGGATATAGTTGTGACTTAACCGTCCAGGCCAATCCGATTGGAGTTCGGGGCATAGATAGGATGCACACATGGACATGGGATTGTATATGATACGATCCATCACCGAAATCCTATAAAGGTTCAAGAGTCGCATATGATGCGATTGGATATAATCCTACCTAAATAACGGGATCCCACCCGATAGGCTAAAGTCACTTGTGGGAGGAACGGAAATATGGGTCTTGAGTGTTATGGACTTGGAGTCCCGTATCGGTATGAGGGTTATCGATTCGATAAAAATAACACATTCATATATTCATCATATAAGCATATAGATTAAGTACGCACGGTTAGGAGCTTAATCTTCATCATTCGTTTAGAATTATGTTTTCAAGCAAACACCAAATATATCGATGAGATCGATATGATAGATAGCTTTTGGACTGGAATTACCGTAATTAACCTCGATAGTCAAAGAATAGTTCTTAGACTTAAAGGAACGTGTTGGACACGAAAATAGTAGATTCAGGGCTCGATGCTTTGGATGTAGAGAAAGTCGGGTTCGATAAACTTAAGAAGGAATCGAACGATAGTATGTGCCTTGAGGTGGCATGTATAGAGGCAAATTTCTCAAAATTGTTTTGAGAATTCGGGTGCATAGGAAAGTAAAACACAACGCTCATGAAATAGTTTCAAGAGCAAGAGCGCGTTGAATGGTACGATGCGGCTCAAAGAGTAGGTTAATTTTGAGACACCTTATGGGTCTTTGATTAACACTCGTGTGTTGATGGTACGAGATTTGATCTTCGTGACCGAATATCATATGCATTCGATTGATAAGTCGATCCCGGAATTGCATGAGATGCGATGTAAATTTGAATTGGAGATGCTCGGAGCATCCGAGGAATCCAATGCATAGAGATGCGTGGATGTCCTTGTAATTCAAGGATGGGATCGAAAGAAATAAATGTCTAAGGGTATTTTGGAAAATTGTTTTCCAAACAGAAAGTTCGGACAAGGAGTTGTCCAAAATAATGACTCAAAGAACGGTGAAATCCGAGGAGGATTAAACCTAGAAGTTGATTGCTTCTTTTGGCGTTGCCGTCATGGCCATATAAACGAGATACGCGTATCTAGATTCCATATGATGGATTACTAGAATCAATCGAATTAGATTCAATTGGTTAAACGCGATACTTATTTATTAGGCAAAGACGACAAAGTGCATCATTCTTCAAAGGTTGGAGAAAGATCCAACGAATTATTGGAAATTACATTTAAATGTAAATGTTCCGATAAGTTCCTAGGCAAGAGGAGGCTATCAGTATTTTGTTACGTTTATGGACGATTAAAATAGATACGGTAATATCTATTTAATGCGTGCCGAAACAGAAACTTTTGAAAGGTTCAAAGAGTTTCAAAAACGAAATACAAAATCAACTAGCTAGGCAAGAAAATCAAAGCTTTTCGATAGGATCGAGAAGGCAAGTATTTGAGCTATCCGCTTCGATAGGATCGAGGAGACGATATTTGAGTTATACGTATTGATGATCATTTATGATTGTGGAATCGTTTCACGATTACCTTCATTCGGAACATTAAGATGTATTCGAAAAGAGGAAATGAACACATGTTGGACATGGTTCGATAAATGATAAGTCAAACGGATATCCCAAAAATGTTTTGGGGATACGCCCTTGAGACAGCGGCACTAATGAATGGTTGCATATAAGATATGGACCATAAACCTTCTAATCGGTACAAAAGACGCCATATGAGATATGGATCGGAATGATTCCGAAGTTGTCATTTGTACATATTTGAGGATGTGAGTATATTTCGAAATTTGTTTCGAATAAACTCGATCCCAAATCTAAAAATTGTTCGTTTTGTAGGGTTACGCACACGTTTATCAAAGTGTGCAGCGGAATTAGTTTCGCATGCGTAACCTAATTCTACCGGGATCACGCTCTAAAACCATCCAAAAAGGAAGAGTTGGAGATAATTACCTCGTACAAGTTAGTACGTGTCGATTACTTCTCCAAATCCGTGAACCTTCTCCAAGGAATGCTCGTGCAGTCCCTCTACTCGTGTCCACCTCGATTTCGACCGATCGGAAATCGCCAACGCCATTCTAGTCGACGTTACGATTGAAACTCTCAAATCCTTTGCTCAATTCTCCCTCTCAATTTAGCCCAGATCTAATCTGGAATTTCTGTCGAAGAAGAGAGAGAAAAGACGGCTCAAAACCCTAGAAAAAACTTAGGTTAAAACGAAATCAGAATTCTATATATATAGGAACTAAGTCAGTTCGAACGCACCTAAATGGTTCGTTCGAACGAACCTAGTTCGTTCGAACGCACTTAAGTAGTTCGTTCGAACTAACCCAAATCTGACTGTCACGAATAAGTCCGTTCGAACGCACTCATATAGTTCGTTCGAACGAACCTAATTCTGACTGCAGAATTGCCTATTTATATAAATTCTTCCAAGTTAATTCTTAAGCCATATTTTCTTTCACGTTTATCATATATCCTTAAGGAAACTAAAGGGTGTTAGTTCTAACGTCCCGACGAAAATGAGATTTTCGTGGCTCGAAGAGATGCCTTCTTGGAGGAGGGCATGATGCGCACAAGTTTGAAACTTGATGTCGCTTATCTCTATGCGGGCTAGTGAGAGTAGAATAAATCTCGAAAGAGTTCGAGATCTGAAAAATGAACATTGTACCGATGAAAGTTGACACGACTTCATCAAGAGTTGATGAATACGAGTCGAACACACAAAGAAATTTTTCATAGAGGAAATAGGCTATATCATAAGCCGATAAATACGGATTTATCATGGCTAATGATGATAGATCGAAATCATATGATGATTCGATATCCTACAACGATGCTATGAAAAGTTGATTCCACGTGACATGGTGTCATGAAATCTGAGATTCAATCCATGTAAATGATCAAGTTTAGAACTTGATTTCATTACTTTCAGGGTTAGACCCGTGAAATGTGAATAGCTTTTCAAGGTGAAGAACTTACATGGATAGGAATTTGCATATATGCACAGCGAGGCTCGTAGCGAAGAGTTTCAAGTAATTCATAGTTGGACTATGAAGAAACGTTTTCGCGTGTTGCCAAGCTTGCGCATTCTCAAAATTCTGCTTGCCATGGTCGCGTATTATGACTATGTGATGTGGCAAAATGGATGTCAAAACCGAATTTCTTGACAGAAATTTTATGAAAGGATGTGTACTTGACACAACCTTACGGTTTTGTCGATTCATAAGAATCGGGGATAGGATATGCACGCTTTAACGATCCATATGATGGATTAGAAAAAGCTTCTCGGAATTGGAATATTCGTTTTGACGAAGTTATAAACTGTTATAACATTGTCGAAACAAATGGAAACTTTGTGTACATGTGAAGGTTAGTGGGAGCCGCGTTATATTTCTTGTAACGACACAAAATTTAGGCGAGACCGCTTATGAATTAAGCGTGCAGCTCTATAGGATAGATCTAAGAAGTTCCTCGTTCTATATTATAGCACGTATATCAACATATTGTTGAAAATGGTTTTCACCATATAACTCCTTGGCGGAGTTAAATCGAAATGTCGAATGACAGAAATTTTCTACGGCTCGATGTGAGACATCAAGTAGGGCGGAAAATAATAATATGATGCTTTACATTTGATGTGAGGATCTATTATATCTGTCATGATATGTATGTGGCTATACGTCGTACACATAGAGCGTCTAGTTCACCATCAATAAAATCCATGGGAATCACACGAGTTTGAATGTAATGCGATTACATGAGACTAACTCTAGTGAATGTATAATGGTTATACATATATATACATAATGGTTATGTATCTTTAAACCCATCGGGATTTGTATTGATAGAGGTGAATGTTATCCTTGAATACTTTGCAAAAGAATTCAGGATTTTATTTTATCTATAATGATGTGGAAGACGTGTTGGTTATAAAGAGTTATAACAACAACAGTTTCCAAATATGGCACATCCAAATATGTAGCACGACTTTCGATCACAAAGTGTGTACATGTTTTGCTTAAACGAAAACATGGTTATGTGGAAAGGTTCCACATGACCAATAATTAATGATTCTATTTACGGAGGCGAGTATATTGTGGTTATTAATCACAAAAGGAAGCGGTATGGAACAAGGATACATGACCAAACTCGAGTAGTCACGAGTTATCGGATTTATGGTTGTGTATTGCGTGAGACGCAATAGTACAAGTCAAAAATGCCGAGGTCACAACCACTTCTAGTCAATACTCGGAAAAATTTCATTTGATCCATGAAATTTTGTGAAAAGATGTGATCGTAGGTATATGGAAATGTTCCAAACCTTACGAAGATTAACACTTGCGGCAACGTGCGGGCCCGTTTACAAAACCGCTCTCTCTAATCGCGCGTGATTGTCATGCGATGACTATGGGTATGAGATACCTAGAGGAGGAAGAAGAGAGTAGAGTGTAGTTATCTAATACGATAGTCCTCGCAGGTTGTGGGTATGGAGATACCCATGGGTAAACGTTGTATCACCCAATACTTAATCCATATGAGTGCATTTTAAAAAATTTGTTTACATAAATTTTTATGCATTCACCTTATATGAAAACTGTGTGCGGGTTGTGTAATTTGATTACATGAACCCTGATTTGAACTTGTGTGGACGTCGACATAGTTGAGGACTATGTGCAGCAAAACCGTCACACTTAAAGTTTCATTTCTAAACATCCCTAGTCATGATTCAGTTTGCTTAAGAGTGAAGCATTTACATTATCAGATAATAGACTGAACATGTACACTAGTACGTTAGCCGAGGAGATGATTATGGTTTGCTAATCATATGACAAAGGTGTTTGTCGAATCGGAAACGTAGATATATGCTAGGTGACATATATTGGATATGACCGAAGCCGCGAGACCATGACATGGTTTAGTCATTATAGATGGACTTGCGACGAGTAGGGTATTAGGTTCTTCATACTTGAGGGGACCATTGATTGCGTTACGTGCATAACACAATGCTCTGATATGATCTTACGCTCACCGTAACAGGGAGCTAAAACGGTCATCATTGGGTATTGTCCGAAACCCGGAATTCAATGTGAGTCTCCAAGATAGGAATTGTTTATTCCTAAAGGAAGAGATATCTCTTAGGCCACTCGATGAATTGATTAACGAAAACCAAGGCCTTGGTCAATGATATTAACGGTTAATATCGATTGAATTTGTTAAATCGGTTCGGAAACGAGGAATAAGTACAGTTAATCAAAATATAAGGATGACTATCACCATACCTTTTGATTAACGGATATCGCTAACAAGAGAACTAATGACCGCTATTCGAGATAGGCACAATGATCACAATCATTATTCGTGTTAACATGGGTAGCCATGATGGAGTGACTAGATCCCGCTCATGGGCTTGTAGTGCTATGGAAACAGCCTACTGCCATCGTTAACCGAACCTACATGGTCACACAACGAGTCGTACTAAGTCGGGCTTGATTATAAAATTGGCACATAAGATGTGCGTAACTTGGTATTTGATACGCGAGCTATATTCTCTAAAATCGTGCATATTGGATATGCATGAATACCTTTTAGGTCGATCTGAAATTGAGTGGGAGACTGAAGGAAATACAGTTTCAGGATCAACCGTAAAAGTGTACACAAGGATAAACGAATGTAAGCGTACATTTGTGGTCATATCTTTCAGTAGGAAAATCCAATTTGAATGATTCAAATTGGGTTAGATAGATAATAAGATTATCTACAACCTTCATATAGAAATATATTTCATATGAACGAAGTATCAGTGTCGTTTCTATGAAATACCGAAAGGGTGCAACGGTATGACATACAGTTAGTAAAACATTCATAACCTTTGCATACGAACTCCAATTGGGCCAGGACAAATTGGGTCTCGTAGATAATAAGATTATCTACAACTTTCGTGTTGGTTGATTTTCTGTCAGAGGAATTTACCAATTTCGTATGGACAGAATACTGGACAGATTCATGCAACTTTCTGTGTAAAAGAGTGTATATTGGATATACATGTCTTTTGGCCAATCATAATCCTATGTGATATAAATAGGATAATTCTCTCTCATCTCAAGTGGTTCATTCAGTCCAATTCATTCAGAATATTCCAGAAATTTGTGAGATATCTTTCTATTGAGTGAAAGGGTGTAAAGAGAGAGAAACCGAGAAAAGGAGTTTTCCGGTATAGAGAATCAATCAATCAAGCAAGTTCGCCGGTGCATCGTCTAGGCAGTTGCACCCGCGACCGACGTCTTACGAGTCAAGGTGGATACACGTAGAGGAGCAACAATTGGGGCTCTTTCAGTTGTGATCGATTCGGACGAGTAAATTCAGTCGGAGACGAAATCGAGTGAATCGGCAACGTCAACGAACGGTGAAAGACACGTGGTGTGGGACGCGCGGATTGTCACCAACGTGACACGAAAAGAAGACTAGCAATCAACCCTTCGTGTGCAATCAATTTTGCACTGGTATGAATCTAATCTTCTTATTTGCATCGTACCCTTCGAAGTCATGGCGTGATCTCGGGAATCGGGGAACCGGACCGGGCCTACATATGCGGGCCCGGGCCCGGGTAGAATCCCCAACACGTACCACCTGCCTCTCCTGCCATCCGATCGTGCCAGGACTTCGTCGCCACCGATCGTCGCCGTTCTTCTCTTCTTCTTGGCGATTGAGAGGGGAGCCACATGGAACCCGCCGGAATCCGCGTTACAGCGGGGAAGCAGAAGGGTGCGGGCATGGAGAGTATAAGAGAAGAGGAGAAGGATAGGATACAGACTTGGAAGGAGTAGTAGGAAAAGAGGAAATCGGAGAACGAGAGAGATGCAAGGCGAGAGAGAGAGAGAGAGGAGAAGGCGAGGAGATGCGAGGCGAGGAGACTGACTGACTGGTTGAGGCGAGAGAGAGAGAGAGAGAGAGAGAGAGAGAGAGAGAGAGAGAGAGAGAGAGAGAGAGAGAGAGAGAGAGAAGCAAAATGTAATGAAGTTGGATAATTACGAAAATACCCCTCCGTCTCGTGGATTTGATTTGCGGATTCGATTCGTGGATTCTCCTTAGCACGGCTGTATATATATATATATATATATATATATATATATATATATATATATATATATATATATATATATATATATATATATATGGCTGGGCTCAATGGCCAACATTCTTACTTGGTCAACGCGGCCAACAACGCCTATTTTTCAAAATCTATGAATTAAAATTAAATTCTGACCGTATAGATGTAATCAATATCACTTGGGAATGTTATAGATTCAATGTCATGGAAAACAAAAAATTCTATCATATCCATCACAATACGTAAAAATATAACGGTCAATAATATTTACGACATGATTCGTCAGAAAATAAATTTTAAAATTCGAATTTTTTGCAATAGATTTAATTTAAGTTATATAGATAGGGTTAGGATAAATTTTCACTATGTTTCGAGTTTTCATCATGGAAATCTAAAAATTTATCGAAATGGACTGTTATGAAAATTTGTTATTTGTTTTGTTAGATAGAAAAATTCAAACGATACAAAATTTATTATACAACATATCTAGATTATATATATCACATCTATACGGTTAAGATTTAATTTTCATCTATAGATTTTGAAAAATAAGTGTCGTTGACCAATGTTGGCCAAGTAAGGATGTTGGCCATTGAGCCTAGTACAAAATTGAAATTGTCATGATAATTTGAATTAAGCCATTTAAATCACTATTCACACCTTCTAAGTAATCAGAGAGTATCACAGGTATAAAATAAGGGGATTCTTAATAAAACTCCTAATTTTTCTGAAAATTATGAAAAATCCCTCACTTTTAGATTCTTTTCAAAAATCTCCTAAAATAGAATTGAATTATTTTCTACCTCTTATGAAGTTAAACATAACTTTTTCCATCAAACTATAATTTTTTTTACCAAAGTACTCCTCATTTTATTATTAGCATATTTATTTTATTAAATAGCAAACATAATTAAAATATGTTTTGCCAATATAATTTGTGTTAATATTTTATCGATATTTTATGATGTGTTCCACAATGTAATAATTTATTTTATGATATTATATTACCCAAAAAAAATGATTGTTTTCTATGTAATTTTCAATTTTATTTTGCGCAAAATATTATTTTTATTATTGTATTTGATGATTGCAGTTATACTTTGGTGTATATTTACTTATTTTTTATTTTCTATTACATGTAAAATATAATTTTTTATTTGTTATTGATTTAAACAAGAAAATAAAACAAAATTTATAAGGGTTCTTTTTTACCAAAAAATATATTTAGATGAAGAAAGTTAAGTTTAACTCAACAGGAGAGTAAAAAATATCAACATGTCTTTTAAGGATTTTTGAAAGAATCTAATAAAACGAGGGTGTTTTATAGTTTTATGTAAAGTAAGGGGATCTCTGAAGAATTCCTCTATAACATATAAACTACGTTGCGGATACGGTATCATATCCGATACGATATGGATACGGCGATACGGCAATTTTCAAAAAAACTAGGATATGATACGGCTATATAATTATTCTTTTATTGTATTTATATTATATAAAAATAATAAATTAATAATAATTTAAATTTAAATATCATGACAATAAATGAAATTAACTAAACAATACAAGTATCATGAAAATAGCATTAAAATATCATAATCTATTCTAGATGTCTCCTGGAACTAATTTAGAAGTATCTTACAAAATATTATATTAAAATATTATGGACCGGAATTATCCTAAACGGAGTATCCCATTTGTATCTTGGAAGTATCCCAACCGTATCCTGAAATATCCAAGTCGTATCCATAAAAAAAAATATTAAAATAATCGAATATTTCACGTGGCGTATCTGATATATATGTCAATTGTATCGCACTCGTATCTGTATCGGATACTCGTATTTTAAAGATACTTTTATATTTTTAAAGTATTCGTGTAACACATAACATATAGAAAAAAAGAAAATAGAAGTTACCACTAGGGGTGTCAACGGTTCGGATCCGGTTCGGATAGTGGTCATACCAGATCCATATTCATATTTTTTTTCGGATACGGAATTACCCGGATCCGGATACGGTTCGGATAATAAACGGATACGGATACGGTTCGGATATTGTCGGATACGGATACGGTTCTCTTTCGGGTATTAAAACGGATACTATGTTATCATAACATAACTTACTTTTTAGTTATAAATATATATAATTTGTGACATGAACGATAAATATGATTATATTTAAACATAATTTTACGATTGTGAGTTTAAATCACTCACAAATCATTAATTTGTATATGATTTTTCAACTAATATCAAATATAATACATAAAAATAATATTTAATATGCGTATCCGGATCCGGTTCCGGATACTCGAATCTGGTTCCGAGTATCCGGATCCTAAAAATACCCGGATCCGGAACACGGATCCGGTCCCCGCACCAAAATCGAATATCGAATCCGGTTCCGGATCCTAAAATTAGCAACCAGATCCATATCCGGATCCACTCGGATCCGGATATTTTTTTCGAATCCGGATATTTCTTCGGATACGGTTCGGGTCGGTTCGGGCAATATCCACACCATTGACATCCCTAGTTACCACTTACTTATATAAGAAGGAGAAACCCTAGCCGCCAAAGAGAGGGAAAAAAAAACCTAGCTCGGATCTTTGGGAGGGAGACGTAAACTAGCGGTCTCGACAGTCCCCGGGGTCTTCTTCTCCTTCGTCTTCCCTTTTGTTATAATCCATAAACTTTTTTGTCGTTATCCTCAAATGGTAACTATGAAGCTTCGAGATCCGGCAATGACGACCATGCTACCGGCGAAGACTATAAAGGCAACTGTGGCACAGACAACGAACACAACAAATAGTGATTCTTCCTTGCTCAATTTTTTTGAATCCTTGTCCCTTGAACATTTTCGATATGATCATTGCAATTTCATCAACTCAACAACGGAGAACCTACTAGCATAATCTTCGATAATTTTGAATACAAGAGGAACAATTGGACAATCATTATGTATCGTTATGTATTATTCTTTTTGTTAGTTTGCAATTAGTTTTTATTTTAGGTTTAGATTATAATTAAGACATTTAGATATAATTGTTTGATTTGGCAAAAGATGTTGTAAGCAACAAATCAACCAAATGGAAACTAGGGGTATGAAAAGAAATAATAAATAGTGCTAGACAAAAAAAATACCACATACATAAAGGCCCAAACAAACAAAATGGGCTACTGGTAATGGCATCATTTTCAGCCTAGTATGAGTGTAAACAACGATAGCCCGTATTAGAGGAAATTATTAGTATAACGAAGAGAGGTAAACCCAATGCAGCAAAAGATCTAGACTTGCAAAGGAAAGAGAAGAGATGGCCGTTGCCACTCATTTTTTCCTTGCCTTCCTCGAACTATTCTCATGGCAATCGTAGTTCTATCAGTCCAATTTACACACGCCAACAACTAGAAAAAACTAAATCACCCCAGCAGGAAGATACCTCGTGCTAATGCCAGGGATAGGAGTTTATCTCCTTCCTCTCTCCTTATCCTCTTGGCAACGCTGCGATCTCTTGAAACGTTCTGTCAAAAGCCAACAAAAGCAAAGCCCCATTAATTGGCGGAGTCGAAGCAATGGAACAATCAGCAGACAGTGGAGAAGATGGGCTCTGAGTGGGTCCGACTTGAATGCAGAGCCATTAGATTTAGACGCCGGCGCAAGTGGTACGGCCAAACACGAAGATACGAAGAAAAATGGAGAAGTGGTGGTGGAACAAGCAGTGCGAGTAGGAATAGGAGAGCCGTTACCCAAGAGATGGATTATAGTCATACTCTGTTTCTCTGCTTTCCTGCTCTGCAACATGGACCGTGTATGCTCGCTCATTCCACTTCCTTTCTTTGATATATTCCTCCATTCATTACTTCTTTTTGCTACTCTTTATTTACTTAATGATGTATGATATGATAGAATATAAAGTGATTTTGTAGGTAAATATGAGTATAGCAATTCTTCCAATGTCCGCGGAGTACAATTGGAGTCCCTCGACGGTAGGCCTCATCCAATCCTCCTTCTTCTGGGGCTACCTTCTCACGCAGGCATGTCCCTCGCATCTCTTCATCATTTCCTAATAATCTTATCTTATATGGCATTGCTTAATTAATTAATAATTATAGATAGCTGGAGGAATATGGGCCGATACGGTTGGAGGAAAGACGGTTCTTGGATTCGGGGTCATCTGGTGGTCCGTCGCAACCGCTCTTACACCGGTTGCAGCAAAACTAGGTCTACCTTTTCTACTTGTCGTCCGTGCTTTTATGGGCATCGGCGAGGGAGTAGCAATGCCAGCAATGAACAATATATTGTCAAAATGGATACCCGTAGACGAGAGAAGTAGAGCGCTTGCGCTAGTATATAGCGGTATGTATCTCGGGTCCGTGACGGGCTTGGCTTTTTCACCGTTGCTTATTCATAATTTTGGATGGCCTTCGGTCTTCTACTCCTTCGGGTCTCTCGGCACGGTGTGGTTCACGATTTGGTCCAGAAAGGCGTATAGTTCACCTTTCGAAGACCCTGGACTCAGTGCGCAAGAGAAGAAACTCATAATGGATAAAAACGAATTTAAAGAGCCAGTTAAGTCGATTCCGTGGAAATTAATATTGTCGAAACCACCCGTGTGGGCTCTTATTGTGTGTCATTTTTGCCACAATTGGGGAACTTTTATCCTTCTCACATGGATGCCTACTTATTACAATCAGGTTGGGTAATTAATCAATTGCCATATGATCAATCTGTGGGGATTTGATTAAATACCGATGTTTTATTATATATAGGTGTTGAAATTCAACCTGACAGAATCGGGGTTGCTTTGTGTGTTGCCATGGTTGACAATGGCGTTTTCTGCAAATTTGGGCGGATGGATTGCTGATACTCTCATAAGTAAAGGGTATTCAGTAACTACTGTTCGTAAGGTAAAATACAAATGAACATAACTAACTTATTCTGAATATTATATTATGTTAACTTATTGTAAATAAATATATTGTTTTGGGGCGCAGGTAATGCAATCGATTGGCTTTCTGGGACCGGCATTTTTCCTAACGCAGCTTAGTCACATACATTCTCCCGTAATGGCGGTCTTGTGCATGGCTTGCAGCCAGGTATATTTTAAATTTTAATTTATTTCTATCATTGTAAAATAAAATAAATGTATATTTACTTTGTTTTTTATTTTTCAAAACTCTAGGGAACGGATGCATTCTCGCAGTCTGGACTTTACTCTAATCATCAAGATATCGGCCCTCGATATGCCGTGAGTAAATTGCTTTTTAATATTTTGATGAATATGAATTGAAATATGTATTATTTATTTCATAGGGTGTATTGTTGGGTCTCTCGAATACAGCTGGGGTTCTAGCTGGAGTACTCGGAACGGCTGCTACGGGCTACATTTTGCAACATGGTATCTATCGATAAATATGATATATATTATTGTTTGATGTTTAATTTAATAATTGTTTCGTGCATAATGTATATAAATGCAGGGTCATGGGATGATGTGTTTAAAGTATCGGTGGGACTTTATCTTGTTGGGACTGTAATCTGGAACCTCTTTTCTACCGGCGAGAAAATCATCGATTGATTAATGAATTGTGTGTATGGCAAAATTAGTACTAGTCCAACTTCTCATCTCCATAAGCATTTTTGAGGAAGCAAAGAAGACTAGTTTTTTCTAGCGTCGCATTATTTTATTAACTATATGAAGAGCTTCGTGGTGATTAAAACGGTCTCTAGCAAGAAAAATCTGCATTCTTTACCGGATCTTTCTTTGTGAATGAAAAGATTGGTTAACATTTTTTCTTTGCTTTTTTTGTAATCTTGTATATTGAGCATGACATGGTTAAATAGGTACCATTTTCTCTTGTATATTATACATGTACATCTATTTTCAAGTGAATAAAGCTTACAGTTACAGGAACAATAAATCTACTTGTGTAATTATGTAATTAGGAACAAATTACATTGAATTGTTTGAAATGTGTACAATTCTCATACTCATTAATAGTTAAATGGGTACACTGCAATTCAATTTAGCTAACAGAATGCCGGTACAACACACTAAACCAAGAAAGATACATTCAATTAATATACAGATTCCAGCCAAACTAACCACACTTCCTCGACGAGGAATTGATGAACTCGATGCACTCCGCAATTGCCTCGCTCTGGTGGAAGTCCCACGACGGCGCGAACTTCTGAGAGTTCTTGGCTGGATTAACTTTTGTCGAAGGCGGGACCCGTCGAGAGATAAAATAGATAACCAACACCATTTTTGCGCCGATCCTTTTAAGAGAGATTACAACGGAGCGACGTGATCTCCTTAGAAGGTGGAAATTGAATCTGCTTGGTACTTGATTTTGGTTCGCGGTAACTCTTCTTGCATTGTTGTTGTGATGAGGAGTCGGATGCATTATCGGTCTCTCGCTTATATCGGGGCTTTCGACATACCTTCCTTTCCTCATCATGTGTGTGCTATGTATGTCTTGTGTGTTGGTGTGTGTGTGTGTGGGATGCTATATTTATTTGCGTGATGGTTTAATGGGGTCTCATATGTGGTAGGATTATTATGATTAAAGAGATAAAGGGCGATGACAAAGAAAAAGAAAAGGGGAGAAAAAAAAGAAATTAAGAAGGGACAAAGAGAAAAGAGGCTGGCGTGGACCATTATGTTTCTCATTTAGGGGGTAAAACCAGTTTAGAGTGATATTAAATTCAAATTTTTTGTATACTTTTTTTTTTTTTTATAGTTTAAAAATATGGAACGACTTAGTGGTGGATTTTGCTTTAATGTGTAGAAACAGCAATAATGATGGAATAACCTAGTACTGTGTGTGGGATCAGTTTCCATTGGCATGCAACATGCAAAAGAAAGGGCATGTATATATTGAAAATGTTACAAAGAATTTAGGGATCATCAGTATAATTTAATTCTCCTCTTGTAATTTTATTGTGGATAATTAACATTTTTTATTTGGAGTCTTTTATGAACTTCTGATTTTCGGAGGAATTGAGGAAGAGAGAGGGATATGCTAATGAACAATTGTTAAAACATGTTAATTAATATTTCTAACTTTGTTAATTTATTCTAAGTTCTTTCTTAATTAATATGTTTAACTTGTGTTGTCAAAGTTTGTTGTTAATCCCTACAATTAATTACCAATTATCTACCAATTATATCAATTGTTAAAACATATACCGATAAAAAATTAACCAATTAACCAAATTGAATTTGCAAATTTAAAATTAACCTATTACAAAATTAATCAATATAGAAATCATTGACTAATTCAAATCAATAGTAAGCAATTACATATTTTTCTTAATTACCGTTTCATATTCAAATCACAATTAATTTTACAAATATTCATTCCAAAAATACATATCAAGAATTTGCAAAAGAAAACGGATTTGCAAAAAAGCTCCTGTCATTAAAAAACAGTCAAAAAAACAGTGAATACAAAACAAAAATATTACAGGAAATTAACAAGAATTTACCGTCAATTAACCATCTCATACATTCAATTAACGAGTGGAATCAGTCCAAAATCAGCGAAAATAAACAAATCTGCACGAATTCAATCAAAAATCTTACAAAATCAGCACAAAATCAGTCAAAATCGAGTGCAAATCATTCACAATAGCATACAAACTTCGCGAATAATTTCTTCACGTGTTCTAGGAGCATAATAAATACTATCAACAATTTAATGTTGTATGGTCTCCGCTTAAAGTCCAACTGGTATGATATTTATTTATTTTTTTCATCGTCAATTCCCTCCAATATCTTAACAATCTATTTGCTAAAAATGTCGAGTTGCATGAGATATACAACTTTGTTCAGTATCCGAACAAAAAGTGTGGGCTCTATTTTTTATTTTATTTTTGGAAGGTAAGTGTTGTCCGTATTTATGAGACTGCAAATTCATTTGTTTTTAATTCAAATAAAATAAAATATTGATCATGCAAAATTAATGTTACAACATGATTTGTCAGAACCTATTGTGCGTGAAACACATATATCATGAGTTAAAATAGTACCATTATTTTGAGAAACACATACCTCGTGATTAGAATCTTACGTGCCATTTTAGTTGTATGAATGAATAATAAAAATATAGTTCTGTAAATAATAATATATGAGATATAACATAATTTTACGAAAAAATATAATGACAAATATTATATCATTGTTGTTCAAAATATTTCATGTAATATCATATATAAATTATAAATAATATGATATATTTAGTAACAAATCATTAATTTTATAGTACTAATTTTTTTTTTATTAATTCAAAATGCAATGGAAATTGAACTTAATAATAAAAGTAATATGGATGAATTATTAACCTTCATTAATTAATACGCATGTAAATAAAAGGATTTTTTGGTAAAAAAAAAAAAATTAACACCATCAATGGTTAGTTTTATCTTATAGGGGTATTTGAAAATAAAAAATTTGCAGAGGGGTTTTTGTTGGAGTTTCTAAAAAAATGAGGGGTTTTTTAGAATACCCAAAAAAGTTAGGAATTTTTTCGAAAATTTCCCTTAATTTATTAGTATTTCATATATAAATTTTTCATATTTCATTGTATTCACATTTGAAAATGTCATCTTATGTTAAATGATAAACAATTGAATATAATTAGTTTAATGTGAATCTAGCCAATAATAATAATTCATGTCATTAATGTACAATAATGTGAATTTTATAAGAATGTTTAAAACATGATGTAAAATAATGGACATGAATGGTTACATGTAATATTTTATTTATAAAAAATCAATGATCTAAATTTTGTCACGTATCATGAAATAAATGTGATGATGTGACACAAATTATACAAATTTAGATCTAAAATAAAAATGTGAATAAATTCTAAATTAAATGAAAAATATTGATAGTAGATATCTACAAAATATAATAACCATAAAAATTACTATTAATCAATAATTTAAATGCATCTCGTTACATAACAACTGAAATAATAGTGATAACGTAATGTAATCAAATTGTCCAAGAAGAAGGATAGTGATAAACAAAGGGTCAGGAATAATTAACCTTTTGTCAATATAATGAATTTACAAAGTCCAATTAGACATTGCCAAATAATAGATCACACATGACAAAACATAATTCAATTAAAATTAGGCGCAATAGCTAATATGATTTAATTAAGAACAATTTACAAAATTCCTAACAAATGTTCGTTATATTTATATATATGATGGTTGTTATTTATTATACTCATTTATTAATGTTATTATTTTTCATTAATCAAGTAAAAAAAAATTTCTTAATATTATGAATAATCAAATATAATAAATATCAATACATAAATACGTCAAATTATTTCATTTTTTTATTGATGTCAATGATCTTAAATCTTCTTCTGAAAAATGACTATTTAGTCATCGAATTTGTAAAAAAGCATCGTCATAATATTATTATTATTTCACGACGAGACATGTTATTTTGATATTTTAAACTAATTTAAATGCAATAAATATCAAACATCATTAATAGGAACATAATTATCATTTGATAAAAAAATTAAATTCACTTTTTATTAAGTCATGTTAGCTCTTGCAATAACGTAACTCTTAAAATTAATAGAATTCAAACTAAATGCAAAATTTTAAGGGAAATTTTCAAAAACCCGTTATCTTTTTTGGATATTCTAAAAAACCTCTATCTTTTTGGAAACTCCAAAAAAAATCCTCTACCAAACTTGTATTTTCAAATATCCCCATATAGGGGTCAAAACTAACTATGGATGGTGTTAAAAAAAAAATTGACCAAAATATCTTTCTATTTTCATATGTATATTTTTGTTATTTTTTTTATTAGTTTTAAGAAAATTCATAAATATTTTTGAACATGTAGTGATTTCACAAAAATAAAATTATTAAATGTTGTGTTTGTATAATTTTAATATTTCATTTATTATTCATGAAAAACTAACATCATATAATAATAAAATAAACACCTTGAAAATATATTGATATAAACTATTTCTTTAAACATCTAGTTTTTTATTTTCGTTCTCCTTTTATGTATTTTTTAAATAGTTTCATGATATTTTAATTTTTAAATATTTGCAAGGTGTTTTTTTAATATTTTGGTTCATCTTATTATTATTTTATGTTAGTTTTTTAGGAAAAATATAAAAATCAAATATATATATATATATATATATATATATATATATATATATATATATATATATATATATATATATATATATATATATATATATATATAATGTATGAAATATTAAAATTATATAAATATAATATATGATAATTATTTTTGTAAAATTATTATGAGCTAACAAAAATTTAGGATTTTTATAAAATTAATAAAAAATAACAAAAATATCTTTTTAATTACTACATATGTAAAAAGAATGGTATTTTGATCATAAAAAAAATTTAACACCATTCATGGTTAATTTTAATCCCATTGGGGATTATTTGAAAATAAAAGTTAGGTAGAAGGGTTTTTTTTGAGTTTCCAAAAAGATAGGGATTTTTTGAAAATTTCCCAAATTTTAATAATCCAATGAAAATCCGATTTTGTGACAAGGCATGGAATTAATGGAATTCAGATAATAATCATGTAAATCTAATGGGAGGGTGGGGATATGCTTGTAAATGATTCCCTCCCTCCATTACAAACCAGAATATCCCCCTCTCACTCCCCCTCCCGCAACCCCAATTCAACTCTATACCCCCAAACACACACACCCACCCACACACACACACACACACACACAAATCACATGCTAAAGCAATGGAAATGGCTTTGAGTTCGGTGAGGATTACTCCATCAGCCCAGCACCCACTTCTCCGTCCATCTTCATCATCACCACCATCGTCTAACTCCATGCCCACTTCCACTTGTTCATGCTCCCAATCTCTATCTCTACTCCCCAAACAACGAGAGAGAAATTGGTCACCGTGTCTTTCTTTCAGGCGTGCCAGTAGACAACCCCTCATCTACCCAAATTGTTATAGTTCCAGTACGAGTAGTATTCCGTCGGGTTCAGAGGTAAAGCAGGAGGAACAAGGAAGGGAAGAGAATGATTGTGTCGAGGATGCTCCATTCGAATTGGCTCAATCTCTCGACCTCGATCCTAATACCGAATTCAATTCTAAGCCGCGGCGAATTGCTCTCTTTGTCGAACCATCCCCATTCGCGTCAGTACTATCACTACCGCCAAAATCAATCCCCCTTATTATATTTCAATTTTACCACTCAATTGAATCCATCCACCATTAATTTCTCTTCCGCAGATATGTATCAGGATACAAGAACAGGTTCCAGAACTTCATAAAGTACCTGCGAGAAATGGGTGATGAGGTGATTGTGGTGACGACCCATGAAGGAGTTCCTCAAGAATTTCACGGTGCAAAGCTAATTGGTTCATGGAGGTAAAATCAATTCTCAAATTAATTTTATTTTCTGTTTTGATATATATGCACCTTATGTGTTTGGTTTTAGTTTTCCATGTCCTTGGTATCAAAAGGTGCCTCTTTCGCTAGCACTGAGTCCTCGAATAATTAGCGAGGTGGCAAAATTTAAACCTGATATTATTCACGCCTCTTCTCCTGGAATTATGGTACGTATTTTCATAATTCACTGCATTTAATTTCTATTAGTTTGAACATTTGAATTTTGTTCGAGCAGGTATTCGGCGCGCTGGTAATTGCGAAACTACTTAGCGTTCCACTTGTCTTGTCTTATCACACCCACGTTCCCATGTAAATAATTTCTTCATTTATTTATTTATTTATTTTTATAAAATTCTTTTTTTACCATATTGTTATCAATATCTTTACAGATACATACCGAGATACACATTCAGTTGGTTAGTCAAGCCGATGTGGCTCATTATAAGTATATTATTTTCCTTATTTTTCTTTTTGTCTTAAAATGATATTAAATACCTTTAAATAAATTACTAATTATTTTATTTTATTTTTTCTTGAAGAATTCTTACATAGAGCGGCAGATCTAACACTGGTACCGTCAGCAGCAATCATGAAGGATCTTCAAGCGGCCCGCGTCACCGCAGGTTACTAAATAATTTACTCACTTAATAATTAATACATATTTTTATTCTAATATTTTTAATAAAATAATCGCAGCTAATAAGATAAGATTATGGAATAAAGGTGTGGATTCCGAGAGCTTCCATCCTCGTTATCGTTGTCACGAAATGCGTACAAGACTTTGGCAAGTCTCCATTTATCTATTCATTTTTTTTAATTATTAAATTTAATTTTGATATTCCATTGCAGCGATGGAGAGCCAGAAAAACCGCTCATTATATATGTTGGCCGATTAGGAGTCGAAAAAAGCCTCGATTTTCTCAAAAGGTTATTATTAACTTCAATATAAAATTTAAAAACTAAATTTAAAATTTGATTAATTTTGTAGTGTAATGGAGAGACTCCCAAATGCAAGAATTGCTTTCATCGGCGACGGCCCTTACAGGTACTTTTTATATACTAAACCCCCAAAAGAAAACTAAAATTAAAAATAAATTCTAAATAATTTTACTATGAAAATCAGGCCAGATCTAGAAAGAATGTTTAAGGGAATGCCGGTTGTATTCACGGGAACTCTGCAAGGAGAAGAATTATCAAAAGCATACGCAAGTGGCGACATCTTCGTGATGCCGTCCGAATCCGAAACGCTCGGATTCGTCGTGCTCGAGGCCATGTCGTCCGGCGTGCCGGTAGTCGCGGCACGCGCGGGCGGAATACCGGACATAATTCCGGTAGATCAAGAAGGCAAGACGAGTTTCTTATTCACGCCTGGAGATCTAGACGATTGTTTGGGGAAGATTAACATGTTGTTGGAGTCGGAAGAGTTTAGGGAGACGATGGGGAGGGAAGCGAGGTTGGAAATGGAGAAGTTCGGGTGGCGAGCTGCGACGAGGAAGATTAGGAACGAGCAGTATAGCGCTGCGATTTGGTTCTGGCGTAAGAAACGGGCTCTGTTTATGAGCCCGTTTCAGAGGTTGGTCAGGTGGTTCTTTCGCCCGCCCGTAACCAACCTCGATTCGTGTGTAAACGTATAAATTGTACGAGTGTTGTATTTGTTTGTGGTGGTTAAATCAATTATAGTTGATTTATTGTATTTGCATGTAATCTATAATTCATATTCGAAAATAAAAACATCTAATAAATATAATTAGTATTTGTTCGACTATAATCATTTCTAAAATACATCCTATGAAGGAAAATACAACTATCTTAAATTTATCAAAGCAAGAAGAAAATTTATCTGTCTTCGTAGTCAGGAATAAACGATTGCTCGAATTCAGGATCCATCAAAACTCCGTTCATGACATGAACAAAAACTTCGCCTATTTTAAGATTAACACATACAGATTTAACACCATTAACAACAACCATTCCATTACTGTCCTTCCACGCATACAATTTGAATCCCGATACAGAATCGACCACTGTCTCTTTCTTCGCCGACAACGCGCCAGATGGCAGTTGTTTAGGGACTGCAGAAAATCCAAGAACTCGAGAAACAATAGCGTACGTGTTGTTCATATTCATGGTTGTTAAACTTTCATTCCCATTGAGTTTCAGAACTTTCTCAAAGGCTGAAATTGAAGGGACGAATAGGGTGAAAGGTAAATCGTAAGGTAGCATCGAAACCATCATTTCCCCCAATTCGCCTAGCTTGGGTTCTTTCTGTAATTTACTGTTACATAGTACGGAGTTATGATTGGAGGTACGGTAAAATTTGTTGATCGGTACCAACTTCGGAAGGCTGGTACTGAGAAGGAACTGAAAGCATATGATTAAGAGAAAGAAGAGTAAGATGAAATAGTAACTGGGGGGAATTTGGCGTTTGAGCTTTCTCGAGAAGTAATTCATGGACCTGCGGAAATGGGTGCAGGAAGCTCGCTTGAATCGTTTCAATTTGAAGAGGAAAGGGAAGGAGACTTGTGGCATGGTAATTATTGGGTAGTCAAGGGGTATAAGTGGGAAAGGGCAAATATTTAAATGCAAATAGGAATTAACGAGTCATTAGGGCCCACAGGGCCAATGGGCCATAGTATCTATTAGACTATTAGACTTATATTATTATATATGGTGCCCCTCGAACACCCAAAAAAACAATCGTTGTTTGGTACAAGGAATTGTGGAGAAAATTCATTTCATTTTTGTTTCATATTTTCACTCCAACAAAAACTAGAATTACAAAATAGAAAATTTTATTATTCTTATTATTCTTATTATTATTATTATTCTTATTGTTATTATTATTATATTATATAGCAAAAGATTATAATCAAAGAATGATTATATTTATAATTATTCAATCTATATAATTAATATAATATAATTTATAAGTCATAATAATTATAGTATATCTATATAATTAATATGATAATATATATAATTATAAATTATATTATTTTATGAATCAAATACAATATTACAATCACAAACAATGCATTTAATAATATTATATTATTATTATAATGTATTATATGTATAATATTATAAATTATTAAAATATTATATTAAATTATATGAATTTAGTAATTGTAATTTAATAATTTTATAATTATAATATACTTCCTATATAATATAATAATTATTATATTATTATCATATCCATATAATCAATTATATTATAATAATAAAATCATTATATTATAATTATTATATCCACATAATTAATATAATTATATTACTAATATTATTGTAATTATGTTAAATAATAAAATTATTATTTTAATTATCATATATTAATAGATAAATATAATATTATAATAATACAAAATTTAATACTTTTATATTATTATAATATATTGCATAGATATAATATTATATAATTTTATATTGCAATAATGTTATATTACAATAATACTATTTTTTATAAGTTTTAATGAAATTTTATTTTTACATTTCCAATAACAAAATTTCAGAATTTTGAAAACAACCAAACAAAAAATTATATTTCCCAACATCTTATAATTTAGACATCCAAACATACTGTGAAATTACTAACTTCAGAATTTTTTATTTCTCCACCTTATAATCTGATTCCGCTCTACTAATTTCACTTGCCAAACAACCCATCTTAATGAAATGGCAAGTGGATTGATTAGTATTATTAATTTATTTGATTAACGATTTAATTGATCGTTTGATTGAATTGATGCATTAATTAACGTGTATTAATATAATTTATTAATATATCAATTAACAATTAATTGAGCCTAATCAATTCATCTAATCATTTTTTGCCATCTCGTTAAGAAATTTGAGATGAATTTAGGGGGCCAAGTATATTTTCCCTATTTATTAGGGGTTGTATATGGCAGCACTCGTGCATTCGGAGATGCCATTTGGAGGCCAATTCTGAAAAAAACATTTCCCTTAATTAAATTGATTAAGACATTTTAATTGAATTAATTAACGAGTTAATTAATCATTTAATTTTATTGATATGTCAATTAACATGTATTAATATTAACATATTAAAAATCAATTGACGTGTCAATTAATCATTAATTAGAGTGTCAATCAATTAAATTAATCTCTTTTGTCCATCTCATCAAGATTATTAGGACGAGATGAGGGGGCTATTATATTTTCGCTATTTATTATATGACGAAATGTGATTCGGAGTTGATGTGAAGTAAAGTTAAAAATTGATATGTGGACATGGGTCACACGAGTTTTTCTTTGAAGTTTTACATTTGAAGGTAGGGCTTCAGTTATGATTCCTTATGAACCCACATATAGAAATGTTCATATGGAAGATTGGATACAGATAAGTTTTTTCATAATTTCATACGGAGTAAATATTCATGATATTTTCTCACGTCACGATAAAACATAATGTTTTTTTGAGTTTTTATTTTTTGACGACACTGTAATTTGATGAAATTTCATATGTGTTTATGTTAACTCATTATTCTAATGTCAATCTTATTGCGGTATCCTGCTACGTAACATTACTTTCTTATACAATCATACTATTTGTATGCGTATTATTCGTATCATCACTTCAAATAATTTTTATTTTTCATATCTGAACTCGCAAATCCACTCATTTTCCAAAAAAATGGAAATCACGAGATACAACCACCACCCATGCCCGACCGACCTGAATCCAATGCTAATATTTAGTTTGCAGGTATTACCCGTCCCGTAAATACTTTTACCCGACCTGTCGAGTTTGGATTTCGCTTGTTCTGTTGACAACCTACCCATATACAACCTACATATATCATCTATGAGTTACTACTACTAAGGAGCATTTATGCATGTAACCCTTCGTGCAAAAAATAAATAAAAAAATAACTTGTTTTTCAAAAAATATTCAAAACTAATCCAAAACTGATTCTTAAAATCCGGTACCACCGGATTTTAAAAACTCGGTGGGTTAATTAGCATAAATACCATATTTTGGACACCACAAAAATTGAGACAAAATCATCTGATTTGAAAAACCAGTTAGATAATTCAATTCATTAAATAAATACGTGACTCCAAATTTTACCATCAAATCTTTCATGTTCTATTAACAAATTTAATTAACGTAATAATTAACATATATAATACATTATTTGTTAATTGAAATCTAATTAAATATAATTTGAATTTATAGATTTTAATTAATATAAATGAATTTTTAATTATATAATTTTGAATTACCATGTTTATTATGTGTGTTAAATAAAATATAATAATGTTTTGGTGAAATCTTGGGATCAAGTAAAATTACCCGTTATTTGCTGCATGCACAGAGCGTCGGCAGAGCCGCAGAGGGCAGTACTAAAGGGCAAATTTTAGTTTGCACCAAGAATTTACCATCAAATTCCCTACGTTATAATCAACACACTTAATCAGTTTATAAATAACAAATACATAATTAAAAATTAACTTACATTAACTTATATTAATTCAAATCTATAAATTCAAATTAATTTTAATTAAATCTTGATTAATAAATAAAATATATTGCATATGTTAATTATCATGTTAATTATATATGTTAACTAGTACATGAAAATTTTGATGGTAAAGTCTTGAGTCACGTATTTATTTAATAAATTGAATTATGGGCGTGGGTTTGAAAATCGGTGATTTTATCTCAATTTTTGTGTTGTTCAAAATATGATATTTATGCTAATTAACTCACCGGGTTTTTAAAATCTGGTGGATACCAGATTTTAAAAATCAATTTTGAATTATTGAATTTTTTTATGAGAAACAAGTTATTTTTTGAATTTTTGTTGCACAGGTATTTTATTGATTTATATTCATTCCTCGCGTAGCAGTATTTTATTGATTTGAAGATATGATATCAATCTATTTGTTAGCCATTGGGTGAATATCAAGTGGTAGATGAGTAAAACTCCGGAAAAATAAATCATATTATTATCCAATATTGTAAAATGATATTTTGAAGTTATAATATAATTTAGAAACAAATTATAACATTAATATTTACAATAATCAGAAATAAATAATAATTAATGTTTAAACAAATGTGAAAATAGTGAATCGTACCACTTATTCATTAAGCATATTGTTTTATCACTCCACATTAAATTATTAATTGTATAATACTAATAGAAATTTCATTTGATGTTAAAAACAACTAAAAATATTTACCAGAGAAACAACGCAGAAACATTTAATACCAAATTAAATTGAACAAACAATATAATACAAATTTGATGTTATCAAGTGATTTGTTTTAATTATAATTTTAAAAAATAACAATAATATTTGATAAATGAGGTATATGTGTTAAGTTTTGTTTTTAAAAAATAAACTCCCATCTTCCATTTTCTTTTATAATTTTTTTGAAAAAGCAAGAATACTGTATTTTTAAAAAAAATAATTTAAAATTAATTACAATATTTTATATAATTCTTATCAATTATAAATTTACTTCGTTGTTTTTTGGAAATTTTTGATATGTATACATAACTCAAAACAAAAATGACAAAAAACACAATCCACCAAATTAATGGCAAGAATGACATTTTCGGATTATGAGAGTCCGAAAAGTAATGCTGGTGAAATTTAAAAATGAGAAATGTTAAAGTTCGACTTATTTGTACCTAAAAATAACATATTTTTTTAATTTCAAATGATATTTTTTTATTATCGAGATATTTTGTTTTACATAATAATATTTATTTTAAATCAATGTCATTTATTTGTAGATGTTTTGGTTTAATTAATCGTTTTGTTTATTTTTCAAGATGCCATTCATTTCGTTTCGGAACTATACTTATAATATTTTCTTATAATATTTTATCAAGTTATAAACATTGTTTTAAATATCCTTATAGTCATTTATATATTAATTTCATATTGTCAATTGGTTCATGACCATCGTGATTTAACCTGAATTTATTTGAATTTTTAGATGTATTTTAATTTGAATATTGTGAATTTTGAATGTTAATTGTGTTGAATTTCAGATGTATTTTAAATCGACTATAATTTTTTGATCAATGTTTTAAATAGCGACGCCAAATCGCGTTGTAGCGGAATTCAGAAGTTATACGTTGTGTCGATTCGTCTTTTAGCAATATAGCGTTTTGTTTCCCTACGTCGCTATAGAGACACTATATCGTTCGATAATGCTAAACACTAAATTAAACGTCGAAACACTGATTGCCCGGTACACGTTAGTTAAAATATTGATATTTATTATTGAAAAGTTAAGGGTGTTTTGAACAGTTTCCCAATTTTAAATTTTTTTTTATGAACCGATTTAAAAGAATGTTTATAATTTAGTAAAAAATTATAATTATAGTTCGAAACGAAATGAACGACGTCCTGATAAATACAAAAATCTATTGATTAAACCAAGTTCAACAAATTAAACCAAAACATCTACAAATAAACTATATTAATTTAAAATAAATATTCTATAATTCAAACCAAAATATCTCGATAATAAATGTTGTATCATTCGTAATTCAATAAATATGTTATTTTTGGGATACAAATAAGTTGAACTTTAACATTTTTCATTTTTAAATTTCGCATTACTTTTCCGACTCTCAAAAATGTCGCTCTTTCCATTAGTTTGATGGATTGTGTTTTTTTGTTATTTTTGATTGAGGTGCGTATACATATCAAAAATTTCTTTGTTTTTTATTTGTATTCATCTAAACTAGTTTTATCCCCGCGCAATTGTGCGGGACAACATATCTATTTTTTTTTACATGTTTTTTATATAATTATTTAAATAAAATTAACGCGTGTGCGAATTAACGCGCGTGCGTTTGAACTAAATTAATCTCATCATGACATATTTACAAATATTATGATGTCAATAGATGCATAAGGTTCATGAAATTAGTCTATCACGGATATTATTTTCTGATATAGTTTGTATAAATAGTATTTGTTCAGATGCTTTTAAAATCGATTAATATAATCATGACATATTCGCAAATTTATTTGATGTCAATAGATGCATTATAGTTACGGTTCATTAAAGAATCGCAACGTGTCATATGAATACAACGGGCAAATGACAAATTTCTATGAAAACTCGCATAAATTTGAGGTTACAAAATTTCATATATACCCGTGCAAAATGAGCAAATAAAAAAAAAATTGAAAAGCAAAAAAAGGACCAAAATGTAAAAAGAAAAAAAAATTGGGTAAAAAGGAAAATTACAAAAAAAAAAATTGGAACTTACAAAATTGCATACATAACCCTGCCCAATGAGCAAATTAAAAAAAAAATTGGAAAATAGGAAAAAAGAATCAAAATGTAAAAAATAACCAAAATGTAAAAAAAGGATCAAAATGTAAAAAAGGACCAAAATAAAAAATAGGAAAAAAGGATCAAAATGTAAAAAAGGACCAAAATGTAAATAAATAAAAAATTGGAAAATAGGAAAAAATGATCAAAATGTAAAAAAGGACCAAAATGTAAAAAATGATCAAAATGTAAAAAAGGACCAAAATAGGAAATAGGAAAAAAGGATCAAAATATAAAAAGGACCAAAATATAAATAAAAAAAATGTAAAATAGGAAAAAGGACCAAAATGTAAAAAATGACCAAAATAGAAAATAGAAAAAGGATCAAAATGGAAAAAATGACGAAAATATAAATAAAAAAAGACCAAAATGTAAATATAAAAAAGAGGATAAAAACCAAAACTATCTCCTGCCACGTGTCATCACAAGGTGGAAAGGATAGCATTATAATAACTATAATTTAAATGAAATAATAAAGAATTTAATATATACGTTCAATTGAAAACTAACAAATGTTAATACTTTGAGATGACATTGCTTTTAAAAATGTTTATAAAGTAAATAAAAAACTAGTAATAAATAAGTGTCTTTACAAAAAAAAAAAAAATTTTAATAACTGAAATAGTAATCTAATGGTATTTTGATGATATGACAGAGGCTCCGTACGTTGAGTGGACTTTCCAATTATTTTAAAAATAGTTGTGTACACTCTCTAATATTCTCTTCTCACATTTTTGATGACGTAAATATAATTTTAACATTTACAAAATTAACACACAAAAATATGATTTAAAATTTTAATTTATGATTTAATTATTTTAATTTATGATTGCACATACAATTAAAATGTTAAATAATAAATTAAAGTGTTAATTTTAAATTGTTAAATCATATTCACGTGATTAGTGATCACACATCAAGAATGAACATTTTCCTTATTTATTATTTTCTTTTGCAAAAAAAGCCCTTAGGCATATATACATTGACACATTACATAGAATTTTCGTACAAAACAACATGTCGAAAAAATAGACGACTTTAAACATTTTCCTTATTTTAACCGAGGCCATCCCTAGCTACACAAAACGAGAAAAGACAAACGGCCTTTCCCCAGTGCCTAATTGGCGGACGCATAACATAACACCACACCGGCTACTCACGTGTCACGTCGAGCACTCTTGCACAACCGACTTGGAATCCATTTCCGGGATTTGGATCTCTCGGAATTCGAGAACACCGACCCCACCACTTTCCCTGTGATGTAACAATTCCCCTATATTGATTCTTATCCTTACACTTTAATCATGATCAACAGTGATATGAATATGTAATATACTTTCTCGGACCACGGAAGATCCAGGATTATAAAATATCTCGGACAGGAAACCGACTTATCAAGAGGATTTAATACACTCTTTTCAAGTCCGGTGTGATTTTTACCATTACCGACCATACCCCACGACTCTCGCGCCGTATTCTATCTTCTTCTTATTCACTTTACCTTTGTGGTGGTGGTGATGCTGCTGTTGAATTGAATATCCGATGGCTTCTTCTTCTTCGAGAAGGGACGAGGGAGATGAGGAGGTGATTGAACAAGGAAGATCTGATCGAGACGAAGAAGAATCGACGGAGACTGAAGAGGAAGTGTCGGGCGACGGAGAGGGTTTTGTGGTGCGATGTCTTAAAGCCCTCGATGTGCAGGTTATTGGAGCGTGTCGTGCTGATGAGAGACTTACTCCACTTCTCAAGCTCAACGCTTCTGCGGGGATTGGGAGAGGTCCTGATGAAGATCGACTTATTTCTCAGCTCATCCAGGTCAGCTTCTTCTCCTTTCTTGATTTTTGTATGTAATTGATGTGAAATATTACTCTGTGAACTGCTTCAGTGATTGAATTCTTAGTTAATTTCGGTTAATTGTCCACAATTACTGTTAATTGTTGCTCTTCTTGAAATACTTCGCATTCTGATGATTAGATCTTGCAATTAAACAGCATTTCGAAGTGTCGGAAATTGGATTGCTCGCAAGATGCTTGTGTGTGCCTCTCGTTTCTATTCGAGTTGGAAAGATAATCCAACAAGGAAGCCTTCTCTGTCCTACTACTTCGAGGTAAATCAATTTAATTATTCCATCACTTAATTCTCCATCTCACAAATTCATTTCTTTTTCACAGAGGGCATTTGAACGTGAACATACTCCCATCATCATGGTTCCAAATCTCGTACCTCGGCGACGACGGGCATACATTCCCACTTCCTCCAATAAGAACACACTTCATCGATGACATCATCATCGAGGAAATCTCGTCAGACAGATCTGGCCGTTCATTCGTCCTCCGATTTTCTGCATCTCGCAAATTCTACTACTGGCTTTCCGAGAAATCTCTTTCCTACGGAATCCAGTTACTCGAGAAATTAAAAGATATTCTCAAAACCAAACCCTCTTTATCCGATCTAACTGGAATCTCCAATTCGCGGTTAGATTCGTTCGGCACGCATCTTCAATCTTATTTCCTCCGTTCTCAATCTATTACTTCGCCACAAGTCGAAGAGCCTTCAGTTCAAAAACCGGGATCTCGATTCCGGCATTCTAAAAACCAGAATCTCAGATCCCGATCCAACGTATCTTTCAAAGACGGAGCTTCTTCTTCTTCGACTTTTAGAAAAAGACGTAATGATTTAAATAATAATAATAATTTAGGTTCTCTTGCTATTCCATCTCTACCGATTAATATCAATATTGTGCCGGTGAGTTCACCATTACCTCTTCCTACAATTCCCTTCCACAAATCACAAGAGGACACGTCATCAAGTCCTTTCGCTTTGCCACCAGATATACTCCCTCAATTCTCTCCATTTAATCCTCTCACCTTCACTTTCCCGCTTCCTCCAGTTCACAATGAGAAGCCAATTTTCAAACCGTACTATTGCTGGTGCCCAATGGGTCAATCCTCTCCAATCCAATCAAGACCTCTTCCTCTCCAGTCCATGCCCCTTACTCCATTTACTTCTCCTTTCTCCCCAGTTCCTCCTCCAATTACATCTATAAATTCAGTTCCCCCTTTACCAATAGGTTCTCAAATCCAATTCCCATCTTTTTCGGGTATGATGTCAGACCCGATAGTGCACATACCGATAATGGACATCCGTTCGTCAGGCCAAGCGTATTTAGTGAGCGCGGGACCGATGATATCGACGGCCGTTCCGCCTCTTCTGGTACCGTCGACAGAGTCGTTGGTGGAGAAGAATGCGAGAGAGACATTGAGATGTCTTTTGGAGTCCGCGCCGAGTAATCTCATGCCCGACCCGGTTCATGGGGGGGTAACATTTGGTATAGATCAAGTGATGAGTGGTATTTCCTCGATGGGCTTGTGTTCGTCTTTTAAGGGAGAATGTGGGGATGATGAGGATAATCGTAATGGATTGGACGAGGGTGAAGAATGAGAAAGATTGGTGTACAGAGCTGTCTACATATTTCTTTGGTATTTTGAGCCGTGGTTGAAATGAAATGATGGCTTGTTTTTTATTAGTTTTTTAAATTGGAAGGTTGTAAGTATGTTTGGAAAATAATGTTTGGACTTTTAATTAGTCATTTGATAATTCAAGTGTAGTACATATCGAATTATCCGTTATTTCCTAGATTGTGTGTTTTTTTAATTGTAGGTGCTACTAATATCCAATTTATATTATAGGAATATCCTCGGATTGCTTCCTTTTGTTACTGAATATCGTTGGGTTGTGTTCCTTCCAAATCGCTCAACATGTAGCCTTCCTTTTGTTACTGAATATCGTTGGGTTGTGTTCCTTCCAAATTGCTCAACATGTAGACGTCCAGGTACTAAAACATTATTTATCTTTTTGCTCGTCGTTTAGTGCAGGTCTGACCGTCGACCACATTTGATTTGCATGGCATTTTCGCCTAGGTCCGATTTCGTTATTTATACCATTTCATTTCATCAAGAGTTATTTATATAATCTGAGAAGGCCAAAAAGTCTTTTCCGTCAAAAGAGTTGTAGGGGGTGTAATATGTGATTCAAGGACAAAAAAAGAAGAAGAAAAACAAGCTGCGGGGCATGGGACTTGAACTCACGCTCTATAGTGTTCTCAGCCCAACGGGTGTCCGGGCAAGCCCACTGGCCGGCCCTGTTCAGGGGTATTATCGGGACACGGAATAGACCGGCCTTTATTAAACCATTTACATTCATTTTTGTAAGGGGCGCTGATATTTTAAGCGCTATTTTTAGGTGTTGAGCGCATTTAGAGAATTTTCTTTAATACCCATTTTACCCCTCTATTTTTTACTTTGTTCTCCCACAAATTGGGTCTGAACTTGAACTGCTTAAAAAGAGAATGGGGAAGAGGAATCTACGTCCACTCTCTTCTCATACCATATTCTCGTACATGGATGGATCTTAATAGGGGCCGGGAGGGCCATGCCTCCCTCCCCCATGATTTTTGCCGAACAATATATATAGTTAGGATATATATAGTTAGGGATTCAGTGTATTTTATTAGTATAATTGTGAAAAATTGTATTTTATCATTATAACAGTGAAAAATTTATTGTTTGTCCCTAAAAAAAAAATTGTGCAGTGTAATTTCAGAATATGTCTTTCATTCGACCCCTCAAATAAATTATTGCAAGATCCGCTACTGCTCTCGTGATCTCTTGTTGCCTCGGAAAAGAGTTAAATTTGACAACAGTGATTGATGCCTGCCCCAACGAAAAAAAATTGTGCAGGGTAAATTATCTTTGTTTTCCGAGTCGTTTGAAAGGAAATAATATGAGAGAGAAAAAGAGCAAAAACAAGAGCAACAAAATGGTCATGTAAATGGCATATAGCTGTCCGTAGAAGTTAAAAGAGATGGGTTACTCGGTTTCTCGAGTTAGAGCGACGGTGAAATACGCGAGACAGTCGCCAAAACGACTACATAAGTATAAAAAATATGTGACTAGGAAGAAAATCAATAGTAAACACTTGTTTCTATCTAGATGTTTCTACTCGGTGAAATTTTACATACTTAAGGTGTTTGATACTGTACGTAGCTCTAATATACTGGAAAGTGTTTTGACATTTATGTTGAACTAGATCGTGAATTCCTAACTAGGAGAATACTCGCGCAATGCGGCGAGGATGTTAATTATATTTTTCATTGTAATACATAGCATATATAAATACGATAATATTGATAATATTATTTCATAATATAATTATTTGAACTAATTTATCTATGATTATGTGTTTTACAATTATTTTACATTATGATGACAAGTTGTTTTATTTTTTTAATCAAATAATCACATTTATATTAATGTCATTGTATAATAAATACATATGAGGTATATCATGATTTTATAAAAAAACATAACAACAAATATTATATCATTATTGTTTACAATATTTGATACAATATAAAATATGAAAATAATGAATAGTACAACTTACGTAATAACATATTATTAATTATATAGTACTAACAATTTGTTATCGATTCAAAATGCAATGAAAATTATAAATAATGTCAAACTTAATAGAGAAAGTAATTTAATAAATAATATAAAAAATTAATTTAGCATAAACATAAATATAAATATCATACGATTTTTTAAATTTTATATTTTTAAAAGTAACATTATTATTTGATAAGCGTTTATAAATTTAAGAAATTATTTCGATGAATAAACTTTTTTTTATTTCTATTATTTAAAAAAAAAATCATATTAATTTTTTTTGATAAAAATGCATAAATATAATCAAAATTCTATTATACGGTATTAGTATAGTTATAAGTTTTTTAAAATAAATATTCATATTTGAAATTCTATTATGTACATAATATAATTAAAATTTTATTTTGTAAAAATGCATTTTTTGCATTGTATTTTTTACATAATATTTTTACAAATTCAAATTATGAAAAATGGTCTGTATGAACTATACTAATATGGATGTCAAAACAAGGAGAAACTTAAAACGAATATATTGATGAATTTTTAAAATTAAAATTCTAAAAATAATATTACTATATGTTGTATGTTTATGATATTACATATTAAATTATTAGTATTTCATATATAAACTTTTCATCTTCCATTGCATTCACATTTGATCATGTAATCATATGTGAAATAATAAACAATTGAATAAACTTAGTCTAACATGAACCTAACCAATAATAATAGTTCACATCATTAATATATGATGATGTGGGTTTCTAAGAATCTTTTAAACATAGTGAAAATAAGAGACTTAAATGGTTATAAAGAAAAAATATTACAAAAAATAATGATTAATCAATGGTCTAAATTTTGTTACATATCACAATCTAGTGGTTAAAAAGAAAGTGATGATGTAGTACAATGAAATTGCAAAAAGTTGGGTCCGAAAAAAATTGGGTCCGAAAAAAAATTTGCTACATATGTACAATGAAATTGCTACATATCACAATCTAAGGGAATGGGAGAGGAAAAGACGTGCCTACCAAGTTAGATTGGTATAACTTGAATATAACTTGTTCCGGCCAACCTTGTTCGAATCCGATTAAGTCTAAATAGTTAAATAGTTATGGTGTCAAAAAGAATATTAAGTTTAAATAGTTAAACCATTCTCTCTATGCCGATGATTTAACTATATTTGCTTCCGCAACCTCTCAAGAAACAAACCGAATTAAAGAGGCATTGCTCTCTTTTGAGATGGTCTCGGTTCAATACCTCAACCCCACAAAATCAAAAATTTGGTTTAGCCATAATGTTCAAACGAATACGCAAAATGAGATTTTGACTATTATTAGAGGATCGCAAGCCGAACCTAAAGAACGATACCTCGGTATTCAAATTCGGAAAAATGGTTCCACTGATACTACTACGCTTATAAATCAAATTCAATCGCAATTAACAGGTTAAAAAATACAAACACTTTCTCATGCGGGTAGGTTAGTTCTCATAAATTATGTTCTTCAATCTATTCCAATTTTCACAATGTCGACGGAACTTATCTCGAAAACTACGCTTAAGAAAATAACGCAAATTATAAGACGTTTTTGGTGGGGTAAAAAAGAAGGTCGATACTTAGCGTTTTGCAAATGGGAAAAAATTGTGAGACCTAAACTTGAAGGGGGGCTCGGCATAAGGAAGCTCACCGAAGTTAACCAAGCTTTAATACAAAAAAATCTTTGGACCTTACACACGAACGACCAAAAACTTTGGGTTCAAATTCTCAAAACAAAATATTATCCCTCCAACACTATTTGGCTAACAAAACGAAGAGCCAAATCTACGAGATTTTGGCAAAATATTATTGCGCAAAGGCCTCACTTCCAAAACAATGTTCATTGGATAATTGGAAATGACACTACTTGTCCCGCTGTTGGAGCGCCATGGTATGAAAATTGGGAGCTGGATCGACCACAAACAAATGATAAAAGAAATATGAAAGTGATCGAGCTCATAAACATAGAGGATAATGCATGGAACGTGAACTCATTGATAGAGAATTTGGGTCTTACAAAAGCTTTGCAAGTTCTCAATAATACCCAAATCACTCGCACCTCCTTGCAAAAGCCGGATCGGCTAATATGGAAACCCGCAACAAATGGCAACTTTTTCGCTAAAAATGTTTACCTTAATTTGACCAATTCACTCTCTTTATCGAACCAAACCAACTACGACACTATATGGCGCAAAATTTGGAAAAATACAATTATAACTCCCCGAGTAGCCATCTTCCTTTGGCGTTTGTGCCTTAATGCTTTGCCAACATGTGTTAATCTTCACAATCGATTATCTCATATAAACTCGATATGTCATAGATGTTTGGTTCATGATGAAGACATTCTTCATTTGGCCTTTCTTTGCCCCTTATCTAAAGCTATATAGTTCATTTCCACGATAGGTATAAGAGTTGATAATTTACACGGTGATTTTAAAGATATAATTTTTTACTTCGCTAAAAACCTAGATGAAAACCAATTCGGCATTCTCTCTAATACCTTATGGGCGATATGGAAATGTCGTTGTGACTCGATATATTTTATTTTGAAATAGGTTGTGACTCGATATTTAAAGGTAAAAAATTCAAACCTATCAAGATAAATAATATGGCTATCTCCATGGACAAGGCGAACAACCCGTTTATTAGGATGGATATTGAGTCGCAACCAAAATCGTTCAATGGAGATGAATAATTCACTTGTTACTTTGATGGCTCATGGACAACGGATAAAACGGGTTGTGGATTCATCATTTCCAAAAATGACGAACCTCTATTTTATGCGGGTAGACCAATTATGGCACTTTCTCCCTCTCATGCCGAAGCTTTTGCTTGTTTACATGCTTTACGAAAATTAGGTGAAATGAAAATTACTTCTTGTGCCATTTTCTCGGATTGCTCTCAATTGGTAAATGCATTGTGTAACAACAAAAAAATGAGCTGGATTGGCGGGCTTAATTACAATTGCAAGAATATCGAAGTTTGGCGGAGTTACAACCGGGATGGACGTTCTATCTTATACGAAAAGAAAGTAACACGAAAGCGGACATGTTGGCGAAAAAGACGAGAATGGAGTAATTACTAGTTCAAGGTCATTGATATTTTTTTCAAGGAACCGTAGAATTAGGTCACTTGTTTTTATGAAAATTATGTAATATGATGGTGATATTGTAATTAGCCTAGGGACATTTTATGCAAAAAAAAATAATAATAAATAATTTACACGAAATGTATATTATCATTATAAGTTCAAATTTACAGCCACAAGATAAATTATATTATTTTATATCAGTATCATCACCTTAAAACCCTGAAAAGTATATCATCGTAATTACTCTATACATAAAACGAATCCAATGGAAACGACAAAACATAGTGGGATTAAAGTGGTAAACTCTGAAGCTTAATTAATAATTCGTGTCTTTCCCTGATAGCATATGACATGTTTGTTCTGTCACGTACATTTTGGAATCATGCAACGCACCCAAACAAAAACACTCATATGTTTAACCAGATCGATGATTCGATTCGTGATTGGGTCATGCTCGAAATAAATAATCAATACTGAGTCACCAGCCACCACCTTCATCATAACAAGCCACCACAAAATACAAAATTATAACTGTTAAGATATGTATTATCTGTGCCATATATAATGATTAAATCATCGATCAGCTATCTCGTCAGGTGATTTTGTTCGTTTGATGTTTGTTAATTTTCCCTGAAAAGAGAAAATTATAAGATATCGCTCCATGATTTCCGGGAGTATATCTTGCCAAAAAGAATGCGTGTGGTTCGTTGGGCAGTTTATCGTATCGTGCACGGATCCGTGTGTTATGATATGGAGATTTTTGGAAACCCGAGGATTAGGAAATTGGAAAAAGAAAACCTTGAAGAGATAGGAAAGTTCTCCATATATTGTTATTGCCATGATTAAATGGTAATTAAGACAATGATTATTTCCTTATATTATTTCCTTGTATTGGATAAGAGTTTAGCTATAAATAGAGGGCTAGACTAGAGTTTTATTCATTCCAACAAATGCCAATAATTGCATTATCTCTTTCTCCAGTATAGTAAAATAGTTTGATTACCGGCGGCCGTGGTTTTTTCCCTTCGGGGTTTTCACGTAAAAATACTTGTGTTCGTGTGTTGTTTTTGTGTGTTTGTTTGCGGCGACGATCCTAATACCGTGGCAGATCTAAACTCAAATCAACGTGACACTGGCTACAGGACAGGACCGGCACGGGAGATTTTAGAGACATTTGACAATTTTTTTGATTTCTTCTTCACTAACCAAATTTTTTATTATTTCTTCGCCAATGAAATTTTCAATTATTTTGTTCACCAAAACTTCGTCACTTTCTAACTCATCCTCCGATCTCTCGATTATACGACTACTAGTTAAAATTCTCGATTCTTTTTTTTCGTATTTCGACACATGAATTTTTTTTAAGCATGATTACTACAATTACACAAATAAATAATCAGGATACTAAAACTATAAGAATTCTCGACAGCATACATACAAAATAACGCATAAAGATAAATCGAAAAGAATTCTCACTAACCAAAATTAGAAATTAAGAAATTAGAGTCGAATTGGAGTCGAACTAATGTCGAATCGGAGAGAATTAATACAATTATAATCGAATTGAGGTTCTTCATTGTCTGCACCGCGAATTAGGAAGATATCCAAGCACGTCAGAAAATTATGGAGAAACCGAGAATTAGATCGAAATTCACTGTCGCTGCACGGTGGAGACTGGAGCCTCCTGCCACACCGAGAAATCCACACACGTTCTCCCCTTCCTTCCTCTTCCTAAATGATTTTGTTTGGTGGGCAAAAAAAAATGAGATTTTATCTAATACCTCATAAAAAAAATGTAGCCTTATAAAATGATGACATTCGTCAAATGTCTATTGGACCAACATAGCGGATCGGATCTGACTGGCTAGATCAAGAGTTATCGAGCCTTTACAAAATTTATAATTATGTTTTCGTATATCTTGGTAATATCCTATGAATTTCTTTTGTGCCATGTTAGAAAATATACTAAGATAATACTGACTTAGCTGGGAGTAATATTAATTAATTGGATGATGGATTAATTGTTACATTAATGCAGGCGTAATGAGCTCAGCTAGTAGTACAATTAGCATGTTTAAAATTACAACTATATAATAGCATGTCGTTAGGGAAAATATATTAATTATCGACTTATATATTAGGGAATATGAGCATTAATTACTTAGGATTAAGAAAACAAAATGTTAATACGGATACAACTAACAAATATAATTATTAATGAAGATGAGAATCAGACAGAATGGCAAATCAAATTAGTTGACAATTTATGCACGAGCCACTTGACCACCCCAAATCAATAGTTAAAATACTATTATTTCATGCCACTATATATCCACCACTCATTATATTATATTATATATTATTATATTGTATGATATTTCATGAATAGTAGAGTTAGATGCTTGCAACTAAGACTGAATAAAACAGCTTAATATTTAAGCTACGTACTCTATTCGATATAATATACCTAGCCAGTACCAATTAACTTCTTTTTTGTTGGTCCAATTAACCATTACCCAAAAATAACATGGAAAAAGAAGTTAATATTTCATTGTTGTTGTTGGTCACCAATTATTTAACGTTACTACGTACGTACAAAGAGTTTGTTTAACGGTTGACACGAATTTTGAATTTGAGATGCAATACAAACGTGTATTTCTTTATGAGTAGTGATGTACATCTCCTAGTACTCGCCTCCCACATTTTTTATGACTAGGATATGATTTAACACTTTCAAAATTAACATACAAAAATATGATTTAACATCTTAATTTATGATTTAATTATCTCAATTTATGATTGAACATATAATTAAGATGTTAAATCATGAATTAAAGTGTTAATTTTTAATGTGTTAAACCATATCTACCTCATCAAGGATGTGAGGCCGTGAGGGGAGAGATGGGGATATGTGCGACATTTTCCTTTCTTTATTTATACTGATGATATAGCTTGTTCATATTATAAGTTATGTATTCTTATTCTTATTATATTCTATATTTCTATGTTTTGTATGGCTGAAAAGATTCCAAGAGTTCTTTTACCGAAAAAATGAAAATAGTTTAATCAATATTTTCCAGCCATTCTGCAGAAGATACGAAATGTCTTGCATTTGAAGCAGTAAATATTGGTCCATCATTATTTTGTAGACCCAAACACAATTTTTTTGGGGCTTTTCTTGTGGATATGTTGTTCTTTTTGGGTTTGTTTACTCCAAGTTCAATCAATAAATAAACAAACAAGTGTGGTTTTCGGCGATTAAAAGAAAGAAAGGGAATTTATATTTTTTCTCGCGAAAATGAATAAACATCCTCGATGAAATCATCACGAGTGTGTTAATCGGTCCGTACATATCATAATTTTAATTAAAATTAATTTTTTGTTAATTTTTTTGTTTGTTAATTGATCCGCACTTCTCAAATTAAATTAGATTAATTTTCTAGTTCGATTAACCATTAATCCAATTAACTTACTGACATAATCGATAACTTTTATTTCATTTTTGTGGGACTCAATATATGTCCTCTTAAATAAATAAGGAAATTCTCCAAGGACCAATAAACTCGTCTAAATATTAAAAGAAAATTGAATTATTTGAAAATTCCCTGGTCTAACCACAAATTTATTTTTCACCCGAATTTTTGCAATTTTGGTGTGGCATATCGTTACAATAATTTCAACTATTAGATTACGATGTGTGATAAAATATGGACTATTGATTTTTTATAGTTATAATTTTTTTTTGTAGACATGTACGTATTCATTATTTTATAACATATTTTTAGTATTTTAAGAAAAATATATGTCATCTTACATTGATGATGTGAACTATTATCATTCGTTAGTTTCATATTATATCAAATTTATTCAATCGTTTGTTGTTTCATATTAATTGGATGATCAAATACGGATACCAATGAAAGATGAATAATTTATATATAAAATACTAATAAATTAATATTAATATAAAATATACATCGAATTTTCATATTATTTTTAGAATTTTACTTTTAAAAAATCCGCTAAATATATCATTTGAATTTTTATTTTATTTTGACATCTCTATTCGCATAGTTACTACATAACGTTTTCTCTAATTTTAATTTGTAAAAATATTATGTAAGAAAATAAATGTTTAAGAATGCATATCATGAAGATAAAATTAACGTTTTTTCTAAATTAAAATTATAATTTTAAAAATCCTCTCTATAATATGAACAATGTTATATTTGTGCTCTTTACAAATAATTTTAATATTAAATTTTTTAAAAATTTAATAGAAAAAAAAATAGTTATCTATCAAAACATAAATAATTTTTTAAAATTATAAACATATATCAAATACTATGGTTAAATACTATTGTTATTTTTAAAATTGTAAATTTAAAAATATCTTAGTAACAGTAAAATGGTTGGGAAGTTTTGTACATACTTTCGTGCCTCCGAACAGGGTAAATATAACATGAACGAATAAAAAATATTTATTTTGCCTAATATATGTTCACACTTTCATGTTTGACTTTATTATACTTACATTTTTAAATATTTATTAGAATAGCTATATCATGAATCTAATCTAATAAAAGTACATAATTAACACATTGTTAAAATAACAATATATATGAGTAATATAATAATAATAATAATTAACAAATTATATGTTAATTTTTATTACCATATGTTAATTAGATTAATTATAAGATTTATCTATCTTATTTTGTTAAAAAAGGCAAGATCTTTTTACCGTTATTTACACTTTTCCATTATATAATCCATGATTCTTTCTTCTTCTTCTTGTTCTTCTTCTTCTCTCTCTCTCTCTCTCTCTCTCTCTCTCTCCTCTGTCACTCTCAATACTCGAGTCTTAAGCTTGGATTTAGTCCCCAAATCAATCCATTTAGCAAGGTCAATCGCTCAACCCCTCAATCCATCAATCCATGGATGAAAATCACAAGAAAGCTAGTTCTTTCCATGGCGATATGCTTCCAGATGTAGCTCTTGAGTGCGTACTCGGTTACATCGACGACCCAGCAGACTGGGAGTCCATCTCTCTCGTTTGTCGTCGTTGGCATCGACTAGACTCCGTCACTCGCAAGCACGTTACCATCGCTTTTTCTTACTCCACTGAACCTGCTCGGCTTCGTCGCCGGTTTACTCGGCTTGAATCTCTGAAGTTGAAGGGTAAACCGAGGGCGTCCATGTTTAATCTGATCCCTGAAGATTGGGGCGGGTATGCGAGACCTTGGGCGTCTGAGATTGCAATTGGTGGGTTTGATTGCTTGAAAGCTCTTCATTTGAGAAGGATGATTGTTGAAGATGCCGATCTAGAAGTTCTTGTGAGGTCTAGAGGCCATATGCTTCTCTCCTTTAAGCTCGACAAATGCTCTGGGTTGTCTACCCATGGCCTTGGCCTCGTAGCTCGATCATGCAGGTCAGATTTTTTTTACCTTTCTTGCTTCCTTATCACATTTAGTATTAACCATCGAATCGAGCTTTTGTAATTTATACCATCAAAGAATTAACATTTCAAAACCATGTAAATTAAGACAGGTTACTGAGGACACTGTTCTTGGAAGACAGTTTGATCACAGAACACGACACAAATTGGTTTCACGATCTCGCTCTCTCTCCTAATTCCACTCTAGAAACCCTAAATTTCTACATGACAGATCTCCACGTCACCTCTGACGACCTCGCCTTACTCGCCAAAAACTGTAAATCGCTTATTTCCCTAAAAATCAGCGATGTTGACGTGTCAGACTTGATCCCATTTTTTCACGAAGCAAAATCTTTAGAAGAATTTGCAGGAGGGTTTTTTAGCGAACAAGGAGAAACGAAGAAGTACAAGAACATTCCATTTCCCCCAAAATTGAGTTCTTTAAGCCTTATTTTCATGGGCATTAACGAAATGCCAACCATATTCCCTTTTTGTGCCGCGCTTAAAAAACTCGATTTGCAATGTACCGTTCTCAATACAGAGGATCACTGCCAGCTCATCCAACGATGTCCCAATCTCGAAATTCTCGAGGTTATTTCTTCCTCTACCTTCCAAATTTATTTCTCATCACTCTATCCGATTAAAAGATAAATTGATTAACAGACAATGAACGTGATCGGAGACAGAGGACTAGAAGTGGTGGCGCGACACTGCAAGAAACTAAAAAGATTGAGAATCGAGCGAGGACCGGACGAGCAAGAACTAGAAGACGAAAACGGCAGAGTGACCCAAATCGGGCTAATCTCAATCTCAACAGGCTGTCCCGATTTGGAATACATCGCCGTATACGCCTCCGATATATCCAACGCCGCGCTCGAATCGATCGGCAAGTTCAACAACAAACTCACCGACTTCCGTTTCGTCCTTCTCGACAAAGAGGAGAGAATTACCGAATTGCCCCTCGACAGAGGCGTACGCACATTGTTACGAGGCTGCGTGAATCTACGCAGATTCTCGTTTTACGTCAGACCAGGCGGTTTGTCCGACGTTGGACTGAGATATGTAGGAGAATACAGCACGAATATACGTTACATGTTGTTGGGCAACGTCGGGGAGTCGGATCGAGGGTTGCTCGATTTCTCTCTGGGTTGTCCTCGACTGGAGAAGCTCGAATTGCGAGGTTGTTGGTTCAGCGAGAGGGCGTTGGCTCAGGCCGTTTTGCAGTTGCGGGCCTTGAGATATGTTTGGGTGCAGGGGTACAGGGCGAGTAGTGACGGGAGGGGGCTTTTGGGTATGAGGCGCCCGTTTTGGAATATCGAGTTTATTCCTCCGCAAGACGAAAACGGGATTAAAAGCCAGGCTCAGTGGCTGGCTTATTATTCTTTGGCGGGTAGGAGGAACGATTATCCTCGTTATTTGCTTCCTCTTCATCCTTCGTGAGTGTGTTTAATTTGTAATAATGCATATAATAATTCATTAAATTAGGTTTTTGTTTGTAATAATTTCGGAACGTTGTATATGATTAATTAGATGGCCCATGGGTATGAGCCCATTTGGGAAGTCTACTTTGAAAATCTCTTATTTTTTCTAAAAATATTTTTGTAGTGAAACCTAATCCACGGAACATGGATATTATTGGTTTAATTTTTTTATTTGTGATACCAATGAAACTTGAACTCTTCTACTTGGAAATCTCCTATTTTTTTCTAATATTTTAAAGGGGCAATTTCAGGTATGACCCTCCAACAACTCAAAATATCAAATCTAATCCTTAAAAAAATTAATATCAAATATATCCTTCCATATCTATAGAATTTGTCAAAATTTAACTTTTTTTTTTTATTAAATTAAACAAAAACACTGTGATATGACTATTATGCCCTTCATAACTCTTCTTCCCCAAATTTCACCCGTGACCTTTTCTTCGTTCCGCACTACTTTTTTGGATCAATCATGCTCTATTGAGATCTCTCCTCGAGATATTTAATAATCGGATGATATTACTAATTTAGCTTCTAAAATCAGAACTTTATTTGCCAACTTTCTCTCCATCTCTTGCCTTATCTTAATAGATTGCCAAAAGAAAACCAAGTTAGTACCTGTTGTAAATTGTTTTGTTTGGTTTTAAATTGCAAATTGTCAATTATCCAATCTTTTATCGAGTTAACAATAATTATTCAATAAATTTGCGAAAAGCCTCGTTAAACTTGCCATGTTGGATAAAGTCTTTTATGTATAAATCCAACTGGCCTCATTTTTTGTTCCTGGCATGCACATAAGAGCTTTCTTCATTTGCCTTAGTTTGCATGTGTTACTAAAGACAAATATAATAAAAGAGCCTTTTAAAAATATATCAATGAATGATAATTTTATGTTATCTATCAATATGAAAAATGGGTAATCATGACTAAGTTAGCTTTGCATGTTTTGCATATATCTTTAAGAAATGAAGTGAGAAGCGACAATAAGAATAAGACCATTTCTATGTGTAACCATGTGTAGAATTTTTTCAAAAAATAATCCAGGTTTCAAAAATATTTCAAAACAAATTCGGAACTGATTTAAAATTCGGTAGATTAATTAGAATAAATGATATAGTTTAAAATTCGGAACTGATTTAAAATTCGGTAGATTCATTCGGAACTAATTTAAAATTCGGTAGATTAATTAGAATAAATGATATAGTTTAAGGCAACCCGTAACGTGAGAAAAAACAACCGGATCAATAGGTTGATAGAAATCTCCAATTTTGACATTTACATTGTTTATATGTATTAGTTAACATATTTAATTATCATGATAACTAATACATATAATATGAATGATAATCAATGCTACATATATCGCATATTATTTACAGATCGGTCAGTCACCGATAAGAAATATAACTGACATAGCGGAAAATATCAGTGGTATAGCGGTGGTGTACTTTTTAATATTAATATATTAAATTGATTATTATAACATTAATTTATATTGAGTTTCTTAAACTAATTTAAATTTTACATGATTAATATTCAAAATTCAACAATACACATAAATTTCAAGTTAAACTAAAGATGCATTTAAAAGTATAACACAAATTTTACAAATAATACAATAAACTAAACCACGAAATCGTATTCAGTAACCATCAGTGTAGATGCGGGTGCCCCCAATGAAAATCTAACCTCGTCCAGGTCAAAATCGATTTCATTTCCTACCAAAAATATTAGATAAAGAAAGAAAAAGATGAAAATAATTGGTCCAAAAATATTAATGAAAATATTGTTAAAACATGGGCCAGTCCAAAATAATATTCAAAATAAATTATGTTTTAAACCCAAATCGGTTCAAATCGGTCCAAATATCGGTCCATGTATCGGTTGACCGATTTACTCAATCGATACGGGGCATATCGTAACGGAAGGGCACTGATTAGAAATATGAAACCGACATACCGATCCATATCAGTGATATTTAGAACAGTGATGATAATTAACTAATATATAATTAAATTTCATTTGAATTAATAAATTTAAATTAGTACTAATTAATTATTAGTTATATATATTTTAAATTATCATGCTAGTTGAGTGTTTGGGAAAATTTTGGGGTCCAATTAAAATTTCCACTATTGTTCAGAGGCACATGGGCCGTTAAAAAAAAAAAGTAGAAATTTTACTTTTCTCCGAGATTTTCCCAAACATTATTTGTATTTTGTTTAACACACGTGATAATTCAAAAATATATAATTCAAATTGATTAATATTAATTCAAAATCAGTAATTTAAATATATATTAGTTGGTATTTATATGACAAGTGTTAATTATTATGTTGATTAAATGTATTAACTAGAATATAAAGAATGTGAGAGTAAAATATGGGGACAAGTACTAGTTACATGTACTGTTCTAAATATCACTGATATGGATCGGTATGTCGGTTTCATATCTCTAATCAGTGCCCTTCCGTTACGATATGCCCCGTATCGGTTGAGTAAATCGGTCAACCGATACATGGACCGATATGGACCGATATTTGGACCGATTTGAATCGATTTGGGTTTAAAACATAATTTATTTTGAATATTATTTTGGACTGGCTCATGTTTTAACAATATTTTCATTAATATTTTTGGACCAATTATTTTCATCTTTTTCTTTCTTTATCTAATATTTTTGGTAGGAAATGAAATCGATTATGACCTGGACGAGGTTAGATTTTCATTGGGGACACCTGCATCTACACCGATGGTTACTGAATACGATTTCGTGGTTTAGTTTATTGTATTATTTATAAAATTTGTGTTATAATTTTAAATGCATCTTTAGTTTAACTTGAAATTTATGTGTATTGTTGAATTTTGAATATTAATCATGTAAAATTTAAATTAGTTTAAGAAACTCAATATAAATTAATGTTATAATAATCAATTTAATATATTAATATTAAAAAGTACACCACCGCTATACCACTGATATTTTCCGCTACGAATCCGCTATGTCAGTTATATCTCTTATCGGTGACTGACCGATCTGTAAGCAATATGCGATATCTGTAGAATTGGTTACATGTATACATTTTGTTGACCAATTTTATAATCCGGTGTTTAATATGGCTAATATGTGTGAGTTAAGTATATCATTTATTCTACTTAATCACCGGGTTTTAAAAATGAGGTGATACCGAATTTTAAAAATCAATTATGAATTAGTTTTGAAATATTTTTGAAAATTGGATTACTTTCGATTTTATATTTCACAGAGTTACATGCAGAACTGCTCCCAAGAAATATACAGAAAGGGTAATTGCATAATGGAGAAAAGGTTCGAGAATTACTAGGGGTATGTTGGTCATTTATGTTATAATCATTTATTTAGTTTGTGTTTAGAGATTTAGTTTTGACCAAAATTTAAAAATTTAAATAAATTTGATATTTTATTTTTCAAATGGATATATTAGATGTGTTTTACACATTGAAAAAATAAATTTGATAAATCTCGAGCTTTAAGAGGATAATTTTGATATTCACAATTTTAGAGGGACACATTTGGTATTATGAGCTTTTGGAGGGATATACCCGAAATTGTTCCTATTTAAAAAAACCCTTCAGTTTTTGGGATATTTTTTAAAAAAATTCTCACTTTTTTTATACCCCAAAATAACTCCTTTAACTAAATTTTTATTTTCAAATACTCCCTATAAAGATAAAATCTAACTTTTGATAGTGTTAAATAATTTTTGGACCAAAATTCCCTCCTATTTGCATATTTGATAATTTAAAAAATATATTATTTGTAATATTTTATTAATTTTACAAGTTTTCATTAATATTTTTTAACATATAATATTTCAAAAAATAATTATTATATGATATTTATATAATTTTAATATTTATTTATTTTATTTTCATGAAAAGAAAATATCAATTAATAATAAATTAAAAATATTTAAATATTTATTTATTTATTTATTTATTTTATTTGAAAATATTTAAATAAAAAGATCACGAAACTATTAAAAATACATTAAAAAGAATGAAAATAAAAACTTCTTGTTAAAAAGATATTTTTTTACCAATGAAAATAATAAATGAATATTAAAAATATATAAATATAACATATAATAATTATATCTTTTTAAATTATTATATGTTATAAATATTTATGTTTTTTAATTAATAAAAAAATAACGAAAATATTTATTTAAATTATCAAATATGTAAATAAAAAGATATTTTTGTCCAAAAAATTAGTTAATGCCATCCAAAATTTGATTTAACCCTGAAAATGAAAGTTTTGTTAGAGGAGTTTTTTTTTGGAACATCCAAAAAGTGAGGGTTTCTTTAAAATATCCAAAAAATCAGATTTTTTTTTTTTTTAATTTCCTTTTATTTTTATATCGGATAATGATATTGACATGAAATTTAAATCAGAATTTATATTTTTTGCATTTGATAGATTTAAATTTGGAATGTATTTTCATGTCAATGTCACCAATCTTTTGTATCAAGTTAAGATAGACAGATCGGAAGTATCAGTCATGACCAGTTAATTAGCCTCAATCAACCAGAATTAGCTATATTAAAAGGCTCCACTTATGAATGGAACTATTTATGCAAAAAAAATAAAAATGAATGGAACTATTTATATCTGTTGAATAAACAAATATCTATCTGCCTATCACTATCATGTATGTAAAATAAAAATAAAAATTAATAAGAAAAAACTAATTGCTTTTATTGCAAGTTGGCTATCAACTTCAGAAGTACTGTTTTAGCAGAGTTATTGGACCTTTTATGTCTTTTGTCCTCACCAAATTAGACATAGATAATTAAATTAAATCAATTTCCAACTTCAAATATTTGCAAGAATTTGAAGTGTCGTAGTTGGTATGTTTCATTTTCTATTGAAGTTGTCACGTAATTTTCGAATATTTTGGCAGTGGGATTATGACATAGCATGAATGTTGTGGAACTTTTCTTAAATCAAGCAGGAAGTACAATCCTTAAATCTTCGAATAGATCTTGTGGTTTCGGAATTAGTTAGAAGTTAGAAATAGTAGGTAAAAGGGAATAAAACAAATTGAATTATCTATGTGTGAAATTGAATTTTTCCAAAAGAGAGAAAAAAACAAAGCATGATCATATGAATTTAAATTATATATATATCATTCACAATTCAATTATTACAAGAAGAATAAACCGAAAAAGGGAATAACACAAACTATCCAAACCCTAAATTTCAGTATTTGTTTGTTTGCACAAATTAAAAAGAATCCAAAAGCATCCAAGCAAGAAAAAACACTCAAAGAAACAAGAACTCTCTCTGATCAATCCTTCAACATTTAGGTAGATCTTTTGGTGGAGGCAAAATAGACTCGTTCGGGCCCTTTCCATTGTCCACTATGAATGCCATCTTTAGCCCCCATGATGTGTGCACTTCAAAATGACAATGCATGAACCATACACCTACACCCATATACAATACATTCATGATAATTCTATACTTTGTAAGTAACTCGACACATATTCACAAATAAAAATATATATACCTGGATTGTCTGCTCTGAATCGTATGGCTGTCCATCCACCTGAGGGCACCCCAATTGTATTCCTCTCGATAGGATCGACCAAATTGAACGTTGCTGGGTCGGTTACGGAGTTATAATTCCCGAGCCCCTTACCGACTACAAAGAAGTTATAGCCGTGCAAATGAATCGGGTGGCTCTCCGGTGATATGACGCCCGTATCTTGCAACACCAATTGCACGGTCGAGTTATATGACAACCGATACAACTTAGTACCGTTCATGGTCTGCGTGTTATTCGGCCCAGGACCAGAATAATTATACGAAACCAACGGAGTGCCCGGAAAATCGTCAGTATACACTCCACTAATGTTATAATAATGTGCTTGAAGTAACGCAACCTTTGGCATGACAAAAGATATATTGTTTACGGCTGCGATGACATGGGTTCCATTAATGCAAGTTGGGCACGGGTTCACGCCGACTCCTACCGTGAAAAGGAGATTCCGGTCAACTGTCAATGGGACTCGTGCTGGGTACTCCTTTGAGTTTAAACTGCGAATAGAGTCGATGAATGACGTGGCGATTGCGGTTGCGTTCTGCGGTGGTGGTTTTACCGTCGTCAATGCAGTCGCGGAAAGCGAAGAGTTTTTGTATTGGAGTGTCGCCGTTGTCGTCCTGTTGTGGCAAATTATTTTATTTGAATGAGTTATAATTGTGCTAAGAAGATGCAAATAAAAATATTTTCATGCCTGTTATCGACGGGGATGGGGGCATCCATGTAGGGGGAGACGGTGATGAGATAGCTTCCGGCGCCTTTGTTGGCAGTGAGAAGAGCATTTGTAGTCTGGCCCGGGGTAATCAAAATGGTGTCGGTCTTGAACGGTTTGGTATATATGGCATCCACCTCTACAACGGTCAATTTATGACCGGCCACCTTCACAAAAACATCCTCGTTGAGTGCAGCATTGATTATGCGAAGCAGATAGGTCTTTCCTGTTTCTACTTCTAACTTGAAGCTATCCGCACCACCTGCACCGTCATTGCAATTTTCAAGTGTCAAAGAAATGAATAGCTTTGCGCTAACATTTAATAATATGAAATTAAAGGATGTTACCTTGTAAGGAAGGGCATGATTTTAGAGGGCCGGTATAGCCGTTGATTGTGTGCGAATCAGATACGTTCGGAGGAACCCCGATTTTTGTCGATTGGTCGATCACTGCCTCTACATCTGATTTCCACCACTCACCTACACTCAATGATATATATTTTAATAAGATATGTTAAATGGTCTTATTAGTTGTTATACATACCTAGGACTATAACCTCCTCCACATCAGGTTTGGGGAAGGGGTAAGGGACGCCGAGTTTCGGGAGGATGACAATTGCACCGTGCATGGTTGCACGCAGCCACAGTATGTGCGCATGCCAAAACAAAGTTCCTCTCTGACCGGTTAGTGTAAAATTGTACACAAAGTTCTGTCCCGGTTGGATCGGGCACTGCGTTACGAATGCCGGACCATCATTCCATCCCGTCCTCATCTGTCTCACGCCGTGCCTGTATATTTATTCACTCAAGTTGTTAAGTGTATGCATACACTAATGGTATATAAATAAGATTCAAATCAAATGAAGGGAATAACTCACCAATGTGCTGTAACATTATATTTGACATGATTGACAACCTTGACGATAATATTGTCATCTTCTCGCGCATAAAGCGTCGGACCGGGAAACTGCCCATTAATCGTCACAATTGGCTTTGTGGAGCACATTTTCGTCACATTTGTCATCACCACCTAATTACATAGGTAATTTATATAGTCAAAAACATATTTATCATACACGTAAATGTAAATTAAGCAATTACATTAAACTTGTAGTGGCGAGTTCGTGCATCGACCAGCAGAGGAATGATGCACGCAACCATCGCAACAGCGCGAATCCAGCTAATTAATTGCACCATTGTCGTTTTTTTCCTTAATTGACCTCCCTTAGGACTGAGATATCAAACGAATTGAAAGAGGGTACAATTAATATGGAATGACATGCCAAAGGATGCATTCTTATATGGTGAGATAATACGAAGTGTGTGTTTTAGCTGTAGGGTCGTTTTTAATTTTAGGTGAGAGAGTCTTGATTTACAAGGTGTTTGGTAGAATAATCAATAATTCTCAACTCGCAATTACACATTACTTGCAAAACCATTACTTGGATTTCACACAAAGTTCGTGGTTAGTGATTTTGTATAATAATACTCGTCGACCAAATTAATTACCATTAATTGTGGAATTTAAACATAATTTGTGGTGTCATTTTCTAATGGTTAAGGGATTTGAACTGCCAACTCAGTGACCAAGTAGAGTAGATGCATAGTAGCACATCACTTAATTTGCTTTCTCTTTTCTTTTTCTTTTTCTTTTTCTTTTTAATTAGTGTTAAGCTACTATTGACAGTAAAGTACAAAAAAAAATGTGACAAGGCTTCATCTTCGTCCATGAGCAGTATGAAGTTTGCTGAGGAAGGCCATGTATAATATGGCCCATGGGCTTTACAGACACACCATTCAATCTCATCTCACCAATTTTTGACCATAAAATTGAGAAATTGTTATTGCCAAAAATATATAGAAAAAGGGAGATTCTTCAAAAAGCCCCTATTTTTTTTGGAAATTATGAAAAACTATTTATCTTTTTAGATTCCCTAAAACACTCCTTATATTTTATGTTTCTTCCAAAAACCCCCAAATATTTTAAGATTCCTTCAAAAATTCCTTATCTTTTTGTTATGATTTTGAAGATAACCATTATACTCCTTCCGATAATTTTATTTTATAAATATTCATAATTTAATAAATAATAAATAGATATTAAAATATTATAATAAATAATAAATAAATATTAAAATATTATTATAAATAATATATATATATATTAAAATATTATAATAAATAATACATAGATATACAAATATTAATAATTGTTGAAAATGATATTATCATAATATTTTAATATTATGTATTATTTATTATATTATTTTAATATATATGTATTATTTATTTTTTAACATTGTTTTATTTTTTATAATAGTTTAATATCCATTTATTATTTATTAAATTATAGAGTTTTATAAAATAAAATTATTGGGGCATAATGGTCATTTTTAAAAACATAACAAAAAGATAAGAGTTTTTTTTAGGAAATCTATAAATGTTAGGGGTTTTTGGAAAAAACAAAAAAGATAAGGGGTTTTTGACGAAATCTAAAAAAGTCAAGGGATTTTCTAAAAATACAGGGTGTTTTTCATAATTTGAAGAAAAGTTAGGGAGTTTTTGAAGAATTCCCCTAGAAGAAATCTTTCATAATATCAATATATTTTGTGTATTTATTATTATTAATATATTTTATGTATTTTTATTATAGCTTTTTGAAGAACAATGTATTTTTTAACTGCCAATTATATAGTGTTTTATATTCATTATACCTATTGGGATGACTCTATATTTTTATATAATATTATGCATTTCTATAATGTTTTCAAATAACCCCAAATTTTTGTTTGTAAAATAAAATTCTTGTTTTGCAAATTGCATTGCAATACAAGTATACAAAATAGATAAAATTAAAATGATTATTGAAAGCTGCATGTTACTGCTCTCTCTAACTCTTACCGTCCCAATCAATGAACGGTGTAATATTTGTGGCCTTGTACCGTACCTCTGATTGATTGATTAAGCATCATATTCATAGTGAAGACAACTTGGCCAAGCAAGCAAGCAAGCAATATATTATAGATTGATTGATTAATAATAGCAAAATGGCCTCCATGTTTCCACCTACTTTAGACTTCAAAATCATAGGTACTGGTACAGTGGTACCATCACTTAACTTCCATGGTGAACTTAAGTTCTCCATAAATCTGTTTTTCGAGCACTGTTAGATAATTTGGATTGTTGTACTTTTATTTTATTTCCTATAGAAGTTAAAAATATTTTTCCACAATTTAATATCTACCAGTCGGATCGTTTTCCATGTGTGCATTGTACATTTGTACCCTTGTTTGTTTATGTAATTTTCATTTACCTTTTACCAGATTTTGAGTGAAGCTCATGACTATCAGTATCGGCCAGTAGATTGCATCGTTTTGTCATTACTTGGTGAGATGTGTCTTTCTTAATTTCTCTTGTTTCAAAGCCAAGCTAGTAAAATATATTAAATAGAGATGCATGAGATGTTTTGATTGATATTTAAGTTTTTCAAAGCCAAGCTATGTAAAATATATTAAAGTTAAAAATATTTTTCCACAATTTAATATGTTTTAAGTTTTTTTTAATTAAGGGGCTTAGCCCCTTAAATGTGAGATATATAATAAATGAAAAGAAGGTCGTTACACTTGAGGGTTCGATTTTCCGGCTAAGCCTATTGAAATGTAAACTAGTGCTATCCTATTATATTTTCTTTGTCATTTTCTTGACAAAGGAAAAGAGAAAAAAATACATCCAATACTTATTGCTCACGGTGATACGGCCCACAAAATAAAAAGAAGAAAAATCTAATTAGGATAGTAACAAACTCTAAAAACGCCATCAACACCATGTCGCCGTTAGCATTTCGGTCATCCATGACGTTGTCGACGACCATCATCCTGTCCTCGGTCCTTCTACCCCGTTCGGCCATCTGCGTTGTCGTGGTTATGGATTCATCACTCTATAACAATCGAGTGAACTTGAGAGGAGGATAGGTAAAATCTCGATATCTGTACCGATTTTTTTTTATCTAAATCGGGTCGGTCTCGGAATTGAAATGTACCCAAATGAGTCGACCTTAGCAAATCCGAACATATCCAAAATCAGGACTTTTTTTTTTGAAAAATAGCGTTCAGAAAAACCCAATTTGTAAGAAAAGTTAGAGTTTTGTCTAATTTGCAAAACTAACGTTTTCGCCAAGGGACCTGGCTGTTGTTTAATTTAGACCTAAAGGAGATGAATAGAAAGTTCTAAGATCCAATTTTTGCGGTAATGATATACAAGTACAATATTGCGCGGAAGCGTAAATAAATTAGAGAAAGAAATATAATACCGAAACAAATAACACACAATATTTGTTTACGGAGTTTGGTAGGAGGTTGTTTTGTATATTTAACTCACCGACTACTTGCTCAATCGACCGACTCGATTGATTGCAAGTACCTACGTCTCCGAAGTTGTCTTGCGTTTTTTCGGATTTCGATTGAATACCCAAATCAACTCTTACAAGAGTAAAAGACTGGGGAAGCGTGTGGGCGTGTGACACATGAAGACAACCGGAAACGTGTCAAGACGGTGGGAGATGTGTGGTACGGGACGCAGGGCTAGTCACTAACGTGGCATCGAAGTGAAAGAATGACGAAAGTGATGATCAACCCGTCAAGCGTGATCAATTTCACACTGATAATTATCTATCCTTCTATGCATCGTGTCCTCGGAAAGGTGGCGAGATGTCGGATTTTCGGAACCGAACTGGTCCCTTATATCTGCTGCGTGGGACCCGGGGTCGGATCGATTCCCAACATTTTATTATAGAAGAAAGAGAGAGATTACAAAATATTTTTTGGTGTTCAAATGACACATAATACATCCCTATTTATAAGTTACATGGTTCATGAACATGACTTTTCACTAGTGTGATCATGTCTATTCATTAGTGTCTATGATTCATGAATATGATTCTTCACTTGTATGAACATAACATTTTACAAGTGTCCAGAATATTCATGAACATGACCTTTCACACATACATGCATAATAAACTTAATTAATATAAAATACAATTTTATAATTCAACAATATGTTCATATGTTAATAAAAAATACAACACAAACTATATTTTAAAAAAAAATCATCGAAATATATTTAACTATAATGATGTACACACAAATAATAATTAAAACATACAATGTCATCTATCTGAAAAAGAAAATAAAACACAAATGATGTACAAAAAATTCAAAGTTCAATTGCATATTTCATAACGAATCTGATACATTGATATTATAAAGAAAACAAATCTTACTATTAAACCGAACAAAGCATAACAAAAGACAAATTTTACTCTTAATCAAAACAAAAATAACAAAGGAGGAATACTTATTTTTTCTCAGAAAGCATGTCATATATGTTTTAGGTTAAAACATTTTGATTACTTGTCAAAAATAATATTCATATAAGGTAAAAATACAAAAAAAAAATAGCATAATATTAGAAAGAATTAATATTAAATTATGGCAACATAATTTAAAAAACATAACATATCATATAATTTATAATAAAAATAGAAAAAAAAATAATTGTAAATTGGAGTTATATGGACGGATTGGATTAATACGGATTTTTAATTTCAAACCAGTAATCCTACCTATATTTCCTAGTTTCTCAAAATTCTAACCCAGATCCGATCCGATCCGATCCGACCCGGGATTTGATGAAACATGTGAATGTGTTTTTTTGTTTTTTAGAAATAATAATATAGTGGACTCAAAGTTGCACTTCTATTTTATATTAATCAATAAACATGTGAATGATAATGCGTACTTCAATTTATAAACCTTGGGTTTGCTTTTATAAAGAAAAATCTTCGAATTTATTTAGGAATCGCAAATTTTAGAAGACTTTTGAAATTCGAAGGGTCTGATTGAAATTAAGGGACGGGAATTGTGGGACTTATTCGTAAAATAATCATGTAAAATATATTAAAGAGATATAGATTACAAATTGATTACAAATTGATTACAAGATACCATGTTAATGATGTTATTACACTGGGCCAAAATCTAAAATTTTGGGTTTTTTAGCCTTCAATAATATGGCCAACTTTTTTACCTAAATTAAATTTTGGGCCTAAAAATTGGTCTGTTTGTCATAACTTTCGACCCAATTTTTGAAACGAAACTAAGCATGCTGTGCCGCAGAGTTCTGCAAAAAATCTTCCAGTTCAATAATCTTTTTGGCATTATCTATGTATAAAACGATTTGTTAATCCCTAAAGAAAGCATTGAGAAGTAGGAATTGTCTCTTTTGATGCTTCATAGCATGACAAAGACAAACTAAACATTCTCTCATAGGGATTTCCCCATCTTTAATCGGGATTTGTATCCTATCATAATTAATCGCCATTAATTATCCAAACTTTTGTGTCTTTTTAAGCAAGATTTAATTTTGGGGGGTTAGTTAACCAAGATATATATGTATGTAGATTTCATTTGATTTGATATCCAAATTCATATCTCCAAGTTTTGGTCAGAGAAAGAAGAGATTAAAAAAAGGAGACATCACATAAAATACATGGTGAGGTAATGATGAGAAGGAATTTGGGCACTTTATTGTATGTGTGTTCGAACCCTCAAAGCAAAATAAAGGGTGACAAAAAAATGTTTGAGACGAGGAATTCGGGTCCCATTCATTTCATGTGACGAATCCCGAGTTAACTCCTTTATCAGGTTTTGTTTTATTTCTTTATCTCCATCTTCACCTTCAAGCCAAAATTCCTATCCAAAAATTAAGTACTATATTAAGATATTATTAAGATATTATCATGTATTAATATATATGTGTGGATGCATTAAAGTGAGAAAAGGACCAATCAGGCTAGCTATAGCTACCATGTGCTTAGCAAATTGGGCTATAAATTAATCTTCGATTAAGTTATAGTAATAGTAATTTTCCTGTTTGAGAAGATATATTTAAATAATTTAGATAGCTAGAGGAGGACAAATATGAAATAGTATAGTCACAAAATCTACACTTGTGCATTTATTAAGGGTATTGAATAAAGAAACGAGAAGAATATGAATATGCATGCATCAGTGATCAGTCATAACTTAAGAGAAACAAACAAACAAAATATTTATATAAGGTTAAATTATAAAACGGCTGCGAAAGTGAAATTTCATAATTCATATCCAACAAAAACCTCTCTTTCATTGCAGAAAAGAAAAAATGGCAGAGGGACAAACTGAGAAAATCTGTTGACTGAGTGGAATCTGGAGGAAGCGATAAGAAAATAATCATGTAATTACAAGTAAGAAAAGGAAGACTCCATGAGAATTTTGTTTTTATAATTCGCTTGATTTCTATTGGAATTGGAATTGGATTGGATTAGATTGTACCGTTCGTTTTTCTTCATTATTGTACTGCTCGTGGATGATAACATTTGTAATATAAACAACAAAATGTGTGACGTTCCTTTTTCTACAGTGTCCAAAAATCAATGAGATATGGACCAAAATTCAAAGTTACACGAACTATGATCTAACCCCCAAACATAACCAAACAAAAAACAAATGTGCTACAATACTGGACCCAAACCCGTCACACGATACAACCGGAAGATAAGTCGCATTGGGACATACTCATATCAGCAGTAATTTGGAGTGTATGGTTAGAGAGAAACCACATAATTTTCAGGGGAATAAAGAAGACAACATTGATGACCACCAATGCCGCAATGGAGCTAGCACTGTTATGGAAAACGAGCTTGTAGCTCAGGAATCAAATATATGATCAATGTAACAGGTCGCTATGGTGTGTGTATTGTTTTGTGTTTGTATTGTTTTTATTTTTATGTTTTGTAACCGTGATACCAATCACAGCTAGCGATTACTGATTGGGTATCCTTTAAAAAAAAAAAATGTGTGACGTTATGAATAAATGCCTATTATTTTTAGTAAGATGATTACTTAAGTTATTTGTGTGGGCATTTATATATCTATCAAAAGATGTGTACTCTTTATGTTGATGTTTTATTCTTTATGTCATATTTTTTGTTGTCATGTTTGTGGGTTTAATCTTTATTTTTGTTTTTTTTTAGAATATATGATATTAGACTAGAAATCAGAAGTAATTTGTTATCCTCGGTGCTTTAAATATCGGTCCATAACATTGATATATCAATTTCATATCCCTAATTTATTTATAATCATTATGATATATCCCATATCGGTTGAGTAAATCGGTTATTCGGTATATGGATTGATATGAATAGTTTTGGACTGATTTAAGTCTGGTCATAATTATCTCGAAATTTTATCAAGTTGGGTCGGCCCATTATTTTGTATTGGCCTGAATGATTCGGTATTTTTAGATTTTTAGATGTATTTTAAATTTTAAATTAAATATTGTTGAATTTTAAATGCTAATAATTATAGATAGCAATCGGACGGGTCGGGTCGGGTCACAGATCATGTCACTTCGGATTGCGGGTCATTCGGATCATCGAATCATTCGAGTCGCGGGTCGTTCGATTTGCGGGTCATTCGATTTTCGGATCATTTGGTTCCGAGTCATTGGGTTTTCGGATCGGTTCGGTTCCGGATCGTTTCGGTTATCGGGTCATTTGGGTTTCGAATTAGTTCGGTTTCGGGTGAATTTCGGGTTCCGTTCTTTCGGTTTCGGTTTCATTTCGGATTTGGGTCATTCGGTTTTGGCTTGGTTTCGGTATTGGGTCGTTGACTTTTCAATTTTTCGGTTCGGGTCGGATTTGGTTTCGGATGGATTGGATCATTTTTTCGGATCGGATCACATTTCGCCAGCTCTACTAATCATGTAAAATTTTGAATTAATTTAAACATTAATATAAATAAGCATTGCAAAAATTTATTTAATAAAGTATATATTTACTATTAAAAAAATGAAATATTACCGATATGGTCCGATATGATTCAGATATATCAGTCAAAACATTTATCAATCCATTATCAATCTGTAAACAATATGCGATATGATATTTGTAACATTATTATGCGTCAATTTGCATTGGAAGAAGAAACACAGAGAAAATTATTTTAAGAATATTTGAATTTGAATTAATATTATGGTATCTTCTTTAGATAAGCAGAACAAAAATATTTTTCAATTAGAAAAATAAGTTGAAGTAACTCCACTTTATTGTTTTTTTAGGAGGACCCTAATCCACGAATCGTGATCATTATAGATATTCATATTTTTATATTTTGTCGCCGAGACTTAAAACAATAACATCTTCAACATATGAATTTATTTTGTCAAATACTCAACCAATTGAGACTTATGAGGTCCTTGACAACTCCATTAAAATTGATATTGTGATGATCGGAATAGGACTACCACACACACACACACAAAAAAATACAAAACTCATCCAAATTACAAAATATGTGTTTTAAATAGACTGGTGATATGAAGTCTTTTTATGGTTCCTTCGGTCTATTGATGAGATGATGTTTTGTGTTTTGGTTTAAATGAATTCGATTTAGTATGTATATGTCAAATGAATATGTATTAAACGAATATATAATAAATAAATAAATCCAATATAACACGTAAAATACTTTAATTCAACATATGTCTTGCCAACACGTCAATTTGCAGGGGAAATGTAGGGAGGACAAGTATATTTTCCTTTTAAATATGATATGGAGGGTTTATACCATGTCATATATAATTATATTTTAATTAATTATTATCATGAATTGATACCATTTTAACGTAGAGATACGTTTACTGAGTCTTCAGTAAGCCCCCACTATGAATTAAAATTAATTAAGCATTTGCATTGCAACTAAGGTTGATTACGAGAAATTTAAATATGAACACACCAAAGGTCATCAATTCAAAACGTATTTTGTATTTTTCTTTGTTTTATTTAATTGAGCAAGTGGCATTGCAATTTTGTGTGCGAAGTTCCACAACCTTCTCCTAACAATTAACTAAAAACCCCTAGCTAATCATATTACAATTGGGACAACAAAAATGTTGTCATTTGACGATTACAAATTAGAGGACTTATATGTCCCCAAAAATTAATCAAAACAATAACAATTTGAAAGACTTAAATGTCCCCATAAAATAATTAAATAATTAATACAATTTGGAACAACTTGATGGTTGTCCAACTAAAATGTTGAAGCCTAATCTTCCGTCTTGCACTTCAACTTTCCGGTTGAACGATTTAGGCTCCTTCTTCATGCTCCTTGATCACTAAGACTCTCACTTGAAGCCTCACTTAATCCACCACGAATTTCTTTTTCACGAAAAATTGACGATCGTCCTATAAGTTCAATCGCCATTTTTTTGTATGCTAGATCACTTTTAATCTCCCCAATTTACCTAATTAATTGGAATAATAATTTCTGAGAATTATCCCCGTTTTCAGTGGAAAAATACTTGGTTCGAGAGAAAACACGTTTTTACCATATATATAAGATATGGATCCCCAAAATACACCATAGAAAAAACTGTCTATTAAAACTCTGAAAATTGCCTGCACCATTTCACTAATTTATACAAACGAAAATGACAAACCGTTCAAAACAAAAATAAGTCTTGATGAAATTTCTAGATAATCCAATTATCTATCCAATCCAATTTCTCCCATCCTAATTGGAGTTCGTATGCCAAAGTTATCACAGTTTTACTAAAAGTGTGTAATTGTCGCACACTTTCGGTATTCCATTAAAACGAAAATGATAAATCGATCAAATTGAGAATAAGTCTCATGAAAGTTTTAGATAACCTTATTATCTAACCAACCCAATTTGGACCATCAAAATCTAAGTTATTATGTGAATGTTATGACTGCTTTACTAAAACGTGTTTCTGCTGAATGTTTCTGATTTTTGTTATATTCTTCATACAATTATTTCTTTGTACATATATGAATTATATTTCATGACAGTTGTTCATACCCATCTTAATACATCATCATTCATAAACAAAGGAGGTGAGAGTTTGTATTTATAGTCTTATAGAGTAGAATATCACCTCTCATTCCTAAATCATTTGTCTGCTCCGTTCGAACCGAGTGATCTTTCCGTTTGAACAAATGTCAAGTCAACTAGCAGTCTGTCACAATCAAATTTTGAAACTGCATATGATATGTTCTGACGGAAGTGCTACAATGACACTTGATATGTTTCGAATTAGACGTTGAGCTCTATATGAAAATTGTAGATATTGTTCTTATTTTTTACAATGCACGGTCACACATTATAACAAGACTCCGAAAACAAAAGTTATACGAAAAACACTAGACCAATGTGACCATTGTGCTATTGTGACGGGCGATATGTTTATAATTAGACGTTGTTTTTTATATGGAAGTTGTAGATCTTGTTCTTATCTTTCCAACACGTAGCCGTATTTTAACACACGACTCTGAGAACATAAATTGTGGACAAAACACTAGACATATACTTTTTTGTATCTCGTAGTATTTTTTTGATACTTGTTTCAATTTGGTCGTCTTCGACTTATTTTATATTAATCATACTTAAATAAAATCATTAGTAATATTCTTTTGAAACAATCAAATAGAATTGAACAAACAAATTTCACATGTTCTAGCGTACATTGAAATATATTAGTTCTATGACTATTTTGATTGCAATTTATTTATAAAATCTTTGAAGATTTAATTTCTCAACAAAAAAAACTTTGAAGATTTGGAATGTTATGAACATATTATTCAAACTCTTGAAAAATATATTCTATTAAATTACAACAATTATTTTTGTATGAATTAAAGGAAATATAGCATTTATGATATAATTCTTAAAAAACTTCTAAATGCTACAAATTACTCAAAAAACGAATATAAGATGAAAGATATTGGACATAATATATTTAGTATTCGGAAGATTGTATTTTATCGATTTCATGATATTTGTACCCATGAGGAGAAGAAATAATACACAATGCATCATAATTTGACAATAAATAGTGAATGTATACAAAATTAAATCATATTAGACAGTAAACAACGTGGAATGATAAACGTATTAAATACAAAACTTTACGTGATAAACAAACAATATGAGATGGTATATATGCACTAAATGTTTAATCATATTATATGATAAATTACATTAATTAGATAATAAATTTAATTCATTATGCTATTTGTTTTCTCATTAATTTCACATATATTAAATTATGCTTAATTAAAAAATGATATTATTTTTTATTTTTCTGCATCATTCTCATTTTTTTTTATTATTACATTTATTTTAGTTATTTTGTAAATTTTTTATTTCATCTCTATTTCTTTTATTTTAGATTTATTCGAATTCGAACTTATTTGGATTTGGATATCACTCATGTTATCATTATATAATTTTGTATTTTTTGCATTATATATTTTCATTCTCTATTTTTTTAATTTAGTAAAATAAAGTATGTAAATGTTTAAACTAGGGACAAGCAAACTGAACTGGTAGTAGATAAATGAAAATTTCAATTACCACCTAAATCTCTATATAAGAATTTAAAATTTTATTTACCAACTTATTAATTTGCAATTCAATAAATTTATTGACAAGAATTTAATCTAATTCAATGTACTTTATCATTTATACGTGAGCAATAAATTTTATTTATATTCACCGTCAAACACTTAATGAAAATATGAACATGTCAACATATCAATTTAGGATAGCAAATAAAATGCATAACACTACTCATTCAAAATTAAAAAATAATTAATTATGTAAAAAAATATGTTCTCAGATAGTCTTGTATTTACACATTCTCTGATATAATTACTTTTTATATATTAGTAGAAAGAAAATGTTAAATCGAAACTATACTAACATAGAATTTAAAATAAACATAAAACTAAAATAAATTTACATACCCATTTTAACAAAATAAACATAGGGTAGCGTTATTGTAAGAATTCACATGACTTAACTAAGAGTGTCTTCAAAAAAGTTCAATTTAGTGTTCACTATTCTTTAAGAGTGTCTTCATAAAAGTTCTAGCAAATAAGTTATATTTAGTGTTCACTATTTTTATTCATTAAATTATTATATTTCATAGAAAATCATAATTTCTTCGACCGCTAACAATCATAATTTTTAAAACTAACTTGCACAATTCATATTGAATTAATATATTAGAAATAATAAATTTTCAAAATTTAAATTGAATATTCTTGACTAGCAATTTTGTTTCGAATATAAAGATTGAATACCATTTTTTTAATCATGAAGGTTGAAGATCGTATTTTGTGTTATTTTATGTTATAATATTATCAAGAGAAAAGATTTTTTTTTTACATTAAGAATGATAATATTGTTTACGTACAAAATGATAAATAACAATAATCATAGTCACTATAAACATAATATTTGTAAGAAAAAAAATATGAAAATAATAATTTAAAGTTATTAATTACAATAATAAAGCCCATTGACCTCTTTAATTCCATAACAAATCATAAATTGACAATTAATACCTCATTTAATTATCTTCCTCCAGTTCCCTCAAATAAATTTTCTCAAACCTTACGTAATCACAATTGTCACAAAGAACAGAAATATCTGATAAGAATGATTACATTACTCAATAGTCATTACGTAATGTGACCAATTTATATACACATTATCTACAGCAAAAGTCGGACCAGACGAAATCGATTACTTTCCCTTTTCGCTTTTGCCCTTTCTTTTTTTCAAATCATTTTCCCCTTCCCTTCCTTTCTTTTACCCTCCCCCTCATTTACCCCCTCTCCTCCTCACTCCCACTCTTTCCTGCTACTTACATACCTCTTCATCTTCATCTTCTTCTTCTTCCTTCCTCTCCGCTCACACAACCGTTACAGCTTCTTCTTGTAACGCTATTCCCGTTACTCAATCCCAAGCGTTATATAGACCACCCACCACTCATTACCGACGACCCACCCAACCATTGTTATGCTATTGCTCTGCTCCACCACCAATTGATTGCTCAATTGACTGTAACGGCTTGTCTTCAATGTCATTCTTCCTCGCTACCAGCTGCGACCTCCACCCTGAGGAAACCTTCACTGGGTTCTGCCCGTCTTGCCTCCGTGAGCGTCTTGCCGGGTTAGATGCTTCCAGCTCACTTTCTTCTGCTCCTCGCCGGTCTACTTCTGCTCTTAAGTCTTTCTTTTCCATTTTACCCTCGTCGTCTTCTACTAATACCACCGGACCGGACGCCTCCAGTTCCATTGCGGTGCCTGTCCAGCCCATTGCCTCCTCGTCTTCTGAGCTTCGTCGCTGCAAGTCGTTTTCAGCTCGTCCTGCCAGCAGCACGTTCGTACGGAGCAACAGCCAGATCGTGCGGGAACAAAGAGATCCATCGCCGGAGATTAGGCCGATGAAAATCCACATAGATCTGGAATCCCAATCTACCAATCACACCCAAAATCGCTTTCAGAAAGGAACCACCTCCTCGTCCAAAGATTCTCCATCCAGCGCCGGAAACTTCTGGATAAAGAAGTGGAACTCTTGGCGCAACAAGCAGAAGCAGAAGAAGCAAGAATACAGCAGCAAAGCTTCGAAAGCAGCAATGCCACAGCCACAGAAGAACCCAAAACCAACTCGCCACACCAGGCCACGTCGCTTCTGCGACACCCAATCCGAGCTGGGAGGTCGTCGTTCCTGCGACACCGATCCAAGATTCTCCGTCGATGCAGGCCGCATCTCCCTCGACTGCCCGCCCCGTTTCTCCTTGGACGAACCACGAGCCTCTTGGGATGGACACTCCATATCGGGTCGACCCGTTTACTCGCGGATGCACCCAACTCTCTCCACCGTGGAGGATGCCCCCGACCCGGTACTCCACCGCTCTGACGGCCAAATGCTCGTCGAAGAATATGACTCGAGACTTCCAGGCTCTCAGTCACAAACACGCGATTATTACCTCGATTCCTCGAGTCGCCGCAGAAGAAGCTTCGAGCGGTCCATCTCTGGTCGCAAACTACCCCAAATCGATCTCGAAACCGAACAGAGATCAATCGCCAACGCAAATTCCAAAGTTTCGCCAGCTGGCAGTACCGAATTCTACCATTATCATCACGCAATGAGAGACGAACTATCACAAAGCTTCGATTCCGCCTATCGAGATCCTTGCCAAATCTCTGACAACAGTACCGAGAAAAAAACAAAAAAGTGGAGTTTCTGGGGACTAATTCATAAAAAACGAAACGACAAGGACCAAAATGCGAATGTGGTGGACAGATCATTCTCGGAAGCGTGGCCTGAATTGAGACCACCAAGTGGGGGGCAATTTGGGCGCAGCAATAGTACCGTGAGTGCGAGAAATTCGTTTAGTGGAAGCATGAGGAGGAATAGCGTGGACATGAATAATAATAATAATGGGAAGAAGAGAAGAGACGAGTTTGTGTTGGAGAGGAATCGGAGCGGGCGGTATTCTTCGCCGGGTCGGGTGGATAACGGAATGTTGCGGTTTTATTTGAATCCGATAGCGGGAAATCAAAGCGGGCGTAGAAGTAGCGGAATCAGACCCGTCAATTATGGTAATTTGAATTCGCAAACATTGTCTTCGAAAAGAATGTTTTGAAAATTGAAAAAATAAAATAAAAGGAAAGATTGTGAACTCGATGAGTTTGTTTTCGTCGTAAGCTAGTTTTATATGTAACTTTTTTTTTTTCTTTCTTTTTATGGTTTTAGTATTTTGTGGGGATTTGAATTATTTGGTTAAATATATAAATATTCTCATCTCTTATTAATTTTGAAAATCAAGTAGGCTATTTGGCTTTTGTTGGCTATGGCCTCTTTTGGCCAATGAAAAAGAAGTGCCAATTATTGTGTTCATAGTTAAAAAAACACAAGCATGGTGAAATAACAGTGAATATATTTTTTGACAAAATAAGATATATAAAATGTCAACCTTAGTAAGCTTGGGACCCCATTTTCCATTTATATCATTTCATCATACACATTGCCGACATTCTCATCTTTCATGGGGTTTCATGTGAAATGAAATATCATTCTTTCCAAATCCCTCCATTTTGCTTGTTTATTCCTTATTTTTGTGGCGAAAATTCGAAAATAAAATGCATGTTGGGTCCTTTTAAAGGATGTCAATTCTGCAAGCATGTCATGTCTAGTCTTGAGAGAGAGAGAGAGAGAGAGAGACAAGGGTGGTGGAATAGGGACCCATAACCTCTGTTAAGGTCACTTATTATTAGCTAAGATTCTTCTTGTTTGAGCCTTTAATCAAGCTCTCTTCACAGTACTTCAAATGTTGATTATCCATAAACACATGAATATTTTTCTTTGAAGAGGGTTCTCATGCAAATAGGCAGGGTTATATGTGTAAAAACCCAATTAACAGTAACTTTAGTGAAGTCATATAATATAACACAATATAATATAATATAGTTAATAATAATTTGGTTAGCTAAAGAATAAAGATGGAAGCATCTGCTTGTGAAATGTGGCAGAGTATTTTAGGGGGAAGAAGTCCAGAATAGAAGGGGGGAGAAGAGAAGCTTAGAAGCATTTACTAAATGGAATATTGACATGTGCGGATCCTGACAACTTCAATTTTTTATTATTTTGATATTAATAATTAATAATAAATAAATACCTCAAATCAACCCAAATTGTCAAAGAAAAAGTAGACTCTACGTTGCATGAAATGACATGATATGTGATCTAGTCTTGTAATGCTACTCGTAATGTTATTACTCCAGGTTAAATGCTTGGAAGGACATGTTTATGTCAAACCATACGATTCACATCGTTTCTGCAATTTTATTCTTGCAATTTGGGAATATTCGAAAGAGAAGATATATTCAGCTTCGTAAAATTGAGATAAAATTTCTCGATGACGTCAATCAGAAAAATTAATTTTATATAATTTCAAACTAATTAACTGACACATGAATTAACATGACAATTAATTTTAATGAAATTTGATAAGTACGAACCAATTAACAGACCAATTAACATCGTTGATGACGTCATCAAGAATGTTAATCTCAGTTTTATGAAGAAGAATTATAATTTCCCTATTTGAAAATTATGCAAAGAGCATTGATTCATTCATTGCCTCTGTGTATATATTTCAATCTTCCCTCAAATTTAGTAGTTCTGTACTTACAACAATTACCCGTTCTTATCGAAACAAACAAGACTACATGTAGTTAATTAGGCAGTAGCACCAACAGGCGTTTTTAGCCTGGACGAACCGTAAAGGGTCTCTTCGAACCGGATAATTTCGTTCTTCGATCCATATGCGACTTGGGTGCGTTCATCGAGGGCGGTTATGACCTTATCGAGCACTGATTTATATCCATCACTGCTGAACCCTCCAGCGTTCTCTATCAATAGACCGAGTGGCGCCACTTCGAATAAAAGCCTCAATTTCGCCTTTGTCGTTGGCGATATCACGTTCGTGAATATCCCCTTCTCCTTCACTATTATCTGCGTCGCGTAATGCATTAAATGTTTATGTTATTTTTCCCCCTTTTTAATGATAATTATATATTTTTACATGACAAGATATGATTGTGATGTGAATACCTGGTTCACATCGGGAACCATTCCTCCGGTGTACCGCAACGTGTACTTCTCTTTCACGTAGTAATCGATCAGCTGCAATTCGATTGATAAGAAATGGTATTAAGATGAGATGTTATTTTATTCATTAATCTAAGTGATTAATTAATTAATTAATTAATTAATTAATTAGTCGAAATTTAATTTGAGAAGAGATAACCTTATCGTAGTCGGGGTTATCGAAAGTAGCCCTGAGATTACCGGGGGAGAACATCTTGCCCTCTCCAATCGTAGTCGTATCTTTAACATGTTGCCACTTGCCTATATTGATAATTCAACAATTTTATCTCAACGCCAAAAAATACTTTTACGAAATATCGAAATTAATTACGTATACAATTAACTGACCGTCATCAAGAAGAAGGAATTCGTGGGTCCCGGGGAAACCTTTAAGAGCAAGAACATATGTTGTGCGCGGTCCGTAAATTCCCATTGCCGCGGCAACTTGATCTCCTCCTGTCACGCCTGTCAACTTGTCACCGGGCCAGACTCCAAATATCGTACCGACCGTGAAGTTTGTGTCCACGATACTGGATCCATCCAATGGATCAAATGCCACACTGAATCCACCTGTCCAAATTTGAGAAGGAAGATGATTTGGAGGAAAATCGAATAATTGATTAATCGGTCAATTAGGAGAGAGAGAGAGATTGAGCTTGAACCAACCTTCAACTGGTCCACCCATGTCTTGCAACTCGGGTACTTCCTCAGAGCACGCATACTTACAAACATGAGAGTATTGCAATGCCTACATGGACAAGTTAACTCAATTATATTTCGAAATGTAAAATATCAAGAAAATATCATAATGATGATCGTTAATTTTGTAACCTCGAAAAGGAGTTTGTCGGCGAGGACGTCGACTGCAAGTTGCTCATCACCGAAAGTGTTGATGCAAGCGGTCCCACCACAAGATGCCGTTCGCACCTTGAAAGAGATGGTTCGGATCGCTTCTCCCATGCACGTCATCAACCTTATCAAGCTCTTGTCGGGCGTGGCCTTCGTCAAGAATTCTTCCTATTTCATATTTATTAAATTTGATCAAAGAATATTTACATTTCTTATATGATGTGTGTTTTATTTGTACTTAATTTAGAAATTTTACCAGATTGTCTCCAAGCTCACATTTAACCGTCAGGGCGGACCTTCTGACTGTTCTAGAAATTCTCAAAGAAGATGACCCTTTTTTGACGCGCAATGGGTTCCCATAGAATGATGTCGAATTAACCTATTGCGCAAATATAAATGCGTATAACATAATATTGATCAAGAAGATATTTGACATACAATTAAAAGCGATTTATGATTTAAACTTTGAAAGATTGTATTAACCTGATTACTACGGGTCTGCAAAGCCGAGCATCTTACTCCGACACGTGAACGGGGGAGGACATTGTTCGGGACCGCTGTCCGAGCATAACTCGCTACTCCCGTCTCCATTATCACGAATGAATCTAAACTTCAAATGAAGGATGGTGAAAGGAAGTAATTGGAGTGGAAAAGTGTATGTTTTGAGCAAGGGAGAGGGATGATGAACGAGATAAGCAGTTGGCTGAGATGGTGATGCCACGTGGAAAGAGAGGAGATAGGGCGAGGAAGAGGGTGAGGCTTTGCCCATCATTCGTTGGTTTGTGTGGTTCTAGATTTTCAGTTCAGGATCCATATATGGCCTAAATATTTGCAAATTAACGCAACTTGCATGTCTCGAGTTCAACTATACTTTTGTTTTAAATGTTTTGCATAATCAATTACTAAAAGCATGTGGCCCAAAGCAAGAAACAAGCCCAAGACCACACATATAATGTGACTATGATGTTAAGGAAGCCCATTTATTTATTATATATTATCCACAAAAATATTGCCATGCACTTTAACCACGTGTAATTCGTACCCAAGCCGAGCTGCCACGTTTAACTTCACTGTCCAGCTACAAATCATCGTCTTTATCGAGTTGAAGAAACAACAATGGAGGCAACGAAAGAAAAAAAAGAAACAGAGACCAAGGGAGTACAGCAACAAAAAAAGGGTGATGAAGATCACAAAGTGGATTTACCAACAGAGACGAGTCCATACGTGCAGTACAAAGATCTAGAAGATTACAAGATGAAGGGCTACGGCGCACAAGGCCATCTTCCTACTGTCGATACTCAGGGCGGCGGAACTGACGCGCCCACTCTGTCTGGAAGCGGTCTTACGGAGCGCAAACCGATCCTAAATAATCGTATCGTGCTGTTCGTAATCTAGATTCCCTTCATTAGGATTTGGTAGTTTCTTTCTAATAAGTGTGTTTGAGATTTGGTTTGGAGTAGTGAATGGTACTTGGAAGTGGGAATAACAGTTCTTTTTACCTTGGTTGTTTGATTGTATCAACGAAGTTCTGTATTGGAAATTTTTGCCTCTAGTATAATTTTGACCAAAGAATTATAAAAATGACATGGATGAGTAATTATAAAAAGCAAAATTTTACTGTCTCCCCAAATTCTCTTTCTCATTTTCTCTTCTTGTCTCCACAACTTTATCTTTCATTTTTTATGCGTATTTCGAAAAAGAAGATTAGTGGAGTTAATTAACAATTCAATTAACACAAAAACTGAATTAATTGTTAATTTTTAACGTATCAATAAATATCCATGTTAATTGATCACTAATTTGTTTTAATATAAATTTTGATATAAATTATATTAATTGAGTTATTAATTAATTATTAATTAATTAATATACAACGATGTGCGATGAGTCAATAATTTAGTTGGTTAAGTGAGGCATAAAAATTCATATATCGTGAGAAATTATGAATTCAATAATTATTGTAATCAATGAATGAATAACATATGAGTTTTCTCTATTTATTATAATTTCTTTTTATCAATATCACTACATCAAAAATAAAATCAAGAGTTATGAAAACATAATATATGAACTCTTATAAAAATACATTGTTGGTGTTTGAGACACTACTGATTAGAAAATAACAATCTGATTATTTAATATTTAATATTTTAATTATTTATTTGATGTAATAATGATAATAATGATAAAACCGATATTGTTGATGTGAACTTTTATAAAATACCATTGTTGGTGTTTGACACTACTAGTTAGAAACTAACAATGTGATTATTTAATATTTAATTATTTATTTGATGTATTTATGTAATAATAATAATTGCTTGTTTGAAAATATTTGTTAAATTTATTTGGAACATTCATTGTAATTGATCCGCATCTTTCAGTTATAAGCTCTAATCACAGTGGAAAAGGAAATTCGACAAAAATCATATCATTCGCAGAAAAAGGGAAGAAATCGTTCCCGTCACTCGTAGAAAGGGGAAGAAAGGGGTGAACAAGGACTTTATCAAAATATTAACTTACAAGAAGTCATTCATCGCAGCGAATTTATGTGACATAATCTTCTCAAGGGGACTTCTATCATACATCATTTTCCTTGTGATACATTCATTTTCAAGGGTATTTTGAGTAATTATTTATTTATGAATATTTAAGGTAAGATCTTAAACATATTTATCAATTAATGTTTGACTAATTTAAAATTATTTGTTGTTCATTTAAAGAGAAAATCTCCATAAAAGATAAATTTTATGATACACCCTTTTACGAATATAATTAATTGTTAAAATATCCAAAATACCCTTATAAATGGGTGTATGATAGAACTCCCCTCTTCTCAAATATCTAGAACGTGGGATGGTTAATTATTAGTGCAAGGCCGTGTCAAATCTCATATACCTTTTCTTTTGTCGAAAGGGATAAGAGTGACTTCTGGTGTAGGATCGCGCGCGATTGACAGAGGATGCTCTTTTCTGGTTGATGAAGACAATATTACCTTGTTTATAGTGATTTTTCTGTTGTCTTGTATGTGATAGGTCGTGAGTTTAATTTTTTATGTTAGTATGTATTTTTTTTTTAATTCATTGTTCGTCCTCTTTATGATTTCGTTCTGGTTCCGTCTCTGACTGTACGACTACACAATCCAACGAATCCTCTAGATTCTTCAAATTCACATTCACGATCATCGAGTTCTGATGGTTTTATAAATTAGTATAAATTTGTCGGATAATTGTACGTCCACCATTAACGATTTTAGGAATATATGTTGTATAATTCAATAATTAATGTTCGACGACCAATTTTAATAAGTTTGTGCATTTTCAGTTGATATGTCATTTTATTAGCTGCTACTAGTATTTATAATCAAACAATAATTTCAATAAATTTAAAAAAAAAAATTGGATCAAATAATTATAGGTATATCAGATAATTATCATGATAGTTATTTTACAATTATTACAAAAAATAGTAATCATTATTTTATTCTAATTTATTTTAAATATAATAAATATTCAATGTTTATATTATTAACCTATAACCAATGTAATAAAAATCCTGATTAATCAGTAATCGGTGGTTTATTACTATTCTCGTATCAAAATTAAAGCATTCACAGATTATGATCTAGTTTTATCGATTTTTAGGGATTTATTGTCTTTAAGTCATTTTTCAACCAATTTTTATTTATATCCGAGCTCTTGCAAAATTCAGAATCTAAAATCCGAATCCAAATTAAAAATTAATTATGAGCCTGTACTACGTCACTTAATTGGATTTAATTTTTGTTTTAACTTTGAAATTCAATTATGATATTTATATTTAATTTATTTTTGAATTTTTAACTATAATTATTTGAACTTCGAAAATATTAACATTATTATATATGAAATAAATTATTATATCAAAACATAATATTATTAAAAATGTCATATGTATTTTATAAAATTTGAAATTCTTACTAAATGTTAATTTATTTTGTTTTAATTGAGCTGGAAGCCTGTATGCATGATAAATATTTGATGGCCCAGTCTTTTAAGGCCTCAATTATTTATGTAGAATACATGCAAACCTTCATCTTGTTTGTTTCTACGAAGAAAAAGAAGAGACAATGGAGAAGGCGAGAGAGGCGTTGACAATCAGAGAGGAGCAAGCTCAGGCGGTGGACGAACTGGAAGTACGGCCTCACCGCGCAGGACACGACGCTAGCTTCTTTGAAGGCTTCGCGCTGAGAGGCATCCACGTAGACCAAATTCAACCCGGTTTTCTCTCCTGTTCCTTCACCGTTCCTCCTCGCCTAACCGTCTGTATCGAACCACCATCTTTCTTCTTTATGTTTCGATTTTGGTTTTTATGAATGAATGAATTGAATTGATTTGATTGATTTTGATTTGGGGATAGGGTTTTAATGGGAAACTGGCCGCAGGAGCGATTGCGAATTTGGTGGACGAGGTGGGCGCTGCGGCAATTACATCTGAGGGTCACCATATAAAAGTCTCCTCCGATATGAACATTGCGTTCATATCCTCAGCCGAACTCGGTGTAAGTCTCGTTTAATTTTGATCGTCCTTATTTTGGGGAAATTTGTTGACATGGTGGCGGATTTGTTCGAAACAGGATGAAGTGGAGATAATATCGAGGGTTTTGGGGCATCGAGGCGGATATTCCGGAACCCATGTTTTGATGAGGAATAAAGTGACGGGCGAGGTCATCGCCGAAGGTCGCCATTCCTTGATTGGAAATCTCAAGAGCAAAATTTGATTTCGTGATCCTTTCTCGTCTGGCTATTATATCTTTTCTAGTTTATTTTGTACTAAATCTCAGTATGTGAGGATTATTTGGGATCGACTTTAATTTTAACTATAATGTAAAATCTTTATGTTGTATTTATAATGTACTCGACCAATTCAATTTTTTCGTGATTGATGACTGTAACTTTTGTTGATTCATTTTGTTCTCTTTACTCACATGGATGCACGGTGCAGAGCCGGTTTGAGGAGGTGACCATGTCAATGTTGGTCTTGTGGTGATGAGCTGGTCGAATCGACATGCGTGTGGCACCAGTTGGTTGGCGAATTTGAGGATGATGTGGAGCTCGTGTTCCATGAAATTGTTGATTGGTTGAAACCCAGAAGCCAGAGCACGGTCGTGGAATAGTAATTGAGCTATTTGAGTTTGATTTGCACTATGATCACCATAGCTCGTTGTTTCTCATGTGAGTTTGGTTTCAACTATCGAAATCATTTGTTTATGCATTTTAATTGTAAAATAAAATGATGATTTGGATAATTATGGCACTTCTAAACTATTTCAGAGAGTTCGCAGCATGTTTTTAGAATTAATCAACTGGATTTATTTATTGGGGGGTTATGTTTTGTTAAATTTAGGCAAAAAAAATAATTTAATTTTCACTTAATATATTATGCATAAATAAGAAGTAATAGATGAAGGATATTCTTGAAATCTTTTAATGCATATGAATTAAGAAGAGGTATTCTATAGATGGTATTTTTCATATTTCCTATGGGCATATGTGATATTTTAAGAATTTGCAAGGGTACATATGAGTAATTCTACTTTTCTGTTTTAATGAGATATTTATAGTTGAATTTTTGTTTGTATTTAATTTAGATTTCAAATCAGTTTATGATAAGTTTGAACCAAGTTTCTACCCATGATTGAAGAATTGGTGTCGACTATAAATTATCGAATTAACAATTTTTTTAAGCCATATACCCGATTATTTTGTTAATATAATGTGTATTAATTAATTAATGTTTGATTGGATTATTTAGAATCAAGTAAAAATTGATATATTTATCTTGGGAAGGATAAATATGATATTTTGGGGGTTTTAACTTCATATGTAAATCACCACGAAGATCATGAAGATTTTGATTATCATTTCGTACATCGATTTTATCACCAATAATAGGTATATTCACATCAATGAAATACAAAGATATAATACAGGTCGATCTATTAAGTTCAAAACCGCTCACACAAATGCGCGAGAAATAATTAAACAACAAAACAAATTACAAGATTTAACCCACAATACAACTACAATAATATGTCAAAAACAGTAATTGTACTTGAATGGAGTGAATATATAAGAATTTTCTATTTACAACGAATTGTACAAGTTTATTAATTATTAATTTGTGAACACGACTTTATTAATTTTGGTACCAATCACATCTTGGAAGTTTTGTAGTTTTTTTTACTAATTGTTTAGTTAGCATTATGGTTTCATGTTCAAGCCATTCGTGTTTTACATATAATTTTACAATTTTTATTAAACTAATATTAACGGTACTATCTTGTATGATTTATACATCTCAAATACTTTTTTAGTTAATATTAACGTATCATTAGTATCACAAACCATTCAATGCACAATTGCATTTGACATGTGTTTGCAATTTCACTTTACTTAATCCATGCACAATCCAAATCCATTTTCTTTTTAGTTCAAATTACCCAAATCTTAAATTCATTTTCAGATCTCAATGACGCATCTCACATAATATGTCCTTAATATCAATTGCAAAAATAATATACAAAGTTCCTAAATTTACTACAGAATTCACTATTGTTAATTAATTACAATAAAATGTTTAATCACAGAAATTCATGAGGTATATATAAGATTAAAAACCCATAAATTACAATTTCATAAGCATAACCCTAATTACTCACCAAACTCAATTGTAATTCCTCTCCATTACAATCATAAAATACACATCATATCCATTAACTAGCCCCAAACCATACTGGTACCGACTCCAGTTGTTTATCCTCAATGTCGGTACCACTCCATGAGAAACTTTTTAAATGAAATCGAACTTACTAATATAAATGGATGACCAAAATGCCGATTCCACTCAATGAAGAAAACAAATAAAAGAATATGGATGACTAAAATGCCGATTCCTTTAATCTGCAATTCAAAAAGAAGTCAATTGGAAAAAAATCAAGCAATGATTTACATGTAAGAGAGCCATTCAAGATAAATCTGACGCGTCTGATTCAAATTCTCAATTCTGTCCAACCCCAATTGAAGAACAAATAAAAAAACTGCACATGTTCGAGTCTTGAAAAGAACCGATCTTGTATCTCCTTCTCCCGAATGAGGAACAACAGAAACTAGTATAAATTACAATGCAAAAAAAAACCCCTGTAAAATCACAAATTTTAAATAAATAGTTCAAATTCTGAAACCTTAAGATCGGAAAAAAGAATCATTATGTTTATTGGAGCTAAAATTAACACTCATTGCACAAATAGACAAATCAAGGCTTAATTTCAACTAAACCGAGGCATAATGTAAATTCTAGCTTAATTACCTTCGACTGTACCAAAGCAAGATGAGAGGCGATCAGCTACTTCATCTCGTTATTGAAATGAGAATGCGAGTCTGTTGATTCCGAGTTTGAGAAGAAAGCAAGAGCCTCCATAGTCCATGACCAATCTCAGATCTCTGGCGTTGAGTGGGCTTGCATGAGGTTCTTGTTCAGGGTTAGGGTTAGGGTTACGGAGAAGAAGGCGAGATCGTCGCAATTCAGGTCACAGACACAGTGTTCTAAGTATCAGTTATATGAACCCGTGTGGGTTTCATATCTCTAATCGGTTACGATATGTCCCGTATCTATCGGTCGACCGATACACAGACCGATATGGGCCGATATTTGGACCGATTTGAACCGATTTGAATTTAAAACATAATTTATTTTGAATATTATTTTGGACTGGCCCATCTTTTAACAATATTTTCATTAATATTTTTTGCCCAATCTTTTCCATCTCTTTCTTTCTTTATCTAATATTTTTTGTCCGAAATGAAATCTATTTTGATCCGGATGAGGTTAGGTTTTCATTGGGGACACCCGCATCTACACCGATGGTTAATGAACACGATTGCGTGGTTTAGTTTATTGTATTATTTGTAAATTTTATGTTATAATTTTAAATGTATCTTTAGTTTAACTTGAAATTAATGTTATAATAATCAAATTAAATTTAAATTAGTTTAAAAAACTCAATATAAATTAATGTTATAATAATCAATTTAATATATTAATATTAAAAAGTACAACACCGCTATACCACTGATATTTTCCGATATGAATCCGCTATGTCGGTTATATCTCTTATCGGTGACTGACCGATCTGTAAGCGATATGCGATATCTGTAACATTGCACACATGAGAAGAGAAAGAATGGGTCCTTTGTAGCGTGTTACTAAGAATGGGCCGGGTCGGCCCAACAGGAGAGTTTATTTAATTTAATGGACTCGGTGAGGAGTCCTTGGAGAACCGATAGGCTACAACAACTAGCGACTATATCATAGGATTTACCCAATAATTGTTATGTATGTTTGTACTTTGTACGCGATTTCAATTTCAATTTCAATTTCAATAGGCAACTGTCATATGTTTGAATGTTAATTTACAGGTTTTTGCCAAACTATTCATTTTTTTCCGCTGAAGGTGCTAGTATCTATTGTTGAATTTGAAATACTGCAAATTGGGTCGTCATTGCGATTTTAACAGGTTCTGGCTAGGAGCAAAGGGGCCGCCTGAGGCCGGCGTTGCGAGAGAAATGACACTGTTTAGGGCACTGTTTTATCGTAAGTCTGCTGGTGGTCTTCTTGACATTACTGATGGAGTTTATGGTCGAGATCAAAATGAGAAGAATTCCGTAATACTTTTGTCTACTTTAAAGACCAAGAAATATGTCAAACAGGTACATATATTGTGAATAGAAGTATTGTTACTTATATTTTTTCCGAAAGCTTACGATAACACGATTAAGAATTTTTTTTCGTGCAATTTGGTTCACTAAATTTTTATTTATCTTGTAGACAGATAATGCATCGATAAAGAAAAATGCGGGCTGTCGTGTTGAAGGCGATGCGGTGTTGGAATGTATAAATCCATATTCAAAATTTGATTGGGAAGAATTGAAGTTTCGAGTTAGGTCCAATACAACGTTCACCTTAATGCTTTCGCTTGATGATGCTGATTTAGCTTGGGATTTGAAGGACCAATTCTCCGAGGATTCTAAAGTTGAGGTAAATTCTTTAAGTGTGGATTTTTAGATTGTGATACTCCACCTTGCAACTACCCATTGAATACCCATTGAACAATGTGTCTTAATAGCTTCAATTATATATTGAATATATTTTGTTTTGGTTTTTGTTTTACTATCACAATACCCTAAAGTTTTTAAGGTGTTAGTTTTTCCACTACACCAATCATAATCATATTTGAAGTGTTGAAACATCTTCTTGTGACTTGTTAGGTGGTAAATAATCATCGTGGGACATATGGCTCATATAGCAAGAGTATTGAGTTGAAATCTAATTGATCTTTAAACCAGGTACACTTTTCAGTATTTCATGACGAGTCTGATGCGAGTCAGGAGAGCAATGATGACATAGAGATGGAATCATTAGAAGAATTTTTCGAGACAGAAGAGATGTTATTAGAACCTGATTCTTACGATGGGTATCGGATTGATGTGGAACCGCAAGACCAACATAGTAAAAGCACAACAAAGTTTTCGACTCCAAAGTCCGAACTGCCACCACCTCCATCTTCCGTAGATATCGATATAGTTCCAACACCACCTCTTCATGGAGGCCTTGTTAATGTGGCTCCACCACCATCACCTCCATCTCAGTCTCTCATAAGTAGCCGCATAAACTCATCGACGCTTATATCTTTTGATGGAGTTCTCAACCAGACTCCACCTCCACCGTCTCCCCCACCCTCGCTTCTTCAAGTAGGTGACATAATGACCCCGCAACAACGACCGATTCCTCCACCTCTTCTCGGAGATCTTAATGAATATACCCCACAATTGTCGCCGCCTCCTCTGCCTATCTTAAGTAACGAAATAGTTTCACCTCCATTTTTTCTTGGAGGCTTAAATGAGACTCTACCACCCCCACCCCCACCCCTATCTCCACCCCTGCCGCCGTGTCCTTTAGGTAATGGAATTGTTCCTATGCCATCCTCACCTCCATCTCTTCCCCCAGGTCTTAATAGAGCTTCACCAGCACCACCCCCGCCTATCTTAGACAGCAAAATAGTTCCACCTCCACCTTCATCTTTTCTTGAAGGCCTAAACTCTCCACCACCACCACCACCACCATCACCCCCTTCACGCCCACTGGGTAGCGTAATAGTTCATCTTCCACCTCCACCTCTTCCCGGAAGTCAGAATAGAGCTCTACCACCACCATCTCCATGTACCTTAGGTAGAGGAATAGTTCCACCTCCACCTCCACCTCCACCTCTTCTCGAAGGCATAAATAAGGCTCCACCACTTCCACCGTCGCGTCCACATCTTTTAGGTAGCGGAATACTTCCTCTACCATCTCCTTCCCTTACAAGAAGTCTTAATAGAGTTCCACCACCACCACCACCACCTCCGCCTACCTTAGGTAGCAGAACAGTTCCACCTTCACTTCTCCATGGAGGCCTAAACAGAGTTCCAACACCCGCACCCCCACCTTCTTTGTCCACTACCGGAGGTCATAGTGCAAGTCCCTATCCACCACCGTATGCAAAGAAAATTGGTGGAACTCCAACCTCGTCACCTCCTCCAGGAGGAAAATCAAATGGGGCTTCACCACCGCCACCACCACCACCACCTCGTAAAGGACATAGCGGAGCTCCACCACCTCCTAAAGGAAACGATGAAGCTCCACCACCACCACCAACTCTTAAAGGACACGGTGGAGCTCTACCACCACCACCATCACCTCCTAAAGGACACGGTGGAGTTCCACCACCACCGCCGCCTCCTAAAGGACACGGTGGAGTTCCACCCCCACCGCCGCCTCCAAAAGGACACGGTGGAGTTCCACCCCCACCGCCGCCTCCTAAAGGACGCGGTGGAGCTCCACCCCCACCACCACCTCCTAAAGGACGCGGTGGAGCTCCACCCCCACCACCACCTCCTAAAGGACACGGTGGAGCTCCACCCCCACCACCACCGTTTGTAGCAGGAGGAAATAGACATGATGCTCCACCACCACCTAGAGCACTAGGTGCATCGCCACCTCCACCTGAAAGTGCCAACCCACCTAGAGCACCAAGGTGTTTAAACTCTTCTCAGTCACCATTAAAGGCTTATCGTTGGAATAAAGTTCGAAATGCCATGAATGGGACCTTGTGGGATGAGCTACAAACGCAAGGAAATGGTCCTAGGTATGATTTGTTCACTATCTTGTTTCTTATCTGTCGGTTGACGTTGTATTTACAAAATTTTGTTCGCAGTTTTGATTTTTTTGTAAAAGAGATCAACAATGCATGCAACCACGACTTATTTGATTATGAAGAGATTAAGACGTTATTTTCTACGGTCCCCTCCAAGAAAATTGACAAACCTCAAGTAAAACAAGTGCCGGCCAGCTCAATATCCGATACAATATGTCTAGTAATAATCATTCAAATTCATATTTATGGCATTCTTTTTGTTTGTTAATCAGTTTCTCCCTCAACATGTTGTAGATTGATATAAATCGGGCGACAAATATTGGAATCATGTTGAAAAAAATTAAAATGCCAGAATGTGATACGATGGTACGATTCTTCTCCCGTTCGAACAAATATTTGTTATTTTTATTTCGTATATTTGTGTTTAATTTTCACTATTGAATTTGTACTCTTAATTGTTATTGTGGTCATACTACATGCAGAGTGCCGCACTGGCAATGGATGAGTCGATTCTTGACGCGGATAAGGTCGAGAATCTGATAAAGTCTTGTCCCACAAAAGAGGAAATGGATCTTGTAAAGGTGTGTATGTAGTAACATTATTTTCGAGTTTGTTAACTTTGGTTAAATTAATTTATTGACTTTTCAGGGGTACAAAGGTGATAAGAAAAAGCTGGGTAAACCTGAGAAGGTAGTTTTTATATATTATTTAATTTTACGTATAAATACTAAAATAACAAAAATTACAGATTCTAATTGTTGTTCCTACTAATGCAGCTTTTCTTAGAAATGATGAAAGTTCCTCGAGTAGAATCTAAGTTGCGCGCGTTCAATTTGAAGATTCAATTCGTCATGCAGGTTATCGTCTTTCTCAAAGAAAGATCAATACACAATTTTGCATTTTCATCAAAAAAAATACACAATTTTGCACGAGTTATTTTGCAAACGTGATTTTTTTTAATCGCTTATACTTCGCTAATATTGCTTTCTCCTTTTCTCCACCAGGCTGCAGATATAAGAAAGAATTTAGAAACCATATATAGTGCATGTAATGAGGTAATATTTCATGATATTATTATAATTTGTTAATTCAGAAATAATTATAGTAACCAAATTGAATCAAATTGAATTTTTTTTTGGCCAGCTTCGAAAATCAGATAAGCTAAAGGCGATAATGGTGCAAATTCTGTTTCTTGGCAACAAGATAAATGAAGGAACAGACCGAGGTAACATTAATTACTAATTAATTTTATGGATCTTTCTTTGTCTACCATTTGACAAAGTATACAAAATTGATCTCTTTTTATTTGATTTATTAAAGGTTCAGCAATTGGATTCATGATTAATAGCTTATTACTACTCACAGAAATAACTACTAAAGATAAGAAGATAACTTTGATGCATTTTTTTTGTAAGGTATGATTTATTAACCTCTATTTAATTCTTTTGTCGGCTTTCTTTTTGCAATTATATGCTCGACAAGGGAATACCAATGTTTAAGGAATATTATGTTATGCCCCTCAATTTCACCAAATTTTTGTCAGTTGGGTGAAAATTGCTTCCAATTTGCATCTCAATGTTGCTTCCAATTAAATTTGTAATTTTAATTTGATTATTTAAATTGAAATTTAATCATTAGATCATTAATTAGTTTAATTAAAAATTAATTAATTGAACTTTTAATTTAATTTTATTAATTGAAAGAAATTTGGGGTGCAAATTGAAGATATTTTCATCTAATTTTTATTGGGAACATCGTGATGAAAAATTTACTGAAATTGAGAGGCACAGTTAGCAGGCCTCAATATTTAATACGTAACAAGATTTTTTTTTTTTCTTAAACATAGGAAATTGCAGCGAAAATACCAGAATTGATAAACTTTCATGAGGAGCTAGTTAGCTTGGAATCGGCAGCAAAGGTTCTTCTTTAAAGTCAATACTTTTTTTGTTTATGATTAATGAGAAATAATATAAAAAAGTTTTCGTTAATATTTTAGAACCATATTTTTTTTTTGCTTATTTACGAAAACCAATTTGATCAGCTATTTGGCCAAATTAATAAGAAAAATATCCACATGAGTTATTTGATATTTTTGTAGATAAGCTTGAAAACAGTAGCGGAACAGCAACAAAACCTTGTGAAAGGGATGAAGGATGTTGAAATAGAAATGAAGGCCTCCCAAAATGATGGACCTGTATTTGAAGATTTTTGCAAGGTATGTGGATTTATCGATTTTTCATTTTATTTTTCTAGTCTATTTGGTATTGGCACCAAAATTAACATTATAAGAAGTACATATTTTGCTATAAACAAAATACTATTCTAATCTATGTTGTGCGGATACGGATACAGATATCGTATCCGAAACGATACAAGTTCAGTGATACGATAATTTTCAAAATAGGATACGATACTTCTATTATGTATAATATTTTATCATTTCATTAATTATAATTTATATATTTAATATTTTTGTATGTTATATATTTGACTTAAAATATATTAAAAGTTTATTTTTACATAAGTAACTTTATGTTAAATAAATGATTATTATATTAGTAACATACTTATATGTATTACTCATTTATTTCGATTTCAAATTTTATTTTAATTTTTCAAGTACATTTAGATATACATTAGAAGTATCCGACAAGTATCCGCTATTATTTTGGAATAAAATATTCGAATACGCCACGTGGAGTATTCGATACGTATCCGATTAGTATCGACATTCGATACGGTATCCGATACGATACAGATTGATTTTTGAAGTATCCGCGCAACATAGATTCTAATAAATTGTATTCGTTAAATAGTATCTTGTCTATGGCAGAATATGTACTTGTCGGTGTTAGATTCAATTTGAATTGTACTTACCATATTTCACAATAGGGGAGTTCTATGATAGACTCATTTTCTTATTATGGATTTTTTTTCAAAAAATATTCTAAGATATTTTAGGTATTTATCAATTAATTATACAAAATTTATGTTTTGCATAGCATTAAATGATAAATATACAATTGAATCTTACAAAAAAAATATCATTAGTTAACAAATATTCAAATTTTTTTTTTGAAAATGGGTCTATCATAGAACTCTCCTTCACTTCACCTCACAATATATTAAGAGTCTAAATCAATTATGAAAATACTAAATTGTTAAAAGAACTTGTGTTCATATAGGCTGCCGAGGAATTCAGGTCGACAGCTCGCTCTCAAGCACAATCTCTAGTCGAGCTCTATAAATTAGTTGTAAGTTGTATCTTTTATGTTCTATCGTGTCCTTTCATTTTCCTCACACTTTCATGATGACATCATCTTTGAAGATTAACCCACTAATTACCCATTCTCAATTAGCAGTTAATCCATATTTATTATTTTTTGAATATTCATAATTAATCTTTAATTAATAAGGATCTTAATTACTATTAAATTTTTAGTAACTAGAAATGAATTGTTAATTGACTTTGTTAATAACGAATTAATTGAGAATGATGGACATCACGAAAATGTGCGAAAATGAATATTCCATCTCTTCTTAATAAGCCAATGATTACTCTAGTTTCTACCAAAATATCTACAAATGTCACCAAATTGCAAAAGGACTGTTCTTTTCTTACCGAGTGAATATATATTTTTTGCTAATGAAATGTAGAAAGCTCTTCCTCCTACTACTAGTACTCGATGTCAATGAAATTTTGGACATACAAACATTTTATTTCCGTATAAAAAAAAATTCTTCCAAATTTTGACTAGATTGATTGTTGATAGGATAAAAATGCAAATGAAACGATGATATACTTTTCTGAAGACCCTGCCAAGTCTTCAACTGAAGAAGGTTTGGTTTTACCCCTTCTTTTTTCCCTTTGTGCCCAATTATTCACTTCTCTGTTATGATATATAAATAAAAATAAAAACTTGTGTTTTGACAAAGTGCAGTTATGTGTACCCTCTGGGGCTTTGTAAAGTCATTTCGAAAGGCTCATGCGGAGAACATAGATAAAAGCTGAAGAGAAGCCTGGAAGTAAGATGACACATTGACACCTCATCAGGGAATTATCATTGTTTTATTGTTTTTCACCGTTTTTTATTATATTCTTATCGGTTTGCCCATAACCGGTACACAAAACTAGCTTTTTCTTTCTTTTTAGGATAATGCCATAATAATGCAGACTATGTTATATAACTTATACTTCAATAGTTATAACGTTGAACATCTCATTACATGTCGAGTTTTTTTTTTATTGCAACTCAAATTATACCGATATATGAAAAGAAAATATACCCAACTCTCCAAACTCATCACAATATCTTTGATAAGGTGACAAAGTGAATTTATTATCATTTATAATTGACTTAATTAAATGTTAATTGACACGTTTAATTAACACATCAATAATTTATAATATGTTCATATTAGTAAATGGTAATTGACATGTCAATTCAATTAACAGTCAATTAAATCGTTAATTGAGTCAATTAATAATATTAATCAACCTACTTAATCATCTCTTGCCGCCTCATCAAGGATGTTATTTTTGTGTTATTGGGGCTCCATATATAATCCCCGTACGAAACTATGACTCAATTGTTAATTGCTTATGGTATAATTTACAATTGTGTTTTTTCTTTTAAAAAAAATATATTTTTTATGTTAATGAACGACATTTTAAATATATATTGAAGTATAACACGAGCAAAATACTCAATTTACATGTTGTCCTCAAAATATTATGTAATAGAAGACTATGAGACACAAATTTCTATTTTTTCAAAATTTTCGTAAAAATACATAAAAGAAGTCTAACACCTTAAAAAACAATAATCCTATTTTCTAGAAAAATATCACAATTGAAGATAACATGAACAAAATACTCAGTTTTTATGTTAGTCATCAAAGTACTCCGTAATAGAAGACTAACACGCAAAATTATCTATTTTATCAAAAATTGAAGATAATATGAACAAAAAGTGAAGTCTAGCACCATCCAAAATATCAATAATTATATCAGAAAAAAAAATTGTTAGAGAAGTCAGTAAAATAAGTCCATTTCTGCAAATATCAGAAAAACAGATGAATTTGGACCAAAAAAAACAATGAATTTCAATAAACCCTAACAAATTTAACAAAAGAATAGTCGGTTTTGGACAAAAATAATGCTTGATTTCAATAATCTCCGCAAAAACAGGAAATCAACAGCAAAAAGATGAAATCCAAGGGAATAATTGAAAATAAACCAATAATCTGAAAAATAAACATGAAATCCGGCAAAATGAACACAAAATCTTGTAGAGGAATTACCAGATCTATATGGGAGACGAAAAAAATAATCGACATAGTTTAGGAAGGCAAATCGCCTTCTAATCGCCAGTGGCAGCCGCCGCCAGAGAAAAGGGAGGAGAGTGAATTAGGCTTGGGGTCTTTTATATTGGCCGGATAAATTCCAAATGAATGATCCAATTAACAGTTGCAAACTTTCATTTATAGGGAAACAATTGGGGTTCAATAGCTGCCGCCCCCAATTAACAACATGACGTCATGCTGAATCAATTAGCATGCTCTGGAAAAAATTGGGGGGCACCATATATAAGCTCAATATGTAAAACTGCTTTGAAAGAAAAAGATTGAAGTATTCTGTTTGTATTTTAAAAAGAGAAATTCTACTATGTCCTCTCATTTCCCTCACAATATCATGATTGTTGGTTCAAATTTTCTATTGTTTGATTATCTCAAATACAATGTCGATACTACTAACGAAATCTAGCAAGATAAATGTGTAGGAGATAGGTACAAAATAAAAGGATCAATCAAGAATAACAAGAATCAAAGACGTCGAAGAATCATGGATAAAATCAAGACGCACATAAATCAAGACGTTGAAGAATTGCGAAAAAGATCAAGACATAGAAGATTCCGCAAGTTGGGATATCTACCTAATCATCAATACAATATATAGGTATCTCTAAACTTGTTTAAAAGATTAAACTCAATGAAAAAGTACTTGAATTCAATTAAAAAGGCTGAAATCAGTATGTCCGTTGCAACGGAATTCCAGTCCGTTGTAACGGAACTACTCGATTTACTTAACATTGGAATGGACAGTATAGTCCGTTGCAACGGATTCACCAATCCGTTGTAACGGACAAGTGCGTTGTAACGGAACTCTATCTCCGTTGCAACGTTATTTTATTTCCAATGAGGAAGCATGTCCCAGTAAGATGTCCGTTGTAACGGACGTCACAGTCCGTTGAAACGGACATCATGGCTTCACTTCAGTACAAACTTACACATACGTCCGTTGCAACGGATTAATCAATCCGTTGTAACGGAACACCTCATCCCGTTGTAACGGAAAACTCTCCGTTGCAACGGGAATAAAATCCAAAGCTGAAGTGTTGTCTCAGTAGAAGGTCTGTTGTAACGGACTCAAGTCCGTGGCAACGCACTAGCTAACACAGACTTCCGTTGTAACGGACTACTTACGTTACAACGGACTGTGCAATAAATTCAAGTACGGCAGCCATAACGGCTAGTTTTTGAAAGTTCCGTTGCAACGGACCATATGTCCGTTGCAACGGACTATTCAGAATAAGCAAGTGAGGGAAGGGACTATGTGTTCTATAAATAGAACCCTTCCCTCATTCTCTCTCCTCACTTCATCTATCCAAATCTAAACTTCCAAAGAGAGAAACCTTGCTATATCATTGAGCTAAAACAATCTTCTAAATCATTCTTAGAGATTATATTTCCCTCTTCCCTTCCAAATATTATTCCCAACTTGCGTGACCGATCACGTTTAGTTAGTATTTAGATATTGTAATAGGCTAGTACCAAGAGTGTAAAGCCGCCATAGATCGAGAGAAACGTGTAACTCGATCTAGGCAAAACCTTGTACGAGTGAGTTGGAATTCAATCGAACGCCGAAAAGGCGCAAGGCATTTCCGGAGACGTAGGTACTTGCAATTAATTGAATCGGTCAATTAAGCGAGTAAAGGGTGAGTTAAAGCTACAAAGCAACCACCTACCGAACTCCGTAATAAACATCGCGTGTTCGGTATCTTCTTTTCATTATTAACTTAAATTTATATTCCGCACTAAATTAGAATTTGTATACCTAGTCGAAAATTGCCCATTAGGTTAGCTATTCACCCCCCTCTAGGTTAGAATTAACCAACAATGATGAGTCACCAAATCATGATTAATCCACTAATTATCTCTATCAATTCACGATTAATCCATATTTATTAACTTTTGAATATTCTTAATTAATCTTTAATTGGTAGGGAGCTTAATTACATATTAAATTTCTAATAATTATGAATTAATTGTTAATTCACTTTGCTAATTGAGGTGTTAATTAGTGTTGGAAAAATATGAAGGAAATGAGGAGGAAAAACAGAATATTCCTTTTAAAAATGCCATAGCAGTGTTAAAACTAAAAGAAGCCAATAGCTCCTCCTATAAAAGGGCAACCCTATGTCCTAACAAAACCCAAATTAACCAAAATACCTCTCTAGTTGGTCAATTGGAACGATTAATTTAAGTACCAACTATGATTAATTTCGAAGAGGATGGCAAAATCAGTATCTCGCGTCATCTTTGTGTTTTTCTTCTTCATCCTGGTGGTTTTCTCGTGTATCTCTGAAGATTTTTGGGCTGCTGATAATTGCTGAAACATAGGCAAGGATTTTGATTCTAATTGTGGAGATTTGAATGATGAAAGGGACTGCTGTGACTTCGTCTTAGCAAATGTCGATTGCGTGCGCTTAGATATTTTCGGTTCTAGTTCTACATCGCATCCTCCCGCCACACTTCCAGACTGTGTTGAAGAGCATTGTTTGGTTTGAATGATCACGTTGCTTAATTGTATCTCCTTTTCTTTTCTGTATTAACAGATTGATCATTGAAAAATAATAATGAATAATTTCACACCCAAAGCTAAAAAGCATTTAGGAAGCATGGGCACATCTCATGAGGAAAAATGTGTTACATTAGCCCACTGCTCAAGAGGGAAAATAAAATTAGGGCACCAAAATATGCCTATTAAGTTCAGAATTTTGAATTTTTTGATTAAGGCACATCTATTTTTTTTATCATTGGTGCTGGCATACGTTGATCAAAATAACCAAAATGCCTTTTTAAATTCAAAACTTGGGTGAATTGCGAGAAATACAAAACTTGATCTTGTGGATCTCGTTACAAATAAAATATAATATTGCATGATTGTCGTCAGAAAATAAATATTATGGATGGTTTGATTTGATTCAAATCAGACATCTCAAAATATTAAGAAAATAACGGAATGCAATAAGAGTCGTGTAAGTTGGAAAACTATTAAAAATAAAACCATATCAAAAGGAAAATCTTTAAAAGGAATACAATTCAAAACCCATTTGAACTAAAATTATTTAGGGTGTGATCTGATGACATAAAAAAACTAGAACAAAATCAAATTGTATGGACTAGAAAAATTGTTGGCGCTTCGTTGCGTTTTTTTTATATAATTGTCCACTGAATTTTTTTAATATTTTTTCTATGTAATTTGTTATTTACTTTCTTGATAATAAAAACAATAGAAATTTAATTTTCTTATCAAAGAAATTTAAAAATATTTAACCAAAATATAGTGTAATAAATAAGTTCATTTTTTTTAATCATTGTCTTCATAACCATAAAATATATTAACCAAAATAACTAACATTGCTATCATTAATTAAAAATATTAACCAAAATAACTAACAATATGACTGATTATCAAAGAAAAAAATTGTAGTAATTAAAATACAAATAGGCGAAACTTCTTCCTACTCCAATATCTGATTATCAAAGAAAAATATTTTTTTACTCATTGTCCAAGCATATATGATTTCCAATATTCGTCCAATATCTGTGAGTTTTGTTCGAAGTTCGATGTTTGTTTGAGTTTAATTCGAGTTCGTCCGTTAATTGTTCGTTCGATAATCGTTCGAATTCTTATCGAAACGAACCGAACATTGTTCGATAACTAACGAACCGAACTCGAACTTGACTGTGTTCGTTCAGTTCGTTCGCATGTTCGATTATTATATTTATTAATAAATATAAATTAGAATTCATACTCGAATCAATCATTAAAAATTCAAACTCACGTTAATGATCCATATATACAATGAGCTCAAATAATTTTTTTTTTTTTCAATGGCAGATTTATTTCTTGATATATTTTTGTACTTATTTCTTTTCATTATAAGGTCACATTTTATTTTAGTTAGATATATATTTGTGTGGATTATAAATGTTATTTTATTTTTTTATATTAAAGAGTTCAAATTTTAGTTTGTTTTTTATTAATATATTTAAGATTTTTATATTTGATATTTTTATTAATAAAATACACTGATTCATATTGCGACGCAATAACGCCGTTATAGCGCAAATCATAATAAATATTTCTAAAACGCAATACCACAATCTACTAAATTGCGACGATATATCGTTGCTATAGAGCGCAATAGTGGTGGTCTAGTGTAAATTGCAATCCGAACGTTATGGACCGCTATATCGCAATTAAAAATATTAATAAAATATAACGAAAATGAATTAAATATGAATTTTTGTAAGTTTTCGAATCAATATCGAACTATACGAGTTGTTTGGAATATTAACGAACCGAACAGAACAATGTTCGATAAGTTTTCGAACCAAACCGAACAATGCTCGATAAGTTTCGAACCGAACTCGAAAATGATTTGGTTCGTTCGAGTTTGGTTCGATAACGGTCCTAGATATTATGATGCTCCCATTCCTTTGTAAGCATGGTACATGCAAAAAAATTTGGTAAAAATCTCGTCACACAAGTACGTAATACTGATATACATTGAACCAGGGACGGAACCAGGACGGAGTAATGGGGGGGCCGAGAACGAGTAATTATATACAATTTTTAACCTACAAATGATAATAACATATATAATTTAAAGATTATGTTATATTATTTTTTGTTTTAAGAATTATTAAGACATTTTCGACTTTTCGTGGTGCTTTAAATTGATACTTCCAAATCATGCTCAAAAAATTTCATTCAAGTCAGATATTATGCAATTTTAAGCTAAATGTCAAAAGAAATGAAAAAAGAAAAATGGGAACTTTGAGCGAGATGGGCCTTCCAAAGATTTTGTTTTCTGCAAATTCATATATATATTATTATGTGAATATTTCCTAATTTTTTTGTATGTTTCAACAAAACTAAAAAGAAAAAGAAAAATATCTCTCAAGTAGAAAATCATAATATTTCATATTTTACAAACATTCCTCAGCAACTAATTGGTTAGGAAATATTCAAATTTTATTTTGTTATTGCTCAATTAGAAAAAGTTAAAACATTTGGTTTTTTTTTATTGCTCCGTTAAAGAAGATTCGCGAGAATCAAATTTGATGATTAAGTTAATTGAACCACAGAACCGAGATAAATTTTGCAATCTCCATTCTCCCGAAAATATTAGTCCAAGTGTTAATATTACTCATTTTATCATATCTTATATTGAATTATATCGATTTTTTATTTTAAGATTTTCGTGAATGAAATTTTTCTGAAGATCATAAAAACATGAATTTTTAAATTTTTAAATACACTTTTTTCCATATTTTTAAACACACCAAACATTAAAATGGCCATCCAAATGCACTCTTTGTTTTGAAATCAATGAAATGGCATGTTAAACCAAAATTGAGAATTCAGTTATTTTATTTCTTTCATATGACAGGATCTATTTTAGTTTTCGCCTGTAAGATCAACTGCCTTTTATTAAATAAACCACTTGTGAAAAAAAAAATTAAAATTTCATTCGGAGAAATTTTCTCCAATGCTCGAAATAGATAAATTATGCCAGCTCACCATGTGGCTTTTTCGCAAAATATTTTTGAACCTACCAAATTTAGATATGATTAGTTATACATTAATAAACTAACATATCAAAATACAAATATATTATTTATTATCAATTAATTACCTGCTCTAAAGTCAAGAACATAATGACGTTCCACGAACCCAACCTAGCAAAGTTTGGCAAAAATCCTTTATAGAATGCAAGTGGCCCCTACAATATTTTTTTTTTAAATCAAATTTTTTTTTTTCATAATTAACATATAAAAAACACGAATAATATATTTTATCTCACATCGTTTTTTAGAGTCTTGACGAAACAATCAACAGTGCTCTTGTACGACGAATCCCCCATCATTCTCGATTTCACCTAATTTACAAAATATAACGAGCATTATTATTATATAAGTTAAGAAAATAATATTATATATTTTACATATTAATAAACTTACCACGTCGACAGGAGAACCGATACAGACGGCGAAAAAACCGGCTCCTAATCCTGACAAAATATGTGTTACGACGTCATCTTTAAATCCTGGTAATTTCAATATCGTCTACAAAAAAATATTTCATCAAAAATAATATAAAATAAAATAATAATATGTAATTATTTAATTACCTGTTTGACTTGGTCATAACTGGCTAATTCGGCAGCATTGATGATTGCATTTCGCATGATATTGGGTCCCAGTCCAGTCCACATTTTGAGCACTCCTTCCTATAATTTTCATAAATAATAGGGACTAATAAGCAAAAATGGGATTTGATTTGACTATTGTAAAAATAAAATAAAATAAAAAAAGAACCTGTTTGATGATTGTAGAGTAAGCGTTCAGAGAGCCAGAGTAACGTCTCGGGACACCAGGTGGCAGCTTTCCCTCGGACTGAAGCCTGACTTTTACTAGATCCGTTGGATTTGCCACCGTTATCGCAATTGCCCCTGATAATTGCATACAATTCATTGCAATTAATTAAGATGTAATTAATTAATTATGATTATTGTATAGTAAATGCGTACCGCTCGAAAGGCCAGCGATAATTTTCGCAGAAAGAGGAATGTCTCCGACATGATCAGGACCGACTAGGTAAGTTTTGATCTATCCCCAAATTTCGAAATTAGAACACGAACAGTGATCAAATTGACGAAATTGAAGGAATTATAGACTTACAGGTTCGTATAAACCGATTCGGAGACCTCCGTAGATGCATTGACGATGTAAACCTGGCACGATTCCTTTCCAGAGAGCAGCCAAGCCTTCTTCTCTTCCGATCGTGGCGACCGTGCCAAGAAGTCCCTTGTATTTGGGAAGCACTGCTACATCACCAGATACGACGTTCTTCTGAAGCTGCAGCCTCACTTTTGCCGTGTCCAGTGGGATCGTGCATATCTGAAATTGTACGTCTACATTATGAAATTCTGAATTCCGCAGCTTGATCAGAGCTCCAGATCAAGTGAATAAGATCAAATCTCGAAAAGAAAGAGTTATGAAACGATACCTCGGCGAAGCAAGCAGAGATGGCGCTGCTGGTGAAGCGTCCGGCGAACGATATATCAAGTTTTTGGCCATTATCCTTCATTTCTCACCAGGAGCAATGGAGAAATCGGGGATTGAATAGATAGATAGATGATCGGCAGATAAAGAGAGATGAAGTCGCAAGCCAGGAGGAGAAGGATGAGAAAGAAGTGAAAATGAGAGGGAAAAAAAAGTGAGTATGGCTCTAGCAGTGAGGGGGGAGGAGGAATAAAAATGGAGGAGGAGCGAATGGGTTGGCATTGCAGTGCGGCTACTTGGTTCGACGGCTGAGATCACTCTCGTATGCTTCCATTTTCTTTCTTACACCTCCCCTTTTCTACGGACATATACGAATGACCATTACAATAATATTAGGGTGGCATTATTGCAAGAGCCAAAATGACTAAATTGAGAGCGATTTCAATTTTGTTTTATCAAATGACCGTTATATCACTGTTAATTATGAATTGATGATTGATATTTCTTATATTTATCTATTAGTTTATTATTTTTCATAAATCATGCAAATAAAATCTTTCATATATAAAAAAATATTTTTATTCTTAATTTTTTCATCATAAAAAAACAATTAATTGTAACATGTCATATATATTTAAATATGAAAATTAATATATATTGGTTAGATTTGATTTTTCATAATATTACGAAAAATATTTTTGCATTATTCATGGAAGATATAAATAATGGTATATAAGTATAATAAATATCAATCACCATAAATTGGGGTATAGTGATCATTTGATTAAAAAAAAAATGAAATCGCTCTCAATTTAGCCATGTTAGCTCTTGCAATAGCGTCACCCTAATATTATTGTAGTTAGTAGTAATAATTAATATTGAAGGTGAAAACGACGTATGTATTAAACACACACCATAAATGCAATGAAAATTATAGTCTCACATTTAATAATGAAAATAAAAATAATTAACAAAAGAAGTACACGGTTTAATTAGATAAAACCATAATAAAAAATAATTCAGTATTTTATGATAATTTTGAATTTACAAATTAAAAGTACAACAATATTCATTCGACATGTATTTATAAATTTAAGAATTTATTTATGTTGGTATATGTAAACTATTATTTGCTTGAACAAAAACAGAAATATAACATGATTAGTATTATATATTTTTCTAAATTATTATTTTTTTCTACATAGTATTGTGTAAATATATAATTTTTTGCATTGTACTTTTCTGTATATAATATATTCACAAATTCAAATTGTAGAAATTCTTATGTACGAACTATGTCGATGTGAATGTTAAAATAAAAATAAAGATTCAACGGATTTTCAAAATTAATTTCCAAAAATACTATTTATGTATTACGATGCATGTTTTATAAAAAAATATATGTACTAATTTATTAGTAATTAGTAATTTGTATATAAATTTTTCATCTTGCATTTGTATTCACATTTGAATGGGCCTGGTCTAAACGAACAAAATAAATAATAGTAGCTCACATCATTAATGTAAAAGATATGATTTTCTAAAAATACTCAAAGTTGGTTGTAAACTAATGGACACATAAACAACGTCAATATAAAAATTATGATCGTAAAAAATCGATGATTAATCAATTGTATGAATATGTCACATATCATAATCTAACGATTCAAATTACTGTTGTGACAAGACACGGAGTTTGATGAAATATGAAAGAGTGGGTAAATTATTATAGAGATGACTCATACGTCCCTCGCCTATTTACAAAGAAATCGATTTTGATGAGTATGGAAGCCATCAAATTTTATCTTTATTAGATACTTAAGATATGTATATTGACTTGGATTAGAAAGTTTTGATAATAATGTGAACAAATATTACTTAGGTTTTTTTTTAAATAATTAGTACAGATTTGTTTTCAAAAATAATATTTTCGATAACTCGGGTGGCATTATTTTTGTAATATTTTGATATTTATCAATGGCCAAGTTGGCGTAGATTAATCAATAGAATACTTTTATATAAATACATTTTATGTGAAAAAATATTATTTTTTTAAGTTTTGGAAAATGATTTTATATCTCAAACATTATTTTTTAACGTTAAACAAAACTGCATTAGCTAATTTTAATATAGATGAAAATTAATCATTATCGAGCTTGACGCCATGCTAGTTTTAAAAAAAAAAAAACCACATTTATGGCCAAAAGAGAATTTAGGTAAAAGATCGTAGAAAATGAGGGTTGATGTAGTAATCAGTCGAGTACACGTCCACAACCACATGGTCATGATGGGATGAGGACAAGGAGTCACCCAACACAAGGCAAGCACCGTTTTATATTCGGGATTATTATTTGGGCTTCAAATGAGGCTTCAGGCCCATTTTATAAAGGGACCACATCATGTTGAGTTAGGACCAGGTTTCCTTTGAATCATATACTATTCTACTCTATGATCTATCCTAATTGCATTATATTCTTTTAGAATAGAATAAAGCCCCTAAAATTTGATAAAATCTTAGAAAACATGTTTTCAGAAATAGAATTATGGAACAAGTTTCTGCACAAGAATAACATGAATATCAAAAATCAATATCACATCATTCCAAATTGCAACAATATTCATGTTCTATGTATTCCTCTAACTCTGTTACAAAGTAGAGGAAACAAAACAATAATAATAATAATTACATTACAAGCGTACAAGATTGCGAAGAATCGACCGTTTCATTTTTTTTATAAATCGGCAAAGACATGATAAGTTTGGGAATCCATTACAATGAGTCTAACACCCGCAACGAGCGCCAAAATCGCGAAACCTCCAAAACCAATCACGTTCGTCCAATGCCACCCTTTTTGCAAAGCCGAAAGCTTCTTTCCATTCACTTTGAGATACATGTGATTCGCTAGCACGAACGTGAGAGGAAACGTGCTCATCGCACCCGTCAAGCTCATAAAATCTCCCAAAAACGGGAGAAAAGCCGCCACGAACGTGTTCACCGTCAAATATCCGCCTCGCACCATCACTCGGAACAATACGTTACGCAAATCAAACGGCCCCCCCTCTCCACTTCCGTATTTCGTGTCCAAATATTCGTACATCGGACTCGCAAATATCTATCCAATTTAAAAGTGCAGAAACATAATTAGCGATAATAAATAAGGATGATGCCATTGCAAGAGCTAACATTACTTAATTAAGAGCGATTTAAATTTCTTTTTATCAAATGACTATTATACCCTTATTAATGATGATTGATTAATGCAATTATCTTCCATAAATGTATATTAGAATTGAGAAATGCAAAAATGACATGTCTTAATAATAATGATAATAATAATAAGACGTTTTTTTACAAATTCGAAGACTAAATATCATTTTTTAGATGAAGTTTAAAATCATGGAGATCATTAAGATAAAAAAAAAAAAAATATGAATAATTTGATTTAGTTATATTTCTCTGTTTATTATATTTGATTCTTCCTAATATTAAAAAAAATATTGCACGATCGAAGGAAGATAACACAAATATATGAATGTAATAAATAGCAACCAAAATAAATAGAGGTATAAAGATCATTTGTTTTTGTTTTTTTTGGGGAATAAAGGTCATTCGTTAATAAAAAAATTAAATTGATCTTAATTAAACCAAGTTAGCTCTTGCAATAGCACCACCATAAAATAATAATACCGAGAAATAAAGATACGTACGTGCAAGGCAACGACGGTTTGAAAAAAGGCCGCGACATTAGCAAGAGTCTTTGCCCAAACAGGCCCATTTGCACTGTTCAATAAATAGGTTGAAGTGGACGATCCGTAAGCCCAATATCCCATGAACACGACCAGATACATCGGCACCAATCCAATCGTGAATTGAAACCATAGCGCCTTCTCCATGTTCTTCACCACCGGTTTCTTTATTGTCGCCTATATTACAAATAAAAAAAGTTACACATAAATAAATATATTTATTAAATTATAAAAAAAATACCTGAATTTCTGGTAACATGCCCGTGTTGTACGCAAAAACTGTAGTCGACAAGGCTCCGATGGTACTGAATATTTTGTTTATATGCGTCCCTGGTATGTCATAATCTCTCGGTGGCTCCTTCGTTCCTAAAAATAAAATATTTTTATATAAAGTTTCATAATTAATTTTCTTACAAATAAAACATACCGTCTCGAAATGACAATACGAATGCAGCGATGATGTATATGAGGCTGAGAATTGTGGAAACGGCGAGCCAAGTTCTAAGCGCGGATAAATGCGGGATCCCGAATGCGAAAAGCGCGCACACGACGCCACCTATGATGATGCAATATGGAAGTTTCAACGCGCCATCGTCTCGGTACAAAACATATATCGCCTTCAATGCTTGACCGGCCAATATTATAAATCCCGTGTTTATCATGAAGAGGTTCACGTATTGCAATGTCCACGTCACCGCGTACATTTTTCTACCTTTTTTATAAATTAAATAACGAAAATTAATATAAATTCATGAAATTAAATAAAGTAATTTAATGAATTTGTTACCGTAAATGTGGCCGGCGAGATCGCGATAACGAATGTGACGTTTTCCACCGATTTCGTGAAGGCGAGCGAGAAGCGCGTTCGCGTACATTGAAATGGCGGCTGCGAGAACCAATCCGAGCGTGCCACCTATCCACCCCAAGGGGACCATTACCGAACCCGAATAACCCAACACGTATGCACTGTTCACTCCTGTCGTTAACACGAACGCAACTTGATACCATGGATCTACACGTCACCAATTTTAATTCGTCAATCAATTAATCACGATTTTTGCCTCTTTTATTCTTCAATTAACCAATTTTGTAGAATATTGGACAATAAAAGGATAGATTTGTAGGGTATTACAAGCGAAATAAATAAATAAAGAAATAATCTTGATTGAGGAAGGAAGAAAGAATCACCAGTGCTGATTTGGTGAGCAGTATCGTCAGAGACGTCGACGTCGACGTCAGCAAAAGGTTCTTCGTTATTACCGTAATACCCATTGCCATTCACCTCTAAAGCGTTAACTTTCTCCATTAGAATGACCTGCTCGTCGTCTCGATGGAGCAACAATGGCGAATGAAAAGAGGAGGCGGCAAATGAAAACGATCCTTGCTGGAAGCGAGTACTTGCTGGTACCTATTATTGGAAACCATCGCGGCTTCCCAAATATATACAAGCAGTGGGAAAATAATAAATATGTAGATAACATGTGAATTATCAATTATGAGGTGAAAATCTAGTGTATCGTAACTATCGAATGAATAAATATCATATCTTTTTAGTATGGTACCAACATTAAAGGAGAGGCTTACATCCATTATAGCAAATTAAATTTATAGTCAACAATTGAGGGCCAGGCCAGACGGTGGACAAAATTGGAATGATGACAGCCCCCACTCCCGTAAAGACAACAACTTTGTTTCTCTCTCTCTCTCTCTCTCTCTCTGTCTCTTTGCGCGAATCTGAATTGTTAATTCTAATTGTGGGGCGAGAAGAATCAAAATCAAACCAGTAACCACACTGTAGCGGTCTGGAAGGGAAATAATTTATGGGGATTTAGGAGTTTTGGTACTTTCTTTCTCTATATGGATATGTTTGTTTCGTATTGGTATCGTTTGGGGGGGAGAAGGAAGGAGAAATTCAATTGATTTCGATGATTTCGATGATTTGGGGTTTTTTGCACGACACTGTGTTGACGGAGGTTTGGTTGCTTGTAAATTCCGTCAGAGGAGGAAAAAGTTGCGTTCTTTTTGAGATTTGTTCGATTGAGAATGGAGAATAAAGAGGGGTTGTATTCAAAGGTTCTCTTGTAAAAGTATCCACTAGGATTTTTTTGGAGGTTAATCATTGTTGGAGAAGCAATCATGTTGAGTGTGTTTAATAAAAAAACTAGAGCATTTTTTTGCACGGTAGTTCCTTACTTAACATCTTCATAAATTTAAATTATAAAAATCATTATGTATAAACTATGCTAATACGAATATAAAAGAAAAGAGAAAAATCAAGTGAAATATTCGACGAGCTTTTAAAATTAAAGTTATAACTATAATAATATATATTATGCATGTATTATAATATTATAAAATTAATTTATTAATATATATATATATATATATATATATATATATATATATATATATATAAAAACTAGTTATGTTTCATTTGCATTCTTATTTGATCATGTAATTTAATGTGGAATAAAAATAACCGAACAGAGTTGGTAGAATTTGAATATAGCGAACAACATACAACTCATTAATGTAAGTATGATCTTCTAAGAAAGTGATTCGGACGGTGACGTTTTCGATGGTTGCAGATAATTAATTCTTGCAACCATCGAAAATGTTCATGTCCGAATCTGAAATGGTTATTGGGAGAGGAATATTTTTAATGATTGCGGGGATTAATTTTCGACAACCATCGAAATGTTCATGTCCGAATCAGCATCCGATCTTCTAAAGTTGTTCAAAGTTAGTTGTAGAATAACGGACATATAAATATTTACAAAAAACTACCGCAAAAATTAACTAATAATCAATAATCCAAACTTGGTCACACGTCACAGCATGAAGGTTGAAATGATTGTGGTTATCTGATACAAGAATATTACATTGGATGAAAAATAAGAAATTGAGTTAATATGTCACTGTTTTTTTATTAATATGTATTATTAACAAAATATTATTACATTGATGATATACTTTAATGGATTAATGACATATTAAGGTGTTCGTTAATTATATACTAAATATTATATTTGTTATATATTAATTATATATTATTTTCTATCGGTAATTGTTATGTCAAACACAGGAGGCATTTTTTAAAATATTAAAAGAATCATATAGGAAAAAAGTGGTCAATAAAAAATTCAGTTCATGTTAATATTAACTCAAACCGGCGGTAAAAAAAATCAATTCATTTTATAGAGATTTTTTTAAGAACTCTAGAAATAAAAGTACTTATATATTTATATTTAAAAAATTAGGGACCTTTTCAACATTTTCCCTTCAGTTTTTTATTGATATATTCCTTTTTTTTTTTTTGAGAAAAATAAAGTAGGCTCTTAAGTCCTACTTCTATTGTTATATTTATAATAAATGTTATTATTTACATAATCATGCAACTAGAGAGAGTATTTGCCCTATACTAGCTAAAAATCACTAATCCTAAATACACTCTTAACCTAATTGCATGATTAGTACTAACTATTACAAAATTTGTTTGCATTGAAAATCAACAATTAAATCCTGCATGAATCCGGTACCCCAAATATCAGTTTTTTAACTAGAGTGTATCTTGGAATTTATTTCCCAGATTCTCTACAATCCAGTACTCCAAATTCATGTCTGTTCTTCTAGGGTTGTATAAAAGCTATTTCCCCGTCTTCTCTCTCCTTTAGCCGCCAGAATAAGCTCTTCTTCTACCGTCGTGAAACCCTAGATCTGTCTCATCTCTGTTAGCCACCAGAGCAAAACCGAACTCCTTCAACTCTCTCAACTCTTCTAACTCTTGAAACTCTGCCTCTTTTATCTCGGTTCTTCTCGCTCGAATTGATTTTTGAACCTGTTGAAGATTTTGTTTGCTGTGAACTGAGGAAGCATGTGTGTTTTGAATCGAGTGGGTTAAAGAGAACTGGCTGATTGGAAATGGCGAAGTTTGTTCGATTTGAATCTGGTGAAGTGAAGAATGTTGTTCGGTTTCCATCAGATCTGGAGAATGCAAGAGATTATGGCATCCATCAGAGATTAATTTTAAGATATGTCTCTCTTCTTCTCCTTCGATCTCTCTGTTTTCATTTACTAGCACTCTTTCTGCTGCTGTTAGATCTGACTCAAACCACCATATGTCCATGTTTTTTCTTTTTGGTACTGAAATCGAATTTAAATCGATCTCTTGCTTGAATTTATGGTCAGCTTTTATTACATTCGGATCTCTTTCTGTTCCTTCATGATTCCTCTTTTGTTGTACGACTTGCAATTGATCTGTTTCATTGAAGCCTTCTTCTTCACCCTGTGTTGTTCCATTGTTTTGCATATCCAAATATGTTATTTCATCTGCATCAGTAAAATTGTTAGTGTAGTAATTATCTTCTTCTTGTATCATTTCATTTGTATCATGTATTTCTATTTCACTACTCATACTAGAATTTGATTCACTATGTATGCTAGAGTCTGAACTGTACTGGTTGTATTTACCATAGTTATGTATATCATTGTAGACATATGAATTGAGTTTAGGATTCTTAATTAATTGATTTAATTTATACTCATAAATTATATAATCTACAATTTGCCAGAAATTTTTTGATTTGTAAATGTTCTCCTACATCTCACAAGCCAAACATGATATATTATGAGACATATTAATGTTTTATATTCATTTTTTTTCTTGGTACTCAGTATTATTTTAATTGGATTTGTGTAACTTGCATTGTTTATCCCCAATAATATTGATATATTCCCTTGAAAATAACCTCAACTAAAAGCAAGAAAAGATAAGAAAATGACCTCTAATTAAAAGAAGGAAAAGAACAGAAAATTACCCCTTTCTAATCATCTACCACCTTTAGAAATCTTCTCAGATTATTTTTTGTTTTAATTGAAAAATCTTCTGAGATTCGTATATTTGCCCACTCACTTTTAAATTATCATGAAAACTACTACTCTCATTCTCTAATTATATATTTACAATTTAGACCTGGCAAAAAGAAAATCGTGTTACTTGGGCAATCGCAAATACAACATGGACGTTATCGAAAATACTGTACTGTCCATTGACAATAACAGGTGGTGGGTAAGTGCAGATATTTTTGGATCTTTATGTAAAGATTAATAATGCGATTTGATGCAAGATTAGTCCCAACGAGCTGATTAAGTCCATATATACATGTACGATATTAAATTGTATGGATTAAAAATAGAGTGGTGATACATGTGCATTTCTCATTTAAAATCTTCTAGATCGAAGACATCTCCATTGATGATAATGATAAATCATGAATATTTAATTTTTTTCATCATATATAGGTAAAGAAAGATAAAAATTTTTTACCATTTCACACATCACTAATTTATTTAATATTTTAAAAAAATTTGTTTATCACCATTTATATTATTAATTAATTAAATTTATATCTATAAATTTAGAAAAGAAGTTATTTGACCAAATTAATATACCGTTTAAAATGTGTTAAACTGATACACATGAACACAAATATCATAAAAATAAATAAAAATATATCATTAAAAAAAATAATAATAAGTTCCCAAAATTAGCAAAATAATAATAAAAATACTTTGCTTTTAAAAAAGATTGAAAATAAAATAATAAAAAATTATTAAATTAAATATGACTTGTCACGTGTAAAATTCAGTGTTTTAAATAGCGGCGTTATATCGGATTTTTGGAGGTAAATGATGTATCGCTTTGGAATTTAGCTCTGTAGCATTTTGTTCCGCTGCAACGCTATAGCGGACTGCTATAGCATGAAGCGTTCAAATATAGCGGCTGTAGCGGTGCTATAACGTGATTATTATTATTATTATTATTATTATTATTATTATTATTATTATTATTATAAAAATCATAATAATGTTAAAAATAATAATATCAATAGTAATAATAACAATAATAATAAAATAATGATAGTAATAATACAAATAATAATAATAATTAATTAATTATTATTGTTATTAGATAATAATAACAATAATAATCACTATTATCATTACACAATAATAATAAAATTGTTATTAGATAATAGTAATAATAATAATAATAATAATAATAATAATAATAATAATAATCACTAATTTATTTAATAAAATTGCTAAATTAAACGTCAAAACATTGCGTGTCGCTGCACGCTATTTAAAACATTGGTAAAATCAAATCTAATAAATAATTAAATAAACCAAATCATTTTTTAATAATTTGGTTTATCACATAATAAATATCATTTACCATCTAATTAATATGATTTTGCCACCTAACTAATACTATGTATTAATTTGCATAATTTTATTATTTACTATGTATTAATTTGAATTTAGCATTAAATCGAGTCGATTAAATTTCTGCCAACACATCAAGTATTGTGGGATATGTAAATGGACAAATATATTTTTTTGTTACTGATAATAGCATATAATTGTACAACATTATGTCTTTAACATTATATAATGTCAAAACACCATGTCATTATTGTATTATAATATGTAAATCATAGACCAAAATATTATTAATTCATAGTAATTTTAAATTGAAATGTATGTCAGTGGATTCATATAATGCAGTTAGTTGTGGTGGTGGTGGAGGTTGTGGGTTCAAATTCTTTTGATATTAATAAAAGGAGGACAAAGAGCATTTTTTGTTTTTTCTTAAAAATGAAATATACAAATACGATAAAAATTAAACAAATACGATCTAAATTGGACAAATTCAACTACCACGCGTCGCACTCTTATTGATAGTGTTAATATGAGAGTGTACATTCATAAAATACATTAGTCGATCTCGTACAAAATATATATTGTAATTATACTATAACTTTTCAGTGAAGTTCAGAAACTTCTTTTTTATATTTTTATATGATAAAATACATTGAACACTAATTATGTAACACTAATTTTATAACGTTCGTCAAATATTTTGAACAGATCGTCAATAATTTCATAGTCCAGATGGTTGAGTGGATTCGTGGTCTAGAATTCTTTTCAAAATATATATTTCGAAGAGATCAAGACGACAAAGAAAATCCACCAATTCTTGATTGAGCCCCCCCCCCCCCCCCCCCCCCCCCTTCCTTTTTAACTATACTACAATAATGTAAACCCACGGTACAGTACAAACATCGTTGGATTTAATAAAATGAAATCAAAATTAAAATCAAGTTTATAGGGAGTGTGAATGTTTGACTGATATTATTTTGTTCGCATGCATTTCATGCATGTATGTATGGCCTTGCCTTATTTATCTGACAGAAAATTCATTTTATTGTAATAAGAACCAAGTAATGTATTAATGCAACACGTGAAAAATTAAATACCATTTTGTTCATATCTGGTTGTATTACATGTGGAAGAGCTGACTTTTGATTGATCTGGTGTAAGTATTATTGCTTAACATTGGTTCCGATATTACGTTCTCTAGGTGAATTTAGACAAATTTTAAAACAAGATTTTGGAAATACAAAACAACATATATTCAAATTAAAATGAATTTACAAAATTAATCTTGATTTGAGAAACCAGACGTGCGTTCCGTGATTAATTAAGCGAAAAGCAATTGCATCTTTTGTTTTTCCTTTTCAAATTTCCATCGAGCGGACGAATTTCCTAGTCTATTTCCTTGTTTTTTTTTCAGCACAATTAGATAAGAAACATGATCCAATCGAGGTTTTTGATCTTGGTTCAAGCGACATGCTGGACGAGGATGAAGTGTGGCCGTGAGTTGCGACTGGCCAAGTGTGTCGTTCAGGCTACTGCCGAAGTCTCTAGCCATTCAGGGTGAAGTGCAGCCCCGGCGAGGTCGACTCTCCCGAGGTGGGTCCATGCAAGGGCAAGGTGAGGTGCATACTCTCGATTCGAGACGCGATGGGTTTGAGCAAGTGAGTTTGGGTCACGCGAGTGGCTTCGAGTCGGATCGGAGTTGTGTCCGAGTTTGGGCTTGTAGACAAACGTCTAAATAAATCTTTTAGTAGCTCCAAGATATTTTATTTGTGTTTCTCGTGCAATTTCAAATACAATTCAAATTGTTAAATATTTTTGTTACATATATACTTTGATAAAACATAATAGCTTTATCTACAAATTTCGAAACGACTCGCGCATATGCACGAGTTTTAGATCTAATCTGTCAAAAAGTTCAAAATTATATAAATAGTTCTACACCGATTGCTAGCAACTCCGTTTTTAGAGAAGTGATATCCTAAATTCATATTTGAAAATAAGAAATTTAATAATGATGCCTCTTAAAAATTAAAACTATTCGTTACTATTAACCCCAAACAGAGACGAAAATGAATCAATCAAAGAGACATTTAGATCTTTTCTAAAGCTTCCAAGTTACCTAATTTATCTTCATTAGAAGTATAAATCCTAGTAAAACTACATAATCACACCAAACATTACAACTCCAACAAAACCAGAACTAAATATCCATAAAAACCTACAAAAACAATCAAACACAAAAAAATATACAACACGAAATGGAGAAAATTAACGCTAATTATTTCTTGCCATTTTCCACGGCTTTCACACCGACAAGCACAATCTTCTCGTAAACCATGTCGCTTGGGTGCACCGGGTACTCGACCGGTGCAATCGAACTATGCGAACAAACCGAGTACCACATGAACAAGACAAAAAACATCGCCATGGCCCCACATGCAGCCGCAAATATCAGAGCCATGATTACCCCCCAAGGATAATTTCTTCTGAGGTGACGTGGCGAGTTTTCGTTTTGTAATGTGTCGGGATCCAACGGTTCAGAATGCATTCGGTACGGAGCTCCTTGATTGGTTGCAAATGACCATGAGTATATGGTGCTGTTTCGAGTCGAGTTTTTGCTTGAAGAACTGAAACCCACTACCATTCTCTCTCTATATAGCAAATTTGACAAATCTATCGGGTAAGAAATGATTGGAATCTCTGGTTTAGAATCATTTGATTTGCCGAGCCTTACTTCGAATGTGTTGGAAGTACCATTATAATCAATCCAAGAATGGAGCTTTTTACCACTGTTCGAGACTAAATCTCTGTTTTCCAGATCGAGTCTTTTGATGGCTATATCACCACCAACATCGATTTCTAAGTGGTTTCTACTTTCGTCAATTGAAAGTATAAAGTTCACCAAAATAACACTAGGGGGAGGACCGTGAAGGAGATTCACTCTAACACTGCTCAGAGTCATGAAGAAACCCAAATCACCGCCATTAATGGAAGACAAAGAAAAAGAGAAATAACCAGAGAAACCAGGGTTTCGGCCTAGAAATCTGATGGGTTTTCGGTACAGTACCAGTCCAGAGCTAGAAATCCTCACCGTCGAGTTCGTGATCTCCGCACCTCCATACAACCCAATCTCCGGATAAAAGCTCCTATTCTTCTCAAAAGAATCAAAAGAAAAGGTGAAAGGTTTGTCACCGTTAGCTTCTCGTTCTCCGCCAAGAGCAAGGGTTTCACAGGCCAAGAAAGTGAAGCAGAAGAGAATGTGAACAAGTACTAACTTGGCCATTGTTAAAGCTCGAGTATAGCTCGTTCCATCTAGGGTTTGCAATGGGGTTCTTCTTTACTTGTTTTCACGAGTGGTAAAAGAGAGCGTGCTTTTAGGCTTTAGCAGCTAGAAGATGAAGAGGAAAGTCAGCATGAGTCTGAGGGGACGAGTAAGCAGTCCAAAGGCCAACGAATAGGAGCCGTTGGATGAACGAATAGGACAGATGGAGGAAATTAACTTAACGGTCAAATTATTTTAACTGTTAGTGGATACGCACGCTGTTTCCAGCCAAACCTTCGAGCATCCGCTGTTCGGGAATAAACACGAGGACTTTGTTAGTAAGGGAGGATTTAACACGTGGCGGAATAATAGTGGTGGAAAAGGATGAATGAGGTGATATATTGTATATTTGATCTTAACTTTGATAACGGGGCGGATATAGATATGAGCGTTGTTGTTTGACACGAGGGATGCTTTGTAGCACCAGTTTTGAGTCTCCTGATTAGTCAACAGATTCAACAGTATTTGCTATTAATTAAGACAAGTTATTTGTTTATTAAATAATCATTTCTTTACTTAACCGTTTTTCCTCTTTTCCTCACGTTGATTTAAAATAAAAATGTAATTTAATGTTTCCCGCGAATGGAATTGTACGCATAAAAATATGATTAAAATATTCGATCAGTAAATAATTTATTTTCGTGAAAATATAAATTTATATTTATCCGATTACAAATATTGACACTTTTAATAAGTTTGCACTATGCTGAAATATATAAAAAATTTCAAATCTTACCGGTAAATAAACACTTCCAATAAATATACGAACGGTCAAAAAAGAAAAATTTACATTTTGTACATTTCATTTTGCGCTCAAAATACTCTAAAAACTCCAATAACAACATAAAAAATAATAATATATATTTTCATATTTTGAAGTAAATATACGAGTTCGACATATATGCAATATGTTATCTTGGCTTTGTTATTGTGGATATAACATATCAAAATTATTATTACAAAAATAAGGAAAGAAATGCTGTAAAAATAAGATTCCAGAAAGCATGGTAGGAGAAGGTAAGCATTTCCCTTGATAAAGTATTCTATCTTGGAATTTACCATCTTGAAAAGAAGAGAAAGTCAGACACACCACTTACTGACAATCTCTGACCCCATCATCTTGAAATCCGTTATAAAAACCCCACACCACACATTCACTCCACGGGCCTTAATCAGAGCCCATTTTCAAGGACTTCAAAGTCCTTGAAAACAAAATTCCGGCCCAACGTAAAACAATATTATCCACAACAACAAAAATCTGCCGCCAAATTCCCGCGCTACGTTTTCCCCCTCTTTTTCCATTTTCGCTCCATTTTCCACTCCGATATTAATATTAATAGTCTTTTAGAATTTTAGATCCAGACTCACGATCTCCCTCGCACAAATTCTGAGATTTTCGAGAAATCTTGAGCAGTAATGGCGAGGCAGAGCAAGACGAAGAAGGCAACGGAAAATGTGGGGAAGGGGAAGGTCACGCCCGTTCAGGTGGCTTTCATCGTGGATCGTTATCTCGCTGATAACCATTACGGAAACGCTCTCGCGGCTTTCAGATCTGAAGCCGCCGATCTCTTCTCCAAAACCAAGGGCAAAGAGGTATGTAATCGATCATTCCTCTTTTTCTCTTCAAGATCGTGCAAATCTTCGATTTCTTTGATAATTAGATCGGCCATGAAAACGTTGCAGGTACCAAAAGGGTTATTGGGATTGGAAGAGATATTGGATGAATACATACGGTTGAAGGAGCAAAGAATAATGCTCGATCAAGAGAAAAGGAGAGTAGAAATGGCCATGAACGGATTGCAAGAAGTGATGCGCGCGTACCAGTCCGGTACAGCTCCTCCTCTTCCTTCTTCTCCTCCTCTACTCCCTCCTCAATTTGTCGGTGCTTTCATTCCTCTTCACCACCCCCATTTACACCCCAACAATGTTTCTCCTCCAGGTACTCACTTTTCTCTTAATCTCTACACTAATTCGACGTCTATTTGCTAATCTTGAAAATTCATCGAATAGGTAATATGCCTGCAATAACATATACACATGCATCTACGAGTCATACAATTCACAACGTATCTACTCCTACAGCGAATCATTCATATACTACCACTAATAACGAGACCCACAAGAGAAAAGCCACCAATTTAGTCCCAAAGGCTCCGAAGAAATCTTGCTTTCAACCTTCATCTCTCCCCTCTTCTTCAAACCCTCAATTGGTACCGATCACCGGTACCGCTCAAGAAAACACGGTACGTTTGGCCAACAATTCGATTGCAAAGAACCTATTCAAATCAGACAAATCTTCGAAAAAATCGCCAGAAACTCCTCAACCCAATAATAATAATAATAATAATCAAACCGTAATTCAAAATTCGAAATGCTCGATAGTTTCGCTCATGAGCCCGACCAAATCTTATTACTCGGTAGAGAGGAGTTATCAGATCACGTCTCCGTGTAAACCCTCTTTGCAAAGATCACACGTAAAGGGCAAACTCGATTTTGGTAGTGCGGATCTCGATGCGGGTCTTGATAACGGGTTGACGAGTATAAACGAAAACGGGCCCTCAAACTCTGCTTCTTCTCCCGAAGGAGGAGAGAATGAATTGGGAAACGGATTGGATTTTGATTTCTCGGATTTTGGTTTCCTGAATGGGGATTTGTCCTTTTCCGAGCTTCTGATTGATTTGGATCTTGGTTGCGAAGGGATTCCTTGTCAGAGCCAGAGTACTCCTGATCAAGCTGAAAATATTGGAAGGTATACATTGATTTATTTGCATATATAACCCTGTAATTTTGGTATTTTACTTTTTTTATAAAAAATGTGTAGGTTGGATCAAGAACTGAATGGAGAAACTGAGGAATCGAAGTTAACAATAGAAGATTATTCTGAAGATGCAAATATTCAAGGTTTATTTCTCGAAATAATAATAATATATTATCAATTTAGATTATATTTATGTGAATTTTATTTATTTATTGTGTATTTTTGCGTATGAATTCAGGTCCTGATTCGGTGACTTCGATAAGAGCAATAACAAAGCGAATTCAAATTATGAGTCCTGGTAAACCATTTCCCCCTTTTTATTTTTAAAATTTGGTTATTTTTGTAACAGTACCCTAATAATTTTATTTGGTTGATAATTTTGCAGTGAAAACTCGGAAGGAATTCTCAAAACCAATAATTTACTGACAAGTGTCTACTTTACGCGAGAATTGATATGTTATAGGTCGACGAGTAACTTTAATTTTAACATATTATCAATGGTTGTAATTTGAATTTTGGAGAAGCATTTTGCTAATCCTTAATTGAATTATTAAAACCCTAGTTATTAAACATTCATTATCTTGGTGGGTCAAGCCAATGATTAAAAGGGATCAACAATTAAGAAAATAGCCAACTAAACAAATTAATTAATTGTTTATATATATATTATTAGTTTTGTAGGTAGTTAGACTATCAACACATGATTTAAGGAATTTAAAATTAAGTCATACACGCCACTAGATTTATTTATTTTAGTTATGCAGAGAACTTTTTATGTTTTATCATTTGAAAAAATCAAGAGCATATATTATTAGTATTAATGAATGACTAGGGTAATAATGAAATGGGGAAATCTTAAAATAATAGCATTTCTAAACCAAGATCAGGAGTACTAAAATGGGTATACATTTCTAAAATAATAACATTTCAATATTATTTACATAAAAAATCTGAGATTTAAAAACTCAAGTATATACTTATTGCATAAAACTAAACCACATCAAACCATCTCAAGCCTAAAGGTTCAAGATATGTCGCACAAATTATACTTATGTATAAAGTTGGAAGAAATGAAGCTCATACATGAGGCCACGTCATCAAAGACTTTTTTGTAAAAAAAATATTTTTAAATTTTCATTTTGGTCCTTTTTAGTTTAAAATTTTATATTTCGGTCCTTTTTATTTACATTTTGGTCCTTTTTAGTTTAAAAAATTACATTTTGGTCTTTTTTATTTATATTTTGATAATCTCTTATTTACATTTTGGTCCTATTTTATATTTTTGAATTTACATTTTGGTCCTTTTTATTTATATTTTGGTCCTATTTAATTTAAGTTTATATTTTGGTCCTTTTCATTAACATTTTGGTCCTTTTTTATTTACATTTCAGTTCTTTTTTACATTTTAATTTATATTTCGATCCTTTTTATTTATATGTTGGTCCTTTTTAGTTTTAATCTACATTTTGGTCCTTTTTATTTACATTTCGGTTTTTTTTTTACATTTTTTCTTATTTTACATTTGGTATTTGTTTCCTATTTTACATACATATTAAAATTTGTGAATATGTCCTGATTATATTAATCGAATTTAGAAGCACCTGAGCAAATGCTATTTATACAAATTATATTAGAAAATAATATCCGTGATAGACTAATTTCGTGAACCTCATACATCTATTGACATCATGATATTTGCAAATATGTCGTGACTAGATTAATTTAGTTCAAACGCATGCACGTTAATTCGCACACGCGTTAATTTTATTTAAATAATTATATAAAAAACATCCCGCGCAATCGCGCGGGGATAAAGCTAGTTAATATATAAAAATTAAGTATTAAAACATCAAATATATGATAAATAAATGAGATCATACTACATTATAAAATCTATGATTGATACATATATGTTGATGTTTCATGTGAAGGTTAAAAAATAGACGAAAAAAGATAAATTGTCTGGTTTAATTCTTGAATGAGAATTATTATTAGTAGAGTTTTTATTTATTAAAATATAGAAGTATTTTTGTTTTTCATTTATTAATGTCAATGATGATTGAATTCATGACTAATAATTTATTGTGTTATGCAGTCAATCACTTGAGCTATAGTTTCGTATGCTATTTTTAGCAGAGTGATTTGTTTGTAATGTTATACAAAAAAAATATATCAAGAAAATATATGATAGATAAGTAAAGTATATAATTATCAGTAGAGGATTACAACGAAGATGAGTATTATCACACTCTTAGAAAATACCAACTTTTATCAAGAATAAATAAATAGTGATATTGACTTACAAAAAAGGGAAATTTTTTCCTATATCCCTACTAAACTTAAAAATTACATATTTGTCCCTCTTAAGTTGTTAATATCATATTTATCCCTACTAAACACAATTAATATCAAATTTATCCTTACTTAACATTCTTGTTAAATTTAACAGAAAAATAATACAAATGACTAATTTACCCCTCATTTCATTAACTCTTAATCCAATATTTAATTTCTATACCCGCGTACCTGTTAACTCGTGAACCCTAAACCCTCTTATGAACCTCATTTCACACCCGTGACTATCTACTTCTCCAAGCAAGCCCTTGACCATCTTTTTCTCCGACCGAGCTCGGCGACGCGATGGAGTAGAGCGATGCAATCTCCTCTAAATCTGGGCGATGCGATAGCTTGGCGACGCCACAGAGCTCGACGACTGGCGAGGCAATGCTACTGGCGAGATTTTGCTTGGCGATTGGGGAGGTATACTATTTGTTCATCTAAGTTTAGCTCTTGTCGATGGATAATCTGAGGTATACTATTTGTTTCCCGATGGATAATCTGAGATTTTGCTTGACTTGATTTTCTTGCCGTGTGACTTAATTTGTTCATCTAAGTTTAGCTCTTGTATTTCAATCATTTTCTTCTTTTCAGGAAAGAATTCAACAGGCTCTTAATTAGTTCTTGTCAGTATTTCAACACAGCGAGGCTTTTGTATTTTGATCGACTTGATATTCAGTTTAGCTCTTAATTTGTTGTCGTGTGCCTTAAGGTATATTATTTGTCTCCCTCTCTCTCTACACTCTCTCTTTCTTACCCATCAATTATTTAACAGGAAATAATTCACAGCAAATTGATGTTTGGAAATTGAATTAACAGGAATTTAACAATCATTTGAGAATAAGCACAACTACGTCCATAGTCGTCAATAGTAGCTCAGACAGTGAGTTCTTACGAATCGATTTTAACTTCAGGTAATTAATTTAATTCTTCATCCCTCAATTTCCAATATTTTAATTTAGTCCATTAGTAATCTCTCTCTCTCTCTCTCTCTCTCTCTCTCTCTCTAGGTTGCTGGTGTCAATTGTAATTTTGATACTTGGCAGGCTCGACAAGGATTTCAGATTATATTTGGTAGGCTTGAGTAGGATTTCGGATCATACCTGACAGGTTCGAGACGGTATTTTTCGATGGCATTTTGAATTGGAATTGATGTGTTTTGTAATATATGTATTTTTAATTGGAATCGATGTGTTGAGTATTGATGTGTTGAATATAGATGTAATATGAGTATCAACGTGTTTTGTGTATTTTGTGATGAGTATCGATGTGTTTTGTAATATGAGTATTACTGTGTTTTATGTGTTTTGTAACGAGTATCGATGTGTTTTGTAATATGAGTATCGATGTAAATAATTTAGTATTGATGCAAATAACTCCGATTGATGTAAATAACTTGATGTAATATGAACATAGTTTAGTATTGATGTAATTTTAGTTTTGACATCACTCACCGGTACCAATTCAATTAAATTCTACAAAAAAACCCAACTAAAATCGAACTAAAATTCACAACTAAAATTCGACTAAAACTCGACTAAAACTCATAAATTAAAATCACATATAAGTATTAAACTCCACATAAACTCAAATTCAAATCATATATTCTTGCAAATTACAGATACCCTTAAAAGTTTTAAAATTATCACATAAAACTCATTTTACACCCATACCCATAAATATTTCAAAATTACGACAAAAATCTATAATATTACATAAAGCCCCTTCAACTTAAATATCATCACGCCTATTTTAAACTCATTTTGCAAGTTCTTTCATGATGCCCGTATATACCGCATCGTTTGCATTGTCTTCTTTTGGGTTCAATAGCCGATTTTATCCTATTCTTTTGAGGACGTCCAACTGGATTCATGCCTAAAACAAAAATTAAAGTGAATTTAAAATCTATTACCTACATACTAAAAATTATCAATCTCAGAAACATTATTATGGAAAAATACGAAAAAAAAACATACCCAATATTGGGAGATGCACTCATATTCTCCCATCTAGGTTTATCGAATTCATCAATCGGATTCATTACAATTTGGTCCATGTCCAAATCTATTTCACGATTCATTGCAATCTAAAAGAGAGGGTAATTAATTAGAGATTTTATGAAAACACTTCTCAGAAGTTATACTCAAAAAATCAGGAGACAATTCATACAATGAATCAAAAGACAGTGGTCCAGTCGTGCCTCAGGCTTGATCCAATCCAGTCGTCACTCAAGCTCCAGCCGTGCTCCATTCACACGAGAAGAAAAACACAATCGAGAGTCTTCAACAGAGGTTCTTCGGCAGAGAGTCTTCGGCGGCAGAGAAAGAGCGTATTTGTCTTTCAAAGAGAGAAGAGAAAATATGTCTTCGACAGAGAGAAGAGAAAGGTTTAACGGGTGAGGATTAAGTGTGTTAACGGGTAAGGTTTAATAATTTTGTTAATGGGTTTGGATTTTGGAATATTGTATATCAAGGGTGTTTTGGTCAATACACTCTCAACTTTATAATTTAATTAATTTTAATATTCAAAATTCTGTTAAGTTTAATGTAAATATAACTTTATGGATAAATTTGATATTAGTAGATTTTAGTAGGGATAAATTTGATACTAGTTGTGTTTAGTAGGGATAAATATGATATTAACAATTTAGGAGGGACAAATATGTAATTTACGAGTTTAGTAGGGATATAGGAGAAATTGTCCCTACAAAAAATACTATGCACGAAAAAGAAACATTATTCATTCTTGAAAACATTAATAAATGTAAAAAAAAAAATATAATAGGATGAAATTGAAGTTTATATGTATCGTTCCCTCCCTCCTCTCCAGTTGGTAGAAGTTTATCGAGGCCATTTACCCTCCCCTCCGGATGCACCACCACATCTCTATATCCCGAATTAGCACACTTAACTAACTAATAATTAACAAAATAAACTCGATTAACAATTAATTAATATATATTTAATATATCCATGAATTAACAATTAATAATTAATATTAATGAACTGTTAATCGAGTGTATTTTGTTAATTACTAGTTAATTAAGTATAGTAATTAGGGTTGTAGAGAGCGTGGTGGTGCATCTGTTAGGAAGGGTACAATTTCTCAAATTTATATGTATTGTAATTTGTAAATGATGTTCAATTTGAATTTTTTTTTTAACAAAATAAAATGGAGTTAATGGGTCCATAACACAGTTGGTTAGGTATGAATCACAAAAAATAATATGTTGTGAAAGATTATGAGTTCAAATCTCATTAATTTCAATGGACGGAGGACTCGAACCTTCTCTTTTACTCGTTTTTTTAATAAAATACTATAGAAACCTCTTGGCCGATATTTTAAAAAAAAAAATTTAACTTCTAACTTCTAACAATAGATATTGAAATTGACTCAAATTATTTGAAAAAGAATAAATATACAAAACGATAATATTTCAAATGGATCTTCTGCATATCATAGATCGAAATTAGCAAATTGGAAAATCTGTTGGTTGCGGAGGAAGGACGGCATCAGGAGTGGGTCCATTTTCCACCCAAAATATCGTCGCCAATCCCATCGGCAAATGCATGTCCAAGTGGCAATGCATTATCCATATACCTGTATTTTATAGTCGCGCAAATGATGGATTAATCGATTAATTATCATGGTCATTAAATTTCATTAATAATTACCTGGATTATTCGCGACAAATCTGATAACAGCCCATCCACCGACTGGCACGGCAATTGTGTTTCTCATTTGAGGATTAACCAAATTATACTTTTTTTTTGCTTTCGACGCATCGTAATTGCCGAAATCTTGAGCCAACACAAAGAAGTTAAACCCATGCAAATGTAACGGGTGGTTCTCCGTTGCAAGAACCGCGGTGTTTTGTAGCACCACTTCAACCGCCTCGTTGTATTTCAACTTCCTAACCTTCGTCCCTTTCTTAGTAAACGGGGCCGCACTTGCTTTCTTGCTGGTAAAGTCATACAACACCTTTGGACTATCGGGGAAATCGGTGGTGTACACCCCGTTTGCACCGTTGTAGTTTGCTTCTAGAAGGGACATCTCGGTCGGGAACTCGAACGACACGTTGTTCATGCTTGCAGCTAACGCACCTCGAGTCTTGTTACAAAGAAGTTGATCGGGCCGGCACGGGACTAAACCCAACCCGAAAGCAACGAACATGTTCGAGTCGACTTGCAAGGGCACAGTCGGATCACCGTGTCTAATCAAACCGGTCAAGCCCGTGTAAAACCGGTGCGCCGTGTGTGTATCATTCGAGTCTGGCATGATTGGCATCGTTACACGTGATGATGACAATGACGAAGACAACGTCGGCATGTTGTATTCTATGATGGCAGTGGTGGTGGAGTTGTTATATAGTATACCGGTTGAACTTTGATATGCTCGAGCTGCCATGTAGTATACAGATGGATCTGCATTCGCAACCATTAACGCATCGACTGTCTGACCCGGTGCGATTACGATCACATCCGTCGTGTAAGGATCCGTGTAGGTAGCGTCTACCGCTATGATTGTGAACGAGTGACTCGCAATTCTGAAGAAGAGTTGGTTAGCAAGTGCCGCGTTGATTATTCTTAGCAGATATGTCTTGCCAGATTCCACTTTTAGCCGAAACATATCATCTGAAATTACAAAATCGCCCGAATATAATTTAATTTCGAAGATTTACAATCGGTTAGACTGATTACCTTTCGAGCAGTTGTATCGATCACCAGGTTGCCCATTGATTGTATATGCATCAGAAATGTTAGGGGATCCACCTGCCAGTTTTGCTTGCGTGTCCACATCAACAACATTTTTACTCCACCATTCCCCTAATCATGAACCAATATTTATTAGATTATGGCAGATTACTGTTTATACACAAGTTTTTAAAAATAATCCCGAAAATACACAAGTTTGCAACTTAATTCCAAAAATAAACAAAGGCGGACTTTGTAACTCCGCCATTTATAAAAATGGCGGACTTTGTAACTCCGCCAATTTTTAACCACTTAATACCTCACCTAACCTGTTATCGGGAATTTAACGAATTAAATATTTGGCGGCATCTCAAACTCCGCCACTGTGGAGATTGGCGGCATCCCAAACTCCGCCATGCACAAATTGACGGCATCTCAAACTCCGCCAATTTTCCCACGCCTATTTTCTGCTGTTTCTTCTCTCTCCTTCCTCATTCCGCCATTTTTACTCTCTCTGCTCAATCTCTCTCTCTCTCGCCGTTTTGGAGTAAGGTATGCTACTTTCATTTTTTTTGTTCTAAAATATTGCTAAATTTTGGTATTATGTGTTATATAACTATTTTATGTTTCGATTTTGATTTTTTAGAACCGATTTGTGCGATTTGGAGTTAGGATTTCGTTTGCTTAGGATTTCGTTTGCGATTTAGTAAGGTAAAATTTTCTCTAAATTTACAGTTTTAAGATCCTTTAGGATTTGTAATTTCGAATTTCGTTTGCTTTTTAAATTGGATTTAGGGTTTCTAATTTAGGTTTTAAGATTGTTTAGGAAAATATATTTTTTTAGGGTTTGTAATTTAGGTGTTAAATTAGATTTTTTTCTATTTTGGATGAAAAAAAGATTAAATAATATTTTTTTAGGGTTTAGGATTTTTTAGGGTTTAGGATAGTAATAATAAAGTAATAATAGGATTTTTTAGGGTTTAGGATAGTAATAATAAAGTAATAATAGGATTTTTTAGGGTTAGGATTTTTTAGGGTTTAGGATAGTAATAATAAAGTAATAATAGGATTTTTTAGGGTTTAGGATAGTAATGCTTAGGATTAAGGGTTTACATCAATTAAAAAAGAAATATTGAATTAGAAATGATTTAATTGTGGAACACAAAACGCAGCTATCAAATGGAAGACGGGTCCTTCGTGATTTATTGGCACGGCAATATCAATAGGGTTGCCGATAGTATATCCCGTTACGAAGGTGGTCGAAATATGTTAATGAATTTGCCTTACGGAAGTTCATTTCAGGATTTGGTAAACTTGGTTTACAATTGCACCCAAATCAATCGTGAAATGTATGATTTGATTTTGAAAACAAATTGGCAAATTCAATTAGGAATTTGGGATGTTGTGGAAATAAATGGGGATTCAAGTCTCGTAATGATGATGGAAACCAATACTGGAAATTATAAACAATTGTTTATCGAGACAAGACCTAAATACAATCCATACCAAAATAATGTTCCTTTTGGATACAATTATGCGGGCCATTCTTCAGATTCGGGTTATGATTCCAGATATCATTCCGGACATATTGGATCATCGCAACAGAACGATAACGAAGAAGAACAAGAAGAACCCATGGAGCGAGGTATTCCGGACATATTGGATCCAGCTTCGCCACCCCGTCGACAAGATCATTCATCTCAGCATGAGTCCCAACCACCTCCGCACTTTGGGACGCAACCCGAGTTGAACCCATGGAGCGAGGTATTCCAGCCACCGAATTCCGATTACGTATCCACCACTCGCCCTAATTATACATCGGCTACTGAGTTGATGGATTTCATGCATATGACTAATCCATATGGTGAGGGCAGTTCTTCTCGGAACCAGTATGAATTCTTCGACTCCACTCAGAATGCTCCGAGAGACGATTTTTAGTTTTTTTGTTTGTTATGATTATGTTTTTTTGTTCGAGATTATGTTTCATGTATGCATGTTTGTTTGTTTAGGATTGTGATATTGTGATTGTGATGATTGTGATTGTGATGTTTAGATGATTTTGATGATATTACTATGGTTTTATGTATGCATGTTTGTTTGTTTATGCTCCGAGAGATGATTTTAATGACATTAAAAATAAGAAATACGTTACTCCTAAAATAGAAAATACGTTACTCCTAAAATAGAAAATACATTACTAGTACATGAAATTAAAAATAATTCTCTTCTATATATTCAATAAATTTTGATATTTATAATTTTGGAAAATTTTTTATTTTTATCTTTACAAGAAATATACTATACATAATATATTAATTTATTCAACTACTCTACTCACATAAAATATACTCAACATAAAATATAATCAACATAAACTATTATCATAATTTATTTATATATTAAATATAAAAAAAAGCCGGAGGGAAAATATTGTTTTGAATTTTGGCGGAGTTACAAACTCCGCCATATATAAAACACAATTTAACCACTGAACAATATAATTAATCATAATTAATGATTAATAAAATTGGCGGAGTTACAAAGTCCGCCATTTTTATATTTGGCGGAGTTACAAAGTCCGCCTTTGTTTATTTTTGGAATTAAGTTGCAAACTTGTGTATTTTCGGGATTATTTTTAAAAACTTGTGTATAAACAGTAATCTGCCTTAGATTATTAGTTCTTATTAATTTGCTGCAAAACTTGATCAATTAATTACCTAGTATGATTGGTACCTCCCTGTGTGGTTTTGGAAATGGATAACCATTTGGGCCTACTCTGGGCCGGATAATTAGAGGCCCATAAACAGTTGCTCGAAGAAATGACACGTGTGCATGCCACCAAAGTGTGCCTTCTTGCCCTGTCACGTTGAACTTGTACACGTAGCTATTGCCAGGTCGGATTGGGCATTGTGTTATCATGTTTGGTCCATCCGCCCATGCACTTAATTTTTGAAATATACCATGCCTAAACAAACAAACAAAAAAAAATTATTAATGGTTTTGAAATGTGATATCTGAAAATATCTAGTAGTGCAATCAAATCACCAATGGACTGTGAGGTTGTATGGTGATTTGTTGATGACATGGACGATCAAAGTGTCTCCCTCCTGAACATCTATTCTCGGACCGGGTAATTTCCCGTTCACGGCGGTAATGACGGTTTCTTGACATAGCCTGCTTATCGTGGCATTACCAACCTAAATACATGGAAGCATTAGACACACACACACACACACAAAAACATGTTATGAAGTACAGAGAGAAATGAAGTTACGTTAAAAGTGCGCTTGACGGTCTTAGCATCGGCGAGTTGCGCAGCGAAAAGAAGAGCGAAGTAGAGGACGAGTACGAGTACGGAGTGTATCGGTGCCATGAAACTAGATAATTCGGTGCAATATGAAATAATTAGTGGATTATGGTTAAATATATAAGCATTTGGTTGCAGATAGTTGGTAGTAACGACTCGTGATTGAAATGTGGAAATATATAATGACTCACACTCATGCATTTGGTCATAAATTCAAATTTCAAACGCATTTTGCTTCTACTGAATCGCTGATTGATGTGTTCTTAATTAGTTAGTTGTCCAACTGTTGGCCTAACTCCTAATTTGTTATTCCAAATTTCCTACTTTTTGATTTGACAAATATAAATTTGTAAATTTGCAGATGCTATCTCTTTTTCAATCTTAATTGTTGCATATAAATTGTTGGAAAATTATTTGTGTAACAGTGGAGGGGAGCAGTTGTAAGTAGTAGGGATGATAATACCTTGGAGTTGAATTGCACGCATCTCCAACAAATCAAAATATTAATAAAATATCTTTATTATAATATATTATAAAAATATAATTATGTAAATTTATATATGTGAAGAGATAAATTTTAAAATAAATATTTTTTTTAAAAAAAGAAGAAAGTAAAATTGAATTTTGTAATTATATATGTAGAATTTTTTATTTTTATATTAAACATGTCATGTAATAAACTTATTAAATGCTATAACTATATTATGGAGTAAATCGTATTAATTATATGGTACACTGAGTTGTGGTTTTTGTGATTTTCATCCACATTTTGCAAATAATGTGATGTATGTTTATTGTTTAATGTTTATACAACATATATCCAACACTTAAACAAGGATTATTGAAAAGAATAATGTGATTTGAAAAAAAAAATGTTACAAATGAAAGTAGGGAAAATTAAACTCTCAACCAATCATATTCAAGACGACGAACAAATCACCAAACCATGAAAAAAAAGATATTTTTTTATTAATTTATTTCACATGTGAACTATCAAGCTTTATTTAAATAAAGAAAATATTTTAAGTACGATAGGTTGAAATATTTTAAATAAACAAATCACCAAACCACCAAACTAATGATCCTTGATCACTTTAAAAAAGCAAAATAGTTTAATTTATATCTTTTTGGGTTTTTGTGAAATTATTATTTCTATTCTTCATTGTTATATTTTATAGTTGTTTCTAATTTGTAAAATCTTGGACTATTTCTATATCATGACTTTTCTAGATTTATTCAAAATAAATATTATCTTTTTTTCTGCATTATTCCTTTTCAGCGTTGTATTATTGCATCGGTATAGTTTTTATCACTTTTGTATATATTGTTTTTAGGATTTAGTAAAACAAAATGAAGATTCACGAATTGTATTTTTTTATTTTATTTAGTAAAATAAAATGAAATCTACAATGCATATGCCATCACATCAATCACTTAGGCAATTATTACGGGTCTGATTATGAACACTCATCCAATAAGCCCAACGTCACGTGTCAGATAGATTTGTTTGTCAAAAAAAAAACATCAGCTTTTAATCGTATGGTTTGGATTTAAAAACAAAAAACAAAAACATCACGGTTCAAAGAAATTGCCGAAAGCTCTTGAAAAATTGTGCACATAAATAATTGGGAAATTTTACTCTTCCCCACACTTTCCCTCACACCTTGTAGTTGTCGATATGGTTAATTAAGCACTAATCACCATCTCAATTAACACAAATAAACTCTATTAACAGTTAATAAATATTAATTATTAACTGTTAATAGAGTAAATGGGCTCTAAATAATTACAACAACATGAATTTCAAAAAAGTCGAGCACATACGGTGGTGGATCTTGACAGGATTATTTTTAGGGACAAAATGAAAGACTGACTCTGAAAATACATATACGATTCTTTTGGAGGGACGAATAATAAAATTTATACTATTATACTGATATACTGAATCACTAGATATGTATATTGATGGCCCCTCCCCCCCGGGCTGAGCACATAACCAATATACGAGAATAAGCACACACAAAATAATAGTTCAAAACATGATGATATGTAATTATGTGGAGGCTAGACATAGGTGAAAAAATAAAGATTTGGGTAATGATCTATCAAATTAATTATTATTTAGCCTAATTAATGGCCTATAATGAAATGTGTATAATGGGCTAAGCCCAATGAAAGAAACAACCCAATTAGAAGTTAAATGTACAAAACTACCCCTTCCATAAACCCTAGGATCTGCATTGCTCCTTCTCTGCTCATCGACAGTGTTACTTGTGCGATCGATCTGAATCGAATCATCTCCCTCAATTCGTTTTTCTCAAGGTATCGTGGTCAATAATCGTTTTATTTTCCAATTTATCGTTCTTGGTCTTTTAATTTTTTCTATTTCTTTGTGTTTTCAAGGCGTCGAGATAGAAATGGCTGGACAAAATGCTCCGTCGAACATGGAGAGAGAGCAGGTAAATTAATGGGTGCTCCTGTTTTTGCTCTTTTTGATTAATCCGTTCATCAATTTGTTTAATTTCTTTTGTTCTTCTACGAATTTCACAATTGATTTGAAATCGAGCTCGTTTGAACCAGATATTTGGGATGGCAGAGAAAGAGATGGAATACAGAGTCGATCTCTTCAACAGGTACCAATTAAAACTACAAATTCACAATATAGCTTTGATTTTCGTTATTTGAATTTCTCACTTCATTTTTACTTAATACGCAGACTTACAAAGACTTGTTTTGAGAAATGCATCGAGAAAAGGTACGCTCAAATTTATATTTTAATTTACTCGCAAATATCAATAAATTTAATTGCGAATTCGTGACAGGTACAAGGAAGCGGAACTGAACATGGGAGAGACTAGTTGCATAGATCGTTGCACCGCGAAATATTGGCAGGTTAGTTAACTTCATTTTATCATTCTATCATTAATTTATGTAATTAATTATTATCGAAATAGCAATGTTTAAATATTGAAATATTGCAGGTTACAAATTTGGTAGGCCAATTGCTCGGATCGAACAGGCCAGCTATGTGAGGATTCGTTTCGCCAAAAAATCATTTCTAATTATTGTTTTTGTTGTTGGTTATATTTTTGTCCAATTTTTTGGAATCAAAGGATTTTTGTTTTATCTTAATGCCATTTTATTGGCAAATAATTAACTTTGTATCTTTCTTCATGAAATCAAATAATTTGGCATAAATTTTATTATTGATCTCCAAAAATCATATAAATAATAATCTATATAAACTTGATATGTAATAGCAAATCATTTTCTTAATGGTAGTATAACAAGATTCATACAAATGTTAGTTAGAAAAATTACCAACCACATTAAACACCACATAACAAAAACATACAAACCCCAAAAATACAAGCAAAATACAACACAAAATAAAACAACTAAAACCCCATTAAAACTATACACTTGTCATTTTCCTATTGGACTTGCCTTCGAGCATGGCCCCGTCTTTCAAGGACTCTTGCGCGTCGCTCTCCATTCCGAGACTCATCAACGCGGCAGCTTGAAGGTAATAAGCCGTCGGCCAATCAGGAGACACCACCTGTGCTTGCATGGCGTCTCCCAACGCCTCTTGCAACATGTTACTCGTTAAATACGATAAACATCTCCTCGCAATCACCGTCGGTGATATCATCGTTTCCGTGTCAATAAACTATAAAAAAAAAAAATCAAATTTAATTATTTTATAGGGTATGTTAAGATTAAAAAATAATAAATATTTTGTTTGTTGCATACTTGAGAGTAATAATCAATGGCCGAGATGAAATCTTTGGCGCGAAAAGCCGCATCGCCGTGTTTCTTACAATCTAAAGTTTCTTCAATTTGGGTGGTCCATTGTTGGAATGATAACTGTTTTTACAATTATTATTATCATTTTTATTATAACAAAATGTAACTTTTTTTTATTTTTGACAATTATTTTATGAGACCTCATTGGCAACACCCTCATCGTCCTTATAACCAATTTTCTCCATAATTTCATGAATCGCATTGAAATCCAATCGACCACATGCTTCGCCGAGAGGAGACAACGTAACATTTTGCTCTGACGTGGTCGGCCCACGAGTTATCCCCATTAATTCATACGATGCCACCTGTCCGTTAAAAACACACGTGTTAAAATAATTTACACAAAAACTGGAAAATAAATAAATATATAATTACGTTCGTGTCCTTTTGAAGAGCAGATAGAGCGGTGACTAAAGACTTGAGATTTGGCCGCTCTCTCGGTTCGTATTGTAAACAACGCGAAGCCAATCTGACGAGTTCGGTACCGTCAGAATTACTAAAATGGCCCTCGAGACACGAATCGATCAACACTTGAAAATTCTTCCCCTTTATTAAATCCAGCGCCTATAATTTTTTTTGTAATATTTTGTTATGATAATGTAATATTTAAGGAAAATAACATTAGTATAATCAAATGGAATATTTACATGACTAGGTGGAATATGCTTTCCACTTAATAAATCGAGCAATAAAGTTCCGAAACTATATACTACGCTCTCAGGTATCACTCTCCCTGTTAAAAAATTAAAATAAAATTATGTATTAATGAACAAAAGTATATATTGATGAGCAAATAACTAAATAAATACCGGTTCTGAGATATTCTGGAGGAGTGAAAGCTAAATTCGTGCTATAACTTTTGCCATCACGACTATTCTTCATGAGTCCAAAACATGATAATCTTGGATTACAATCCTATCCATTACAAATTAATTAATTAACATCAAATTAGATATAAATTAATGAAAATTAATTTGGGATTATAATTTACTTGATCGAAGAGGATACGATATGCATTTAAATCGTGATAAATATTTCTGTTTCGTGAACTGCAATATTCCAAACCTTGCGACAAGTTAAGAGCTACGCGAATCCTCATCGCCCAATTTAATGGCTGCGTATCCCCTGTTACCAATTTATAATTTTAATTAGTTCATAATCAAGAAATAATTATGAGTAATCAAGGTGTACAGTGAAAGAGATGCTTGGCTAGGGTTTCGTGAGGCATGAACTCGGCCACGAGCAATCTCTCGCTTCCTTCGTTGCAATAACCAATCAAATTTGCGAGCTTTTCGCTTCTTAATAAACCAACTGCTCTCGATTCCTCCTAAATTAGTTCGAAATCAAAGTTTTCGATCAGTATAAGAATCAAACGAGCATGAAGGGTGAGTAAGTACCATGAATTGGCGGGCGTCCGGCCAGGCGGACCGGCTGAAGCGTTTGACGGCGACGATACGGCCAGTTTCGAAAATGGTACCTCGATAAACCACGTTGGGGGCTTTCTCGCCATGTTCAGAGACGATTCGATCTGGTGAGAAGCCGTCCGTGGCCGCTTTCAGTTCGTCGAGACTGTACTCGCAAAATACTGGAATGCCATCTCCCGATTCACCATCGCCATTCTCTGTACATTTCAACAAATTAACACAAACCCATTTCGAAAAATCGAGCATACAAACACATAAACAAAGCAAATGAAGAAAAAGACCCATTTGGGTGGTACCAAAAACGCAATAAATTCTCTTACGAGGTAAAAAGGGGAAATGGGTAATTAGTACCTAATGGTTTATGACTGTATTTGGAGGATTTGAAGTTGGAAGGCCACCAACAGAGCGCGAATTTGGAGCACCTCGCTCCCATTTGCTTCTCTCCTAATCAATCAATCTAAACTCACTAAGTAGTAATTTAATTTGCAAGTAATTGAAGAAAGAGAGAGGCGAGGAAGAGAAGAGAAGAGAGGAGAGATTTGTTTGTAGATCCAAGGTAAGCCTTTTTGTTTATTTCTCTGTGCTCTCTTGGCTTTAACACTACTACTAAAGTGTAGCTCTCATTTGTTTATGTTAATACAATATTATATGTGTGTATTACCGTTATGAATCATGATATATATTATATTAGCAGTAATAATATTATTACTTTGACTGCATTTATTTGGTAACTTTGTTAACATATTATTTTATGTAATGTAACGGCTCTGACTGGCCATGGTGAGTGAGTGAGTGAGTGACACAACGGTCCTGACAATATGATATTTTGAAAAAGAAAATCTTTTGACCAAAAGAAATTGAGATTTTTATGAAAGAATATATACTAAAATTTCCTAAATTTCGGTGTTGAATATAATGATGATTCTGAGGAGTCACTGGAGTCTCGTGACTTGGTTTTTTTCTTGCATAGTTTACCCGTGAGTATAAATAAATAAATAAATAATTTGCTTTGCCAATTTAATGCAATGTTTTTTGTATTGATTTATGTACGGACTTGCATGAAATGAAACTAGCACTTACTTGACTCGTGTGCTCTCGTTGTCATTGCACTTCACTTTCTCTTGTCCCAATACGAACATTATTATTATTATTATGTATTAACATGACCAATATTTTTGTTTTCACAATTTATTGCAAATTTGATGAAAGGAAATAAATGAGTTTATGTCAAAATAAGTGACGAAAAGATTTGTGTGATATGATGAGCTAGCTGTCTAAGCATTGTCCCTAAGAAATAAAAATGATGATGATATTGAATATTGAATATGGTTGTAATTATATTATAATTATAACTTATAAATTGGGATAATGTGTGATATTGATTGCGGATCCGATTCTTGGAGAGGAAATAAATGAGGGGTTGAAAAGCGTTAAAAAAGACTTGCCGACCGAATTTATTCAAAAATATTGGTCAGTTATCAAGGGAAGTTATCAAGGGAGATATTCTCACAATGATAGGTGAATTTAATGATAATTCTTTAGATCTTTGGCGAATAAATAAGGCGAACATCTCCTTGATAGCTAAAATGAGTACTCCGACAAAAATCGATGACTACCGGCCCATTAGCATCATTAATGCGCCAATTAAACTTTTAACAAAGATCTTGGCGTCGAGATTATAACCACATATGCCCACCCTTGTAAGCAAATATCAAACGGCTTTCATAAAGAATCGCTCCATTACCCGACACATTCCTAGCGACGAGAGAAATACTACATTTCTATCAAAAAAAGAATATACCGATGATCATGTTAAAGGTAGACTTCTCAAAGGCGTTTGATTGTGTATCTTGGCCGTTTTTATTTTCTCTTCTTGAGACTAGGGGGTTCCCCGATAGATGGATCTCTTGGATTCAAAACCTACTAATCTCTTCAAGTTCTTCCATTAAGATTAATGGACTAACCGCTGTCCCCTTTTTCCACCAAAAAGGGCTCAGACAAGGAGATCCACTCTCGCCACTACTTTTCAACCTTGTGGCCGATGTTCTACAAAGAATGCTTCAAAATGTCGCCCCGATAGCAACCGGCACAATGAGATTGGCCCCCAAGACCCTCCAATACGCCGATGATACGATCATTTTCGTCGAGGCACATCAAGACAACTTGAGGATGATTTCGATGGTGCTCGACAATTTTGCAAACATCTCCGGCTTAAAAATCAACAAATTGAAAAGCTCCTTCATCCCGATTGTCATTCCCTCTGAGTTTCACGCCACAATCGAACGAATTCTCCAATGTCCTAAAAAAACATTGCCTACCAAATATCTTGGATTGCCGTTAACAACAAAGAGGCCATCAAGAGTTTGTTTTCTCCCGCTAATAAGGCGACTTCAAGATAGACTAGCCTCGTGGAAGGGCATAATTCTATCCACCGAGGGACGCCTAGTATTGGCTAAGGCGGTATTATCGGCAACTCCAATTTACCACATGCAAGTAATGGCTCTACCGAAGTGGCTGGCTCATCAAATTGAGGCGATCATGCGAGCTTTTCTATGGCGTGGGGATAAGGGATGTAAGGGTGGCCATTGTTTAGTATCGTGGGATAAAGCGCTACTAGTCAAATCTCTCTTCAACATAAAGCGCTACTAGTCAATGGTGGTTTGGGGATCTTCCATTTATCACAAAACCAGTATCGCTGTGGGCTAGCACATTGAGAGACTTGTATGGTGTCCAATCGGCCGACGACTTAGAGGGGTTAAACAAGAACATTCTTTCCTTCTTTTTGCAGGACTTATGCAAGCTAATACCTTTCCTCCGGCTTTCTATTAGACAGGACCCGATAACTAACCAAGCACTCTGGTCTTGGGGTCCACAGGGACGATTCTCGGTCAGCTCCACCTACAAATTCCTCCGAAACCCCGGAATAGTATGTGATTGGAACCCAACGATGTGGAAAATAAAAGCACCGACAAAAGTTAAGTTCTTCGCATGGCTCGCCTTGCAAGATCGAATCCTAACGGCAGCAAATTTAGCGAAGAAAGGTGGCCTAATAATCAGGGTTGCGTCTTGTGTGCACAACACATTGAAGAAACTGATCATTTGCTCCGTGCTTGTGCTTATTCTACTCAAATATGGACTATGGTCCTGACGTCGTGTGATATAACGATAACGACGATGGCGGAGTCAATTAAATCTCAGTGGCTACACAACACGAAGCAGGGCCAAACTGAGCATAATAGGCGATGGAGCACTGTATGGATTGCGGTATTATGGGGACTGTGGAAGGAGAGGAACCGACGCGTCTTTTCCAACAAAGCACTCTCAATTACCAGTCTGAAGGTTTTGATCATGGCGGATGTCGCTAATTGGTCAATGTACTGTTGAGTGAAGTACAGGAGCCAACGACTCGACGAGCGGGATTTAATGTCTTTAGGTAGAGCCACTTCAATTTCTTTAATCTGTGTTCTTAAAAGTGGTAGTTCAGTCCAGTAGTATGTCGATGCCGCTTAATTCTCAGTTTGTAGTCTCCTGTAAATGAATTTTTATTTTTTATATATATCAGAGTGAGGGTACACCTCCTCCTTCAAAAAAAAAAAATTGGGATAATGTGTTTATAGGCTCGAAAGGAAATTATATGTCGTGAGACATATAGTTAAATTGGGATAATTGAGAGGTTGTGGGTTTATATTTTGTTGAGATTAATGGATGAAGAATTATCGAATCTTCTTCGTTTATTTAAAAAAAAAAAAAACTTATAAATTGAGATAATTCCCCTTCCCCGCCAATTCTTTTTGATATTTAGCATTCAAAAACTCTCAGTTTGTAAAACTAGCACCAAACTTGTGGCATTTGAATTTTCTAATTTAGTCCGGAGAAAGTATATAAGGAAGAGTGTGTGCCTAGCAAAAAGATTGCGGGAAATGATCAACGAGGCGGGAGCACGATTCGGTCCATGACAAAGAAAATAAAGAAAACTTGCATGTCCGTGATTGCTCCTTGCAAAGCAGGTATGGAGAACTTGAGAGATTAAACGGTGAACATCGACGAGACCCGCGTCGAGATTTCCCCCTCCGACTCCGATGGGACGGAGTCGACAGGCTTGTCAGGTTACACAGCTGACCTATCAGGACGGACGTGCACGTGTTGTCGTGCCTCGACGCAGACGTCGTTGATCGTTTGATGTTATTTATTTTTTGTTTGTATTTGTTGTGGTTGTTTTTGTTTTGTTTTATGATTGTGTTATATGATGATGTTATGACATTTGTTTTTGTTTTGTTAGGTAAAACTTAACGATTTTATTTTCACTTTATAAAAAAACTTCCAAATAAACTAGCATTTTCGTAGACGATTTTGAGTGGGCCACGATGGCTGGAAATTACAAACAATATATTCAAATTATAGTACTTAAAAAGATCTAAAACCTTAGTATTTTATAATTTTCAAATTTTTGAATCTAAATTGGTAAAAAGAATGTTGAAGTTGTAATAAAAACATTGCTGGAAATCCTAAAAAACATAATTCATTCACTTTCGCCAATCTATCTGTTGAAAGTGGAAAAATCTGGATTTTCGCCCACTCCAATTATCTGAGGAGTGTGACAAGATAAATTATATCATCCAGACACTTTTGTCAGTCTCTTTGGGAAAAATAAGTAAATATAGTTTATTTGTGCTTTGGCCGTAAAATTATATCATCCAGACACTTTTGCCAGTCTCTTTGGCGAAAATAATTAAGTATAGTTTATTTGTGCTTTGGTCCTAGTTAACCTCATTCAATCCTAATTAACAGTTCAAATCACACTATAAACATTTTCGCCAGACCTACGACGAAAGTTATTTTACTTTCGCCAAACTATCTTACGAAAATGTCAGATCTGCAAATTGAAAAAAATTGATGCTAATTTTGCAAACTAACCTTTTTTTTTTTTTTTGGATGCTAGATATAAAAAAATTTCCTTCCCCACCGTGTGGCGTGTGCTCAAAAAGTTAGTAAAAAGTATAAAGGAATGGAATTAATTAAGGAAAAGGGGCGAAAGAATTGATTGAAGAGTTTGGCTTTGAATGGTCGAAAGAGGAGACTTTGTGTGGGAGAAATAGGGCACTTGTGGGGGCTTTGAGTCCATGCCCATCCCCCCCATGCCCATCAAACTCAAGGATCTTTTATTTGTTTTTTCGATCAAATCGAACAGCTAAAAAGATATCGAACGGCGCCATATTTTTTCCCCCATTATGGCTGTAAAGGAGCCTAATTTTGTGCCCCTTTATACAGCTTATACATTTCATGCATCACGCATGTCTTGGTTTTGGATTCAAACATTTCAATTCAATTATTGAATATATATTCTGGTCTGGAAAGACAGGAATCCGAATCTAACAAAAAAAGATTTATACAGATAACCAAATCTTGCAAATCTATGCAAACCATTTTATAAATTTGATTTGAGGAAATGGTACATGAACTCAGAAATTTGGCAATGTTTTGTGTTGGTTGGATTAAAAATGAGGAGAAGAAAGGAAGACTCTGAGACTGTAAACCTTTTCACATTATCACATGCGACACATGGTCATGACTCACGAATCATGATCTCTCTCTCTCTCTCTCTCTCTCTCTCTCTCCTTCAATCAATCATGGCCTCAATTACCGAATACACAGGATTTGTACCTTGCACGAAAGGAGAAAAAAAGTAGGCTTTTTTATCAATGCATTTCACCATTGACTAGACTATATATTTATTTATTTATACTTTCAAATCAGAATAAAGAAGGGAATAATATAAGGGATCACAAAGTTAAGATCTCGAAGCCTGTATTTCAAGGAATTCAAATATTCGTAATGGGCTTTGAACTGGACAGATAAATGTTTGTACTGCAAAAACCAGGCCCAATTCTAATTTCTTTTTTTTTGTATTTTTTTGTTACTCAGAAAGTGTAAGCAATTTCTTTCTCTTTCGTTTATATTTTTTCTTTTAAAATTCATTATTAGCATGAACAGGACCGGTCCAAACAAGTCCTAAGATACATTGAAAACTAGATATTAAAGGCCTAGGTTATATAGTTATTTATTATATTGGTTTGTTATTTTGATTTTAATCTCTAATTGTTTTCTTTTAATACATTGAAATTGCGAACGAAGACTTACGGAGAAAAAAATAATTACTCAAGAAGATATACTACCCTAACATACTATACTAGGGAAATTTTCAAAAATATTTATACTAAAATGTCAAAAATATCTCTGCCTAACATGTAAAAAATACCACTCTAAAAGACCTTTGTAAAATATAAAAATACCAAAATAAAATACCTTTATTAGATTCGAACAATGGGAATTTTCACAAAAAAAAAACCCAGCTTATTTCAATATTTTCCAAAAACCCCTCACATTTTGAATAGTCCAAAAAAAATATCTCAAAACAAAATTTTCTTTTCAAATACCCCATAAATATTTTGTAATATTTAATTTTACCGAACCATTTTTTTTTTATAATTTTAGAAAAAACAGAATATTCTCTTAACATATACTAATTTAAAAGGAAAACAAAAGTAAGACCACATGTAAAATTTATATAATTTTAATGTACCATTTATTACATTTTTCTTTAAAAATTATCATTAAATCATAAAAAAAATTCAGCATCTAAAACATATCCTGGAAAAATAAAATTTACCAAATTGTCTTAATGTACATTCAATTTATACATACATTTTTAAAAAAATTAAGATATTTTTACTTTTATATACTAAATAACATAATAATTATTTATTGTGTTAATAAATATTAATTAAATATTTGAATAATGTTTCAATTGGATGTAGTTGATTATTTTAACTTTATGTTCGAACATATACTAAATATATGAATTTATATATAATTCATATAATTGTAAAATTATTTGTTATTAATTATATGTTTATTGTTTGTTACGGACCGAATAAATCATATGTCAAACAATGTGTGGTAATGTAAATATATGATCTAATATATAATTAATTTATTATGAAATGATTATGATTTTTTTTAAAAATAATAAAAATATATCAAAAAAAATGTTTATCTAAATCAAATATTACAAAAATAAAGGGCTATTTTGGTCCCAAAAAAATTTAGCACTAAAAATAATCAAGTTTAACCTTTATATGACGGTATTTGAAAAGAAAATTTTGTTTTGAGAGATTTTTTTAGAGTATCGAAAAGGCGAGTATTTCATTTTTATAATATTGAGAAAAGTTAGGTTTCTTTTCAGAATTCGCATTTGAACAATATCTTTGCAAAAATATCCTTCTAAAATCAGAAAAATATCAAATATACCCTTGTAAATTCTGAAAATTTTCAAAATACCCTAAAAATAAACTGAAAATATCAAATATACCTCTGTAAAATATAATAAACAATACCCTTCTAAAAGTAGAAAATATCAAATATACCTCTCCAAATATTAAAATTTCAACATAAACTTTTAAAATCTCAAACTATCATAAAAACGCCGATAATTTTTAAAAATTCCATAAACACTCTTCTAAATTCTGAAAAAAAAAATGAAAAATAGCCGTAAATCTGAAATTTTTTCAAATATACTCTTATAAACCAATAAAAAAAAAAAAATCAAATGTAGTCCTCTAAAATCTGAAAATCTGAAAATTTTCAAAAGTACCTTTCTGAAATTGAGATTCCGGCGAATCTATTTATTATGATTTTATAGCAGCTGGTGTAAATAATTAGATTTCAACATGTTCAAGATATTTCGATATTTCGATATTTTAGAGAGACAAATAATACACGTTGCATTATTTTTTCGAGGATTATTGTATTGTTAGTGTGTTTTCCTGACAAAAAATTATTGGGACAATTTTTCTAATGTGCACAAAACAAGAATATATGAGTGTTATAAATATGTCGAATGAACATATTTTTAAATAATTAGTAAATTAATATATTAATTTTATGCATATGCGAGTGAATTGATGTGTATTATTTATATGAAAAATATGTGTGTATGTCTAGAGCTGTCTTATGCTATTATATATGCATTGTATCATGAATAACTAAGAAAGAAAATATAATAAGAGAACTCAAATTATTTTCTTCTCTTTCATTTACATATTTTATATTTTGTAAAATTCTTATTCTTATCAATTTGTAATTTCTTAATTAAAGAATTGTCATCTTTAAACGGCTGAAATCTTTCTATATTCATGATTTGATAATATACATATTTTCATGCTGACTTTATTAAAAGAAAATAAATGGAAAACATAATGGTTGTTCATTGTTCTTTGTAATATACAAGTCGATTAAATATATATCTCAGAAAAATATTTTTATGGTTATTGCCTACTTCAAGAGGCCCCAATAAATAAAGATGCTATCTTGACAAAACCAAAAGGCTAGGTACGACTTTTATATGGAAAATATTGGCTTTTAATAAACTATATAATGTAGTTGATAATTATTTTTTTTATCCTTAATAATGTAGTTGATAGTGAGTTCCTAATTTTAAATATATGTCAAATACATTTTAAAACGAAATATTGAAAAAGGCAAACATAAATAATAAATATAGATATTTTTATCTAAATTACAAGAGAATGTATAGTGAAATTAACTTCACGAAGCATGCTTTGGACGGTGAAGATAGGATAATTACATGTATTTAGCACTTCCTGATCTACTAAGACTCTTAACTACAAGTAACATAATGATTCATCTAAACGTTTCTTTTACTAATTATTTATGTAATTACATTTCGACTCAACATATATAATACGCATGATGTTATTGTTATCTTGTTGTTCCTAGTTAAAAAAAGATATAGCTACGTGCACCATTATTATTAATTATGCTAACGAACTTTCTAGACACATGCAATGATAATGCTTCTTAAAGTCCCCTCATACATATGATTTTTTAAAGTATATGTTATAGACTAAATATAGAATGTTGTATATATAATAATAATAATTATGAAAAATGAGACATCATTTAGAAAATCAGAATATTAAGTGGAGAACGTGCTTACCTGACAATTTATGGTTCCATGTCGAGTGATGGATGATGCTCTATCTATTATTAATTTATTATTATCTGCTCTCGTATCAATTTCTATTTTTAATTGAGAACAAAAATATATCTTTGCCGTGGTAAAACTTAATTAATTGTGTTTCTCAAATCTTCCCCACTTTGCATCCCCTGAGGCCGAGTGTAATGAATTTCTTCTACAACAAATATGTATCCAATGCTGATTTATAGATAGTATCTCACATTAAACTCAAATAAGTATGATATCTCACAATTTAACAAAAATAATAATGATTATGAGTTGTTTATGACGTAATGACTAAGAATGAATACATCTCATAATTCATTGTGACTTTAAACTTTAAAGATCGTCATTAGAATGTAGTGATAATATAACTGAGTTTAGAAATGATTTTTAGAATTCAGTCTTAAAAGGGGGCAAAGATGTTAAAACGTGACGAAACATAAAATCATAATAGACTGATACTTAACCCGTCCTTCATGAGTTGGAGTGCACGGAAAACTTCTCGCAAGTAGTTATGGATCAAAATTGACGAGAATTTTACAGGTCAAGAAATTTCTAGGTTGTATTTATTATTGGCCAAAAATATAGTAATAATTATCATATTTTTTTTTTAACTTCCATTTGTTTTATAGAAATAAATTATAAAATATAAAATTATACAAAAACTCATGTAAATAATTTATATATTTAAAAAAATTTGAAAGAGTGATTCTCCAAATTCTTAAAAAGTACTTATTTGGACTAGTATTAATTTTTTAAAATAATTATTTGGGGTATGAGACGGCTAGATTAAAATTATTTTGTTTTTATGAGCGGCAAAAAATATCTAATTTATGTCTCATTTGATGTTTTATCTCTTGTTGATACTATATACCGAGTTGTCTTTTTAGGGGAATTCTATGATAAAGACATTTTGGAAAAAATAATTTGGATATTTTCAATTAATTAAATTTTTTTCTTTATATGTATGATACAAGATTTTCTATTTTGCCTAGCATTAATTGATAAAAATACACAAAAAATAAATCTACTATAAGAAAAAATCCTCCATTTGCCATTTACAATAATCTATATTTGTTTGTTGTTTTGTTTTATTCAAATTTTCATATAAAAACTTATGACACATCTTCCCGTATACCACAACTAAAGGAAGAAAAAAACAAAAATTAAAATTGAAATTGAAAGGGGGTGGTACAAATGGGTGTGGCATAACAGTAAAGAATAGTGTAAATACAACTCAACGGCGGCCGTCCACCCCTTGATGTGTGTTGGTCGAGTGACACGTATCAACAGATGCTTTGCAGTTTACAAACACACCATTAAATCAATTATAAAATGCATGAACCTAACATAACATGCCATTAATTAGTCTATCTCTCTCTCTTCTCTCTCTCTCTCTCTCTCTCTCTCTCTCTCTCTCTCTCTCTCTCTCTCTCATATGAGTGAGCACAGAGAGAGAAGTCCTCCATCAATGGCGGGTGTAACCATGTTCTTCTGTTTGGTCCCGCACCGAACGCTTCATTTGTTTTTTTCACACGAGATGTGTTTTATATACATATCAAATGCACTATTAATTATGAGGGAATATACATTGATTATTTTCATTGGCGAATCTACATTTATATTATTGTTTATATCACGTAGAAGATTATGTATAAGATATGCTAGTCTTGCATTAGTTCAACTTTTGACATGTTGTTCAGTTGGTGTGGCAAATTTTCTGTTTGTGGCAAATTCCTAAATTTTCATAACAAGTTAATAAAATGTATATATATGAATATACTTTTATAGCCAAAATTATTCTTTTTATGCTAATTTTGAGTTGCTTTTAAAGTTATGTTTATTTATGTATTTATAAAATAAATAAATTAGTGTGAAAAGTAGTGTGTGAATGGATAAAAAAATATGTTGTGATGTAGGGTTGTATTATCCAAACAAATAGTTGTATCACTTGTATGTGAGAAGCTGCATGTGTATCTATAAATGCAACTTATCTACAATATTGTAAGAGAGACAAAATAGAGAAAAAATATACAAAAAAAAATAAAGTAAGAAATGTTGAAAACAATTCCATCCTTATTCAGTGTTCAAAAAATTAGCTTTGGCGGCCGATTAGTCACCGACTAATCGCTAGTCGATAGTCCGCCGTCTCGATAACTTCTTGACTTTTTGTGCTTGGTGGATTTTCGCCAAGCATCCGCCAAACCGATTTTTACAAAAAAAAAATTTGGGCCGAAATTTTTTTGAACTAAAATTTTCAAATTTTTACAAGTTTTTTTTTTTTGCCTTTTATTTATTTTTTTCAAATTTTTACAAGAATTTGATTTGTTGATTTAAATTGGTATTTCTTATTTTGTGAATTTTGTGTTTTGTGATAATCTTATGTTATTATTTTTTTTCTTAAGTTATTTGGATATTTATTATGTTATTTAAATTATCATTTAAGGTTGTATGATGTACTGTATTTTTTTAGTTAAATTATGTTCGATTAATCATTTAAGATTATTAAAAAACATTATGATTTGTATTTTTTTAAACTAATTTTGGTATTAAATATGTAAAAATGTAAAATCCGCCGAGGCCCGTCGAGATTCTCGATTAATCATCCTTGGCGTTTGATGGTCCCCTGTCAACTAGCGAACGCCGAGTCATTTCTGTAACATTGCCCTTATCTCAAATATTGTGTCTATTTATTATTGTGTATACACCGTTTGGTTCATTTCATTGGATCTATCAATTTATTTCGGTGTGAACACTCGTTGGAGCGGTGTATCATTTATCCTTAACCATAAAAAGACAGAAACTTCTCAAGAAGCACTTCTCTTGTGAATTCTTTATTGAATTTAGATATCCATCTCCAACTCAAATCCCATATTATCTCCAATGAAAATCAATTCAAACCTACTTCTAAAATCCCAACACATATTAAATACTGATAATCATGTATGTGAAAACAATCAATCGACAGAGTCACATTGAAGCAGTCATTTGGTCCAATATTTAATTTCGTGGGTTGCCTGGCTTAAAGTTCGGGTTGAGAACGTGCCATCACGACCCATCTTATATATCCCCCTCCTATATCTCCATCCATAATATCCAACACCCTCTCCATCTCCATCAACAACAAGATTGCAAGATCAAAAAACCATTAATAATTTCTTCTTCTCTTCGTCTACACCAAAATGAGAAAGTTATCTCCAAATTTGAACCGCGAATACGGACTAGACACCGTGCTCGAAGTGCCGATGCCAGAAGAATCATGTCTATCGCCAAGAAATGCAAAGGGCACGAATAAGTTCAAGAACATGAAGTCTTGGATGAAGTCTCAAATAGACCGCAACACCCCTTCGTCGTTGGGCCGGGGAGCCGAGCTCCAACTCATGCTCGGAGTCATCGGGGCTCCTCTCGTCCCGCATCCAGTCGAGCATCACAAATCAAACATAGGGAACCACATCAAAGATGACCCGATCGTAAGCATCTTGAATTTAAAATTATTATCATAATTAAATATTTAAACGAAACGAAATGTTGTTCATGAATTGCATTTAACGTATCAGGAGGCATCGATGGCGAAGTACATTATACAACAATACATCGCCGCATCGGGAGGGGAAGAAGCACTGAGAAATGTGAAAAGCATGTTCGCGATGGGAAAGGTACAAATGAAGTCGTCAGAATTACGTCACGCAAAGAGCAGTAAAATTGGCGGCGGTAACGGGGAGATGGGTGGCTTTGTTCTGTGGCAGAAGAGGCCGGATTTGTGGTGCATTGAACTTGTTGTGTCGGGCTGCAAGATTACCGCCGGTAGTGACGGCAAAGTAGCCTGGCGGCAGACTCCTTGGCAACAGGCTCATGCTTCTCGGGGCCCGCCGAGACCTCTTCGTCGGTGCATTCAGGTACTTAGTTCTTTTTTTTAAGAAAAAAGTATTTTAGTTTATTGGACATGAATGATCAATTATTTTGTAAAATACAAGTTGATCAAAAAAAGGATTATTTTGGTCATTTATCATATAGTTCTACCCATCATTGGCAAGTCAGCATGTTGTGTTGTGGGGTATCATTGAAGGCTTTTAGACTTTTTATCAATATATAACTTTTTTTTTTTTTTTTTTTTTTTTTTTTTTTTTTGGACAGAATATAACTTTTGTTTTTATTAAATAAATTAACATATGGATAGATTATTCCACCGTACCCACCTTCACATGTGCTTAGAGGGACAATGTCCCATTGTAGGGGCCCTTCTTTCTCTAGGTTTAATCATCATAATGCATGCAACACATCGTAATCAATATTCAACCAACATACCCTAACCATTAATCGCATTTATTTCTGTTCAAATAGGGTCTTGACCCAAGGTCAACAGCTGACCTCTTCACCGACGCGGTTTGGGTCGGAGAGAAGACGATCTCCGGCGATGACTGTTTCGTGCTTCGCATCGAAACTAAATCCAACTCGTTGCGTGCACGTAGCAGTAACCAAGTAGAGGTCATGAGACACACCATTTGGGGCTATTTTAGCCAAAGAACCGGTTTATTGATCCAAATTGAAGATAGCCATTTATTGAGAATCCAAGGAAATAGTGAGAAAGAAAGTGTGTATTGGGAAACCAGCATGGAATCTTCCCTCGATGACTACAAAACGATCGATGGAGTGAATATTGCGCACTCGGGTCGAACCTTGGCTTCGTTATTCCGATTCGGCGAGTCGAATGAGAGTAATGGACGTACAAAATCTTACATGGAAGAGACGTGGGAAATTGAAGAGATCGACTTTAACATTGTTGGTTTGTCGATGGATTGCTTTCTACCTCCGTCAGACTTGAAGGAGGTGGCGAAGGAAGAGAAAGCCGAGCAAAAGAAGGAACACAAAGAGAGTCATGACGAGTCGATTAAGAATGCACGTCCCAATAATGGCGGGGTCAGGGCTCAAAATGGCACGACAGGTTGGTTCGGGCCGGTTAAGATTGTGGCGATAGATAGCGAGGATTCCGACTCGAGTGAGGAAGTTGAGAGTCCTTGAAGTTAAAAACTTAGTAGTGATCATGATATATGTATGTATCAGTATGTGTGTGTACATATTAGAGAGAGGTGTAGGTTTGGCGCACCCATTTAGAAATTGAGGTGCTGATGGCTTTAATATTTGTTCAAAGCCTTGGAGCTTCGGTATAATGGATTTGGAATTTGAATTGTGAGCTTGTATATCTTCCTCTTCTTCTTCTTCTTTTTTATTTTCATTTTATTAAAATCTACAACTTTTTTCTTCTCTTTGGATTCCTTCAAATATGTAATTGAGAGGGTAAATTGGACCCATGAGCCAGGCCCATTTGAGTATTGAACAAACAAATCCTCTTTTCAATTCATACTAGGAAAATAAAAATTATGTTTTGCATTATAATACAATTATATATTTGTATGATAATATTAATAATATCATCTTAAAATAAAGTTATTTGAATTCATTTATCTATAATTATTCATATGTTATACAATTATTTTACATTATAATAACAAAAAATCTCATTTTTTTAATCAAATAATAATACTTATATTAGTGGCATTATATAATAATATATAAGAATAAGATATAATACAATTTTACGAAAAACGTAACAACAAATATTATATCATTGTTCGTAATATTTCATGCAATATCAAATATTAAAATAATGAATCATACAACATATGTAGTAACACATTATTAGTTATATAGTTCTAATATTTTTTATTGATTCAAAATGCAATGAAAAATATAAAATAATATAAAACTTAATAGTGAATGTAATTTAATAAATAATATCAAAATTTAATTTATAATAAACGTAAATACAAATTATTTTATATAATATGATTTTTTTATTTTACATTTTGTAAAATAACAATACAATTTGATAGGTGTTTATAAGTTTAAGAAGTTATTTAGATGGATAAACTATTTTTTAATTCTATTATTTTTTGAAAATATTTTGTTTGCTTAAAAACAAAAATATAATCTACTTAGTATTATATGAGATTCTTATTGTTATAATTTTTTAAAAATAAATAATAATACTTAAAAATTCTATTATGCAAATAAAATTCTTCAAAATCTATTATGTAAATATGTATTTTTTGCATTGTATTTTCTTACATAATATCTTTACAAATTGAAATTATGAAAAAGGTATGCACGAACTATGCTAATATGGATGTCAGCATAAAGAGAAAATTAAAATGAATATATTTGATGGGTTTATAAAATTAAATTTCCATAATAATAATAATATATGTTGTATGTTTTATTAATATTACATATTAAATTATTAGTATTTCATATATAAACTTTTCATATTCCATTGCATTCACATTTCATCATGTAATCTTATGTGAAATGTTAAATAATTGATTAGACTTGGCATAGTATGATTCTAACCAATAATAATAGGCCATGTCATTAATGTATGATGATGTGGCTTTCTAAGAATGCTTAAAACATAGTGTAAAATAATAACACATAAATGACTACACAAAATATGATCTTCAAAAAATCTAACAAAAAATTAATGATTGTGATTAAACCACATCACTACATCTAATGGTTGAATTTAATACTTAAAAATAATCATACAAAATGCATGTCTTAAATGATAAAAAATAATATTAATGCATATGATGAAGCCACATCACACAATCTAATGGTTAATAATCATGATAAGCATGATGATGTGGATTCATGAGGAAGTTCAAAGATATGTGCAAAATAAGGGGGTGGGTAAATTAATGCATATGATGAAGCAACATCACACAATCTAATGGTTAATAATCATGATAAGCATGATGATGTGGATTCATGAGAAAGTTCAAAGATATGTGCAAAATAAGGGGGTGGGTAAATTGTTTATGGGAAATTCTACCTTGAACTCATATTTCAACACAACATCCTCAATTTCCTAATTAACCCACTTAATTAACATCCCAATTAACAATAAACATTGAATTAATAATTTTTAAATATTAATTATCATTTGTTAATCCAGATAGATGTTAATTATCACGTAAAGTGGATTAAATCAATTTACATGTGTTAATCCATAAGTTAATTAAGTGGGTTAATTAGGAAATTGAGGATGTTGTGTTGAAATCTGAGTTCACGGTATATGCCCTCATTGTTAATTTATTTATTTATAGGTATAATAATAATAATGTGTATAATTCTAAACATTTCAAAAAACTGCCACTGTCACGTGTGCCCTTGTATTTCAATCCAAATTATATCCATATATGAAAGAAAAAATATACTTGGTTCCCGAAACTCATCCCAATATCCTTGATGAGGTGACAAACTAAATTGATTAGTATTTTCAATTGACTCAATTAAATGATAATTCACAAGTTTAATTAACCCATCAATAATTTATAATATGTTAATATTACTAAATGTTAATTGACGTGTCAATTCAATTAAACGGTAAATTTCATCGTTAATCGAGTCAACTAATAACACTAATCAACCCACTTAATACTCTCTTGCCAACTCATCAAGAATATTTTTTGTGTGTTATTGGGGATCCATATATAACCATTAACCCCTGCATGAAACTATGGCTCAGGACAAAAAATAATAATAGCCATATTTTGTCTGCTAATATATAACATTTACAATTGTGTTTTTTTAAAAAAAAAAATTGATGCTTTGTATGTTAACGGCTGACATTTCAAATATATATTCACGTTCTATGTGTATTATTCACGGGGTTTTTATATTTGTTTTGAAATTTTAATTTTATTTGAAGTATAATATGTTATTTTTTTTATTTATTTTGTGCGAATCTATAATGATGAATCAATTTCATGGATTCTTATTAATTATAATTCATATATCCATGATAAACCAATTTTCCGAACCAGGCCGGTCCCGAGTTTTACCAGATCCAAGGCCAACTTAGAAATGGATCCTAAATGTTATTTTATCAAAAAAAATTACTTACATTTTTTGATAGGTTAACATAAATTTGACATAGAAGACCTAAAATTGATTTAATTTTTTCACGAAGTTAAATTTAAATATTTGGCATTGGATGGTGAGTTAATATCTTGATACTGCTTCAAACTAAATAAAAAATATATTTCGAGAAAGAAAATTGAAGTCTAATCATGATAAATTAGTATTTTACTGAAAGGACAAAAAGTTAGCGAATACAAATTTTCTAGATTTTATGAGTTAATATCTTGAATACATTTCAAATTGTTCTTATCTACGTTACTATATAAAATCAAACACATAAAATATAATTATTTTAAATTCACCCAAGCTCAGATTATCATTATTTTTCTTTGTGTGTTCATTCAACCCTTCTTTTTCACGAGACTCTTATCTATTTCGGATAATTTTCTTCCATATATAGTTTATGCTAACCAGAAAATAATCGGACCCCTCTAATTTCGGACTCCGGACCAGTGCCTCGTTGTCCTGTGCCTATGACCGGCCCTGTCCCGAATCCTCATTAATTATAATGTGTTTATTGATATCAATATATTTGTAAACATATCATGATTATATTAATTGAGTTTATATACAAAATATGAAGTCCCGCACAAATATTGCTAGTTGTTTATATAGTTCGATTGCAGTTGTCAGTATTAATGTAGTTGCTAGATAATTAAATTATCTTCAATGAACCACATAATAAAATAAACACCTTGAAAATATATTAATATACAAATATTTCTTTAAACATCTAGTTTTTTTAATTTCGTTCTTCTTTTTTGTATTTTTTCAATAGTTTCATGGTATTTTAATTTTACGTATACCCCTACAAAACGTGAAATATCATGTATACCCTACAAAACCATACAATTTCACGTATACCCCTACAAAACGTGAAATATCATGAATACCCCTACAAAACTACTAAAATTTTATGAATGCCCTTTTTGTTAGATTTCAGATAACTATCCCGTCAGATTACTGCTAATTTGTGCCTTTTCGATTTTTCCAACATAAATTGTATTCCTTATTTAGATAGGGGTAAAATCAGAAAAGCAAAATTTAGTGATAATTTTAACGAATAGTTAATAAAAAACTAACAAAAAAGACATTCATGAAATTATAATAATTTTGTAGGGATATTCATGATATTTCACGTTTTGCAGGGATATACGTGAAATTGTGGAACTTTGTAGGGGTACGTATGAAATTTGGCCTTGATAATAATTGATCAAGACAAAGACATCGAGTAGCCCATGGGTTTTAAATTCAAAAAGACAAGACATCGAGTTCAAATCAAAAATCCAGACGGCTCTTCGAGATTCATTTTCAGTTGATTTACTATGTCTTGATGGATTGGACCACTTTTAAATTTGGATCCAACCAAACTCAACCATTGAATCATGTGGTCCTGTGGATTATATTTGTTTTTGAGAAGAAGAAATATCTTGTGGTTACAAAAAATGTGAGTCCATCAAGACACTTCCTCAGGAACTCACACTAAGATCATCAAGTTTTCAGATGGAGAAGAGAAATGGCACTCATTTATCTCATGTGCTAATTTACCCCTTTCCAATACAAGGCCACATGAACTCCATGCTCTCCCTGGCCGAACTTCTCGTCTACTCCGGCCACCACGTCACATTTCTACTCTCCGATCACAATCTCCACCTCCTCAACAAAAACCCGTCATCCATTCCCGACCTCCCAAAATTTCGGCTTCTCTCCATCCCCGACGGTCTACCCGTTGAACACCCACGTAAAGTAGACGCGGTAGTTTCCCTCTTCATATCTCTTGCCACTAATACAAGGTCCATTTTCAAATCTCTACTACTCGAGCTTCGTGATAACAAGAAACATCAAGACGGTTTTCCTCCGGTCACTTGTGTGATCTCCGATGGATCGATGCCTTTCGCCGTTGATGCGTCAGAGGAGGTAGGAATTCCCGCAATCGCATTTCGCACGGTGAGTGCGTGTAGCTTCTGGATTTATTACTGCATTCCGCAGCTCATCCAAAGCGGAGACATTCCATTTCCAGGTATAATAACTCAGTAATTTTTTCGGCGAATAAAAAGTTAATTGTTGGCTTTTGTATCTCATAAAGACGAGGTGGATTTGGATGAACCAATCAAGAGCGTTCCGGGAATGGAAGGCTTCCTTCGCCGGCGAGACTTGCCAATGATGTGTAGAAATGCCAAAGTCTCTGAAGACCCTTTTTTGCAATTAATGGCCAATTATACGGGTCATAGCAAAACCGCTCGAGCCCTCATTCTCAACACGTCAGATTCATTAGAATCGTCTTCGCTCGACAACATTCGCCAACATTTTCCAAACACGTACACCATTGGACCCCTTCATGAAATGCTCAAGACATGGCCATTGGAAACCAATCCACGTGTCGCGAGCAAATCAGCCAGTCTCTGGCAAGAGGACCCAACATGTCTGACGTGGCTCGATCAACAGGCAGAAAAATCCGTGGTTTACGTGAGCTTTGGTAGCCTCGCAACAATTTCAAGAGACGACTTGGTGGAGTTCTGGTTCGGATTAGTTAACAGCGATCGACGCTTTTTGTGGGTTCTAAGGCCGGATTTGCTCGGAGAAAAAGATTGGACGGCCGGGATGGAATCTCTTCCCGAGGAGGTAAGGAGAGGAACGAAAGCGAGGGGATGTATCGTTAACTGGGCCCCGCAAAAGGATGTATTGACACACGTGGCAGTGGGCTGCTTCTTGACACACAGTGGGTGGAATTCTACGCTAGAAAGTATAGGAGAAGAAGTGAGCATGATATGTTGGCCATTTTTTGCGGACCAACAAATAAACAGTCGATTTGTTGGTGAAGTTTGGCAAATTGGAATCGACATGAAGGATGTGTGCGAGAGAAATGCAGTGGAGAAGACGGTGAGGACGGCCATGGAGGGAGAGAAAGCTCAAGAATTGAGGAAAAATATGAACGAGTTATCGAAGAGAGTTAAAATGAGTGTTGTTAAAGGAGGGAGTTCATATGAGAATTTTAGAAGACTCTTGCTCTTGATCGAGTCCTTTAGTGATAATTGCTTATAGGAAAATATAATTGTTTCATTTAATTTTTTTCTCACTAATCAATGTGTTGATAATTAATAGTTAATCAAACAAATATAATAAGTACATGCATAAATTAAAATATTTTATGTATTAAATTGAATTTATTTACTTACTTAATATCTATTTATGTAATATCTACTCATTTAAATTGAGGAAAAATATCAATATATTAAATCAAACTCGGTTACTTTTTTATCATCTAATTATTAATATTACATCTAACTACATAACAAAATGTCGCATCTTGAATACATCAAGGGGATTGTAGAAAAATATTCGTATCACCATTTTTGTTTATAACAGTAAAGTTTGTGATGGTTTAAAATAATTTATTCTTCATATCGTCTTTTTCCAATTTTTCTGTATTTATCTTGATGATTTGATTTTTTTGAATATATCCTTTTACAACGCCATCTCTTCATCTCAACTCGCATTGATTCCTCTCTTCATCTCAACTGAACGCCATCTCTGCATCTCGACTAGTACCTCTCTTCATCTCAACTCATACCTCTCAACTCGCACTGATTCCTTCTGTACTGATACCTCTCTTCATCTGCATCTCAACTCGTACCTCTCTTCATCTGCATCTCCTCTCTCTCTCTCTCCCTCTCTCTCTCTCTCTCTCTCTCTCTCTTCCATTGCTCTTACGCGCCGCCACGATGCTATTCAGTTGAAGAGGATATTTTTTAGGTTTGTTCTTATTCGAATCTCTCCTTCGATCTGCTGTATCTTCCTCAATTTTTTGTGCTCTGTGATATAATTCCCACGTTTGCCAAATCTCCTGCAATAAGCACGAATCGGGTTTCTTCTCTCCTCTAAAAACTCTGCAGCACCTCTCCTCCCAAATTCCGTGCATAAAGAAAGCTGTGAGTTGTCTTTTTATCCCTTTCTCTTTTTTTTTTTATCAAAACAAGCTTTATATGCCTCGCATGCTGATTTGGGTAATTCAATTTTTGAAAGGAGAGTTAAATTGGCGAATTTTCTCCACAAATCCTGTACTTTCTCGCAATTTCCTTTCAACAAGTGCTGAGTGCTTTCTTCATTTTGCTTACATGCAGACAAATCATTTGGCCCAATTCAATAATTATTTGATTTGGGCCTTTAAATAACTATGAATTGAAGGCCCTGTTACGTATATCGTGGTTGGAGAGTGAAGAGAGGAGGGTCGCACAGGGACAATCATCGCCGGTTAACTTCTCGCGCGAAATTTACCTTTCCTGCTAGTGTCTTCGTTGGAATTTACTGGTAATAATCTCTCGATCTCGCTCTCACGCACACAAGCACAATTGTGTCATGACCAATTTCGAAATTTTGGAAACTAATTGAAAGTAAGTGGTGTCCGATGATGTGCAGATAAGGTAGGTGTTCGATGAAATAGCTGAGTAAATTTTTGCATACTCAACTCTTTCAATTTAGTTTAACATATGCGTATATTTTCAGATTAATCAATTTTGAGTTGCCAACATAACAAAAATGGAAGATGGATATTTTCTCGATCGCATGCTTTCCCATCTTCGATCGAGCTGCAAGTATGTTCTTAATTTTCAAATTTATTCGGTAACAACTGAAATTAAGCATTCACTTTATCTAATAAAATACTGATATAATTGAATAATAGGTACTACACAGGATATCCAAAAGATTTAGGGCCTTCTCGCATAATTCCCTTCACGTCAGAGCGTCAATTCGTTCAACTATTACAAGATGGCCGGCCTGTTGTAGTTGCATTTACGCTCAAGTATTTTCTTTCCCCCTTAGTTAAATTATTCTTGTAGAAAAGCGAAGAAATTAATAAAAATATGATGATTTGAATAAGTTAATAAACTTATGATGAAATGGGGAAAATGCAGATGTAATTACACGAAGCATCTCGATAATGTACTCGAACAAACCGCTTCTCACTTTTACCCAGATGTTAAGTTTGTTCGTGTAAGTTTAAATTTCTTATTTCTCTTTAAAAATTATTTTATTTTATTTTTGTTTTGTGAGTAATCATTACAGGTAGAGTGCCCGAAATACCCTGGATTTTGTATTACGAGGCAAAGGAGTGAGTATCCCTTCATTGAAGTATTTCACAGCCCTGAACAGGTTATTTCTTTTTGCTATCATGTCGATTACTATTTATTTGTTTATTTAATTAACCCTATTTTTTGTCGATTTGGTGAATAGGCAGCAAGTCAAGGAAAAGCAGTCGATAATAATGTAACCAAATACTCGGTGAAGGTCTTGCCTGTGAGTTTCTGATCTTTTTCATTCATATCAAATAATCTAGTTATTTTATTTATGTACATTATTTATAATTATATAGTATGTTTATTTTTTATAATGCAGTTCAATTATGATCAAAGCGTTTATGGGTTTCGCGAATATTTCAAGAAGCAAGGCTTCGAGTTTTCCGAGACCAACTAGCTAGCATTAAGATTGCAATTATCAAAATTCCTTTTGGTTTCAAGAAAATTGTTTGAAAGGCTTAGGCCATTCGTTATCTTTTTCTATTTCATTGTAATTTATTTTGATTTATCATTGTAACCTATTGCCGTTACATAAAATACTTCATTAATAATTTTGGTGTATTTTTTTTGTTGAAACGGAAGGGTAAATAAAAATCTCAAAATTAAGGGATAAAAAACAAATCATAACGAAACAGTTACAAAGAACAAACGGACAGGTATAGACAGAGAGAGAGACAGAGGAGAGAGAGACTCGAGAGTTCAGCAATAAAATCGACCTGTGTTGCCGCATCGTCATTGTGCTAATTACAAGCGAAGAATAGGGTTTCTTAATCATCGAAGAACAAGAAGAAGAAGGTTTGGCGGCCATGGATACGGATGTGAACATGATTCCTGTCGGAGAAGGCCAAGCGATTTGAGATCAAGAAGTGAAACGCCGTTGCTCTTTGGGCATGGGGTAATTTTCCTTTTTCGATTATTACGAGTTATTTAGGAATTTCTTCTTTTGATTTTCCAGATCTTGTGAGTTGAACGAAATATCTTGAAACGTTAGGGTTATGAATTTTATGGTTGTTGTGATTAACACGAAAATATGGGTAATTGGTCTGAAATTAGGAAATATTTATTGTGAAAAGGCTAGATCTTTTCAGGGATTAGGTTCACAAAAACATTATTTAACACCTTATTTGGGTGTTCAATCATAAAATAAGATACTAAAAACGCAAATTAAGATGTTAAATCATGTATTTGTGTGTTAATTCTTGAGGTGTTAATCGTTATCCACGTCATCAAGGCTTGGAGGGGAGGGGAGTAGGGGATGTACAACATTTTCCTTGTTTAATAGGCATTGAGTGTCAAGCAAATCAAGCAAGCGCTACAAGCGAGGAATGCACCGTTGCATGGGGTATTTATTCTCTCTTGATTTTACTATTTTTACCCCTAATTAAATTATCTTATTATCGATTTTTATATGCTTCTAATAATAATATGTTCGTAAATAAACAGGTGTTTGTAATCATGCATTCCATTTCCATTGCATTAGGAGGTGGCTCAAGACTCGTCAAGTTTGCCCACTTGGTACGTATCTGAACATTATTATCTCTTAGGGGGCTTCTATCATACACCACTTTCCTTATCATACACCTATTTTCAAGGATATTTGGAGTAATTATTCATTTATGAATATTTAAGGTAAGATATCAAATATATTTATCAATTAATGTTTAACTAAATTAGAATTTTTTGTTGTTCATTTAAACAAAAATCTCCATAAAAGATAAATTTTATGATACACCTTTTTACAAATATAATTAATTGCTAAAATACCCAAAATACCCTTGTAAAAGAGTGTATGATATAACTCCCCTATCTCTTAATATTTAATATTAAAAACCTTGTTTTATTTAAAATTTTAATATATTTTTTCGTTATTTTTTTTTTAATTTACAGATAACAGTGAATGGGAATTCCAAAAGTATGGTCATTAAATTGATCTGTGATTGGTTCTCTTTGAATGCTACTTTATTTGTATGCATTAATTAATCTACTATGTTTCAATAACTTGATAAAAGAAAGGAGACTGCTATATTCTATCTCGAATTTCTCTATTTTGTTATTTTAAATTTTGAATATGGCTTGTTACTTTTTATGTCTAGTTGTTTAATTAGAAATATTTGTATCGATTGATTGGAATTTCTTATATTCGAAGGTTTTTTTGTAAAGATCTAAAATCTTAGTTCTTGAGTGTATGATTGAGACGGGGCGCATACGAACAGAATACATTCATTCGACAGGAGGTCGCTATTATGAAATATATCCTGCCACACCAAACATAGTCCGCTTAAGGGGCACTTATCAAGGCTAAAATAGCATCCATATAGTTATGGAATTTTGCAATGGGGGGGGAGGGGATCTCTTCGTGTTTACCCGTAACGGGGACCCGTACCTTGATAGGGGCTCCGTACCACAAAAGGTCATTTTTGTAAATAAATTTAATTTTGGCTGCTTCCAATATCTCAACTTTATGTTTATTGATTCAGCAGAGCCATAAGTTATTCATATAAAGTATTTTAATGAAAAAAATACAATCAAATAGTTGTTTATATAGTAGTTTTCCTGAGTCCATGCTTCGGTATATTTATATCGACAAAAAATAATGCAATTTATTGAATGATCACATTTCATACGTGTGGAGAACATTTGGCACGGGAGGAACACACAAAAGGCTATAAGTACCCAAAACTTCATCGATTTGGCATGAAAAATATACATAATTGTCTACTGCAAATTCTAACGAACATAAAATAAAAAAATAAATAAAAATAAAAAATTATTGATCACGGCTAAAAAAGTAAAGGAAAATCGTGGTAGGAGAAGCAGGAGGGAGATCCTACATTAAGACGCCTCAATTGATGGAGATATAAATAACATCACTTTTTTCTCATGAAAATTATTTCTTTCCACGTGCTAATTTGGTAAAAATTAATGATTAATAGAATATAAGTATATATCATTTAATCATAAATATATAATTTAATAGAATATAAACATATAAAAATAGTGTTTGAAATACAAACGATTTAGTTGATAAAAAAAATTAGGATAATTTAGTTCGAAATATAATTCAGTGAAGTTAGTCGTTGTACACAATAAATTTTTTTGACGGAGGAGGCGATTGCCTCGCTCGAATTTTACATTAAATAAAATAGTTTCAAAACATTACAATCAAAATTTTGAAAAAGAAAAAAGAAAAGAAAAGAACAAAATAAATTTGCCCCACAACCTAACTTCTCATGCTATCATAGAGATACATGTAGTTATTTGGCTATAATATATGATGTCCTAAACTTTGGTTAAAAATCAACAATTAGCACTCCACTTGATTGCATCGTCATAAATCATCTTTGCTAGAAGAGGGGTCGAAACGGCTTTGAAGGAGAAAATTCTTCTATTCCTTTCTTTCCAAAGATTCCACATTGTCGCCAACCACACCGTGCCCCATTTATAATTATGATTCTTATCTCCTTTTTTTTTGTTGCTTACCCAAAATTGGACGAGGTCCTCAACTGGTCTTAGAGTAGGAAGGTTGAACATATCGGCTACGGTGGTCCAAACTCGAAATGAATAGGGGCAAGATAAAATTAGATGATTAACATCCTCCCTATGTTGCGCACACAAGGAGCACACCTCGTTATTCGGCCAACCCCTTTTTTCCAAATTAACGGCCGTTAAGATCCTATCATGAATTGCTAGCCAACCAAAAAAACGTACTTTTCTAGGTGCCTTAATCCTCCATAAATGAATGTTCCACGAGAATATTATTCCGGGATTTATAAGAAAGTTGTATGCCGATTGAGTCGTAAAATTTCCATGCGTTGTCCAAAACCAAGAAGCACTTGAAGAGATTTGGTTGGGATTTGGGTTAGGTCGGATAGAGATCGTGGCAAAGTGAACGAGACGACGGAGATCTTTTACAAAGAACGAAATGTGTCTATCAGAGACGGAGTTGAGATCTTGTATAGCGGTTATGTCATAGAAATCCTTAAGTGTAGATGACCAAATAGAGTCCGAGAGGAAAGATATTTTTGTAAGCGCCTTCAAGAGCAAGGCATCATTTTGCGTTTTAATATCGTGAATCCCCAATCCCCCATTTTTTTTTGGCAAACATACTTTATCCCAAGACATCAAGCAATGACCGCCTTTACAAATTTTGTCCCCTTTCCAAAGAAACGACCTCATTATTCTTTGTAGTTCCTTTATTAGCCACGACGGAAATACGAAAGCTTGCATGAAATATGTTGGGATTGCCTCAAGGACGGATTGAACCAAAGTGAGTCTACCACCCGACGATAGTAATTTTCCTTTCCACCCGGCCAACCTCGAGTTTATTTTATTGATCAAAGGGAGAAAATGTATTTTTCTCGGTTTCCTAACCGAAAGCGGGAGACCAAGGTATTTAATAGGTAGTGTTTTTTTTAGGGCATTGTAAGATGTTACCTATCAAATCGTGAAACTCGTTGGGGATTGAAATCGGGACAAAAGAGCTTTTGGATTTGTTGATCTCCAAACCCGTAATAGTCGAAAAGGTATCCAATGCTTGTGCAACCAATTTCAAATTGTCCGGATGCGCTTGAACAAAAATTATAGTATCGTCAGCGTATTGGAGCGCTCTAGGTGCAAGCAAAGCCGAGCCTCTTAAAATAATGGAGACATTCTTCAAAATCATTTGAAGAGCATCTACAACAATATTAAAAAGGAGAGGCGAAAGCGGGTCTCCTTGACGAAGCCCCTTTTGATGAAAGAATGAGTCGCCCTCGGCCCCATTGACCCTCACGATCGAGCTCGAAGATACTAGGAGGCTCCGAATCCAATTGATCCATTTGTTTGGGAAGCCTCTAACTTCCAAAATTTTCAAAAGACACGGCCAAGAAACACTATCAAAAGCCTTTGAAAAGTCCACTTTTATCATTACCATAGGAATATTTTTCTTGTGATAATAATTGAGCATTTCTCGAGTTGCCAAAAACGTGTCCATAATAGACCGTTCTTTGATAAAAGCGGTTTGATACTTGCTTATCAAGGTTGGCATAAACGGTTGTAATCGATTAGCTAGTATTTTAGTAATTAATTTGATCGGAGCATTGATGATGCTAATAGGTCGAAATTCTTCAATGCATTCGGCCCTTTCTTTTTTTGGCAATAAAGAAATGGTTGCTTTATTAAAAAGATATAACGCTAGTGAACCATTATAGAAATGCCCGATCAAGCGTGTGAAATCCTCCTTTATAATATCCCAATAGGTTTGGAGAAATTCCGTCGGCAATCCATCGGGGCCGGATGCTTTTCCCTTCTTCAAGCTAGAGACGGTTTTTGAGATTTCGGCCTCACTAATTGGGGCAATCAATGAATCTAAGCCATTCATTTTAGTAGGATAAAGAAGCATTAAGTCCATCGAAGATGGTAGAGGTTCGGCCGCCGTGCCCAATTGTTGTTTATAAAAATCCGAGAAGAGCGAAAGAATTTGAGATGAATCGGAAATTTCTTCTCCATTTGTAAGAATCATACCGATATGATTGTACATTCTCTTGGATGAGGCAATTGCATGAAAAAATGATGAATTATTATCTCCCAATTTAAGCCACTTACTATTGGATTTTTGAAACCATTTTAATTCTTTTATTTGTACCAAGTTATAAATTTTCTCTTTTAAGTCTTTTCTAAGTTGGATTTCGCAATTCGAGAGATTTCTTCTCTCTTCTAGCCGATCAAAAAATAATACTAATTCTTTACAAGAAAAAAGAATTGAGTTTTGAGAGTGGAAGGTTAGATTCGCCCAATTTCGAATTTGTGTAGAGAAATTTTGTAGCTTTGAAAGGTATAATTTGGCCGCACATCTTCCTAAATAAGATGAATAATTTAATACAAATTTAATACACAATAAATTTAAGGACCTAAATTTAATACAAATTTTGTTCAAGAAAATTAGTTCATAAAATTTGAGAACAATTTGCTTGAAAATGAATAATTTAATGAAGTACGGATATATAACACAATTGGCTTAGTCGCTGCAGAGATTGACGCTGCGATTTACGAACTCAAACGCTTCTTCTTTCTCTTCTTCTTTGCGGCTGCGAGGGTTTAGTCGCTCCACAGATTTGGCGATGGAGGGCTTAGTCGCTGCAGAGATTCAGCTGCGATTTAGGTACCCAATCTCTTCTTTTTTCTCTTCTTCTTAGCTCATTTGCCAATAATTTATGTCCTTCATAGTTGTCATGTCTTTAGTGAACGATGATAGTGAGGCTGTGAGTATTTCATTAACATTTATCCTTGTCTCAACTCTCAAAATATCGCTCATTACTCTGCTCCAATTAGTATATACGTAGGTTGTTGGTATGTAGCTTGATTTGGTGATTAATAAAATAAATTTTCACTTTTATTTGCTTTGAATTTGATTAAGATTCGCCACAGCGTTTTAGGTACTCTATCTCTTCTTCTTCTCTGCTCATTTGCCGATAATTTCTGGCATTGATACATACATTTGAAATATTTTTATATTTAAAAAAGGGGTTTCAATTTTTAATTATGCGAAGTTCAGTTATCGTATATAATTCTGTTCTTTTCCATTCTCTGTTTATTGTTCTATATTATCGATTTAGCCATATATATATAATTATCGATTTAGCCATTTCTCATGGATTCATAATTATTGATAATTATGAATCCATTAGAATTGGAAAACAATTGACTTTTATTTAGTTGGGAAAAATATTTGTAATATGTATTTTTGCAAATCAGAAATTTAGGTTGGAAAACAATCTGACGTATCTTATGTTCATAACTTCAGGAACAATATATATTTATTGTATTATACTCGTAAAGAATATTTAACAATGTTATTATATAATGACACTTGCTTTCTCTTTGCAAGTTGTTTCCAAAAGAATTAATATATATGTATTTTTAAAAATATACATCTCATAAGCTTTTTCAATTGAGTTGTACTGATAATATTTTGAGTATTTTATTGCAGGAATTTTTTTGTATTTGACCACGTTTGAAATTAATATTCACGAAATAACCAAGTTTTTTAACAAATTTGGAAAATGTCTTTTGCGGAGTTTCAAACAGCGCCAGGCAGGGTATGGTTGTCCGCCTTTGTTAATTTTCATGCTTAGTTCATGCGGTTTCCTTAATTCTATTTCGATTGGTTTATTCTGGCGGTTAAGTATTAATTAAGAAAGGCGCACTATGAAAGAGCGCTAGGCGGGGTATGGAAGTCCGCTTATGCACCAGAACGTACCACGTGCAAAAGGCGGGGTATGGTAGCTCGCCTGGCGTGGTATGGAAGTCCGCCTCTTCACGGTACCCTAAAGCCGCCGCAGCTTCTTCTTTCTCTCTCTTCTCTTCTTCCTTCTCGGTTTCTTTTTTTCCTCCCTCTTCCCCCTCTTCTCTTCCTCTTCAATCGCTTTCATATTTGGATTTTGTGATTTGAAGCTTGTTTCTCTTCGATTCAAAGGTATATTTCTTGTTTGTATGTAGTTAAATTAGTTTGATTAATTTTGAAATGTAATATTAGGGCTAAAAATTAGGGTTACAAATTTGGGTTTGATTGGTTCAAAATTAGGATTTATTCAAATTTTGTAAAATTAGAGTTGGAAATTAGGGTTTGATTGGTAAAATTAGAGATCTATTAAAATTAGGTTTTATTCAAATTTGGTAAAATTAGGGTTACAAATTAGTGTTTGATTGGTGAAAACTTAGGGTTAGAATTAGAAATAAGAAATGTTGAAAAAATTGAAAATTACAAAATTTGTAATGTAATAAAATTAGGTTAGGTTTAAATTGCAAAAATTTCATTTAAATTGCAAAAAATAACTAATTATTTTTTTTTTTGAAATTTGGACAGATGGATAACCCAAGACCCATTGATCCTTCCGTTATGACAGATCAAATAAACCATGTGTCAAACGAGGTAGAAAATCCTATCATCACAATCCATCAGAGTGGTCGTGATTGGAGTCACTGGACGATGATGACTCCTGAGATGGAGGAGAGACTGATGCGAGCGGGATTTTATCTCCCGACTAGGGCTGCTTACGTTCAATTGAATCAGGCCCTTCTCACGGCATTGATTCATAGCTGGCGTCCGGAGACGAACACCTTTCATATGCCTCATGGAGAGATGACCATCACATTGCGCGATGTTTCCTTACTTACCAATTTAGCAGTGGATGGTATTCCCTTGTTTAGGCCTATGAACCGTGAGGACGACGTAGGAGCCGAGATGACCCGGTTACTTGGGGTGTGCCCGCCAGATAACCGTCTTTCATTACCATGGTTGCGTAGGATTTTTCATATAGCACCTACTGATCCCATAGAGGAGACGTGGGATCAAATTACGCGGGATTACATCTTGTACTTCCTAGGTTCCATGGCTTTGGCCAATCCCACGAAAAGGAGATTGAGTGCTGGTTACATTTATTTCCTGGAGGATTTCCAGAAATGCGGGAGTTATGCTTGGTGAAGGAAATACAGTTTCAGGATCAACCGTAAAAGTGTACACAAGGATAAACGAATGTAAGCGTACATTCCTGGTCATATATTTCAGTAGGAAAATCCAATTTGAATGGTTCAAATTGGGTTAGATAGATAATAATATTATCTACAACCTTCATGTAGAAATATATTTCATATGAACGAAGTATCAGTGTCGTTTCTATGAAATACCGAAAGGGTGCAACAATATGACATACAGTTAGTAAAACAGTCATAACTTTTGCATACGAACTCCAATTGGGCCAGGCCAAATTGAGTCGTGTAGATAATAAGATTATATACAACTTTAGTGTTGGTTGATGTTCTGTCAGAGGAATTTACCAATTTCGTATGGACAGAATACTGGACAGATTCATGCAACTTTCTGTGTGAAAGAGTGTATATTGGATATACATGTCTTTTGGCCAATCCTAATCGTATGTGATATAAATAGGATGTTTCTATCTCTCTCTCACTGGTCAATCCAGATGTGAATTCATTCAGAATATTCCAGAAATATTGAGAGACATCTTTCAATTGAGTGAAAGGGTGTAAAGAGAGAGAACCGAGAAAAACAGTTTTTTCGGAGAAGAGAATCAATCGATCGAGCAAGTTCGCCGGTGCTTCGTCTAGGCAGTTGCACCCGCGACCGACGTCTTACGAGTCAAGGTGGATACACGTAGAGGAGCAACATCTGGGGCTCTTTCGGTTGTGATCGATTCGGAGGAACGAAATCTGCCGGAGACGGAAACGAGCGAATCGAGTAACGGGCTATGGAAGCATGCGGGCATGGAACGCACGAAGACAACCCGAGGCGTTTCAAGACGGTGGGAGACGTGCGGTATGGGACGTACGGGCTAGTCACCAACGTGACACCGAAGGAAGAGAAGGATGCGAGCGATCAACCCGTCGTGCGTGATCAATTTCACGCTGGTAATCGTCTATCCTACTTTGCATCGTACCCTCGAAGTCATGGCATGATCTTGGATTTAGGGAACCGGACCGGGCCTTCATATCCGATGCACGGGCCCGGGGTCGGGCGAATTCCCAACACTTGGGGTGCCGCTGTCCTCGCCCATTTGTACAGCAGATAGGGAAATGCATGCCAGATCGGGCAAACTACCACATCGGGTTGGTTCTCGCTTGTTCAGGTAATTTTTCATTTATTTCAATTATTACAAACAAATTTTATTATGTTACTAGCATATACACACATTTATTATGTTTCAAATTTTGGTAGATTTGGGCTTGGTTTCATTTAGCCATTGGACGGCCCATCATGACTCCGCCGGGATCGATAGTTCAGTTGCCACTCATGAACTATTATGTTGGTGGTCACGCGTACACGGAGAATAATAGAGGAAGTATATTCATGTATTATTCTGATCAGCTCGACAACCTACAAGCTGACAAGTAAGAACAAAAATTACAATTTATTAATTACAATTTATTAATTTCCTTTATTAATACATTTATTAATTACAATTGTATTTTTCAGATTACTTGGAGTCCTTATACGGAATAGTTGACGGCCAATCTACCGCCACAATGTTTGTTGGTTCCGAGATTTGGATGGCTAAAGTGCCGTTGATATGCACTAATACGGTGGAGATGCACCTACCGGACAGGGTCATGATCCAGTTCGGTTATCGCCAACACATTCCTCCAAACCCGAATATGGCGCCTCGTGGGAAATTGAGGAACGCACAAGTCCTGCGTTACGTGGCCATTTGGGAGCAGCGAAATTTGTATATTGTTCGGGAAGACGATAGCGTATTGAACGGTACAAAACTTGATTATTTGGATGATATTTTATTAAGCATTAATTCACTAATGACATGTATGTTTTCAGGATTACATGAGGTGGTTTTGACGGTGGATGATCAACAACATTAGTCGTCCAGATGTGAGCTTCCGACCTAGTGGTCCACTTTTGCGATCCATGGTATGTCATCATTTATAAATTTTATTGTAATTAAATTAAATCAACATAAATTCTTTTAATTATATAATATTTGCATTCAAAATTACAGGTGAACGAGATACAGCTCGATATTCGTCGTGCGGGACAAACCGGTTTTTGCCAACCAACTTGTCCATCTCGCATGGTCTTGGATCAGATGGGCGGAAGGATGGTGGTGTTGTTGGATGCATTATCGCTCAACTCTCCGCACACTCATGACGAATCGGCTCCTATGCATCCTCCACCTAGTGACTTCGTCCCACCACCATTCACAGATTACGTCTCCACTTCGCGACCAACTTATGGCACGGCTGGCGGTTTCACGGACTTCATGAATTATGCCAGCAGTATTTCGTATGGTGGTGTCGGTACTTCATGAATTTTTTGGGATTTTCAAAAAGATAAGAGATTTTTTAAATATATTTTTTGAAAATTTTCTATAATAATTGATCCTGACAAGACATCGAGGAGCCCATGGGCTTTATATTAAAAAAGACGAGACATCGAGTTCAAATCAAATATCTGGACGGCTCTCTGAAATTCATTTTCAGTTGATTTACTATGTCTTGATGGATTGGACCACTTTTAAATTTGGATCCAACCAAACTCAATCATTGAATCATGTGGTCCTGTGGATTATATTTCTTTTAGGGGAATTCTTCAAAAACCTCCGAATTTGTTTGCAAATTTTGAAAAACTCCCTGTATTTTTAGAAAACCCCCCATCTTTTTTAGATTCCCTCAAAAATTCTCTATATTTTTTGCTTCTTCAAAAATCCCCTAAATTTTTTAGATTTCCTCAAAAACCCCCTATCTTTTTATTATGTTTTTTAAAAAATGACCATTATACCCCATAGTTTTATTTTTTAAATCGCTATAATTTAATAAATAATCAATATATATTAAACTATTATAAAAAAAATAAAAAAATAATACATGATTTTAACATATTATAATAAATAATACACAATATTAAAATATTATAATAAATAATATATTGATATTAAAATATCATTTTAAACAATTATTATAATATTTTAATATCAATATGTTATTTATTATAATATTTAAATATCTATGTATTATTTATTATAATATTTTATTATCATGTATTATTTATTTTTTGACATTTTTTATAATAGTTTAATATATATTTATTATTTATTAAATTATAGAGATATAAAAAAATAAAATTATGGGGTATAATGGTAATTTTTTGGAAAACATAACAAAAAGATAGGGGGTTTTTAGAAAATCTAAAAAAGTTCGGGGATTTTGGAAGAAGCAAAAAAATATAGGCGATTTTTGAGAGAATAAAAAAAATGTAGGGAATTTTCTATAAGTACAAGGGTTTTTCAAAATTTGCAAAAAAGTTCGGGGGTTTTTGAAAAATTTCCCTTTCTTTTAAGAAGAAAAGAAGGATCTTGTGGATAACAAAAAATGTGAGTCCGTCAAGACACTTCCTCAGGAACTGACACTAAGATCATTAAGTTTTCAGATGGAGAAGAGAAATGGAATTCGTCCACCTCATGTGCTAATTTACCCCTTTCCATTACAAGGCCACATGAACTCCATGCTCTCCCTGGCCGAACTTCTCGTCTACTCCGGCCACCACGTCACATTTCTACTCTCCGATCACAATCTCCGCCTCCTCAACAAAAACCCGTCATCCATTCCCGACCTCCCAAAATTCCGGCTTCTCTCCATCCCCGACGGTCTACCCGTTGAACACCCACGTAAAGTAGACGCGGTAGTTTCCCTCTTCATATCTCTTGCCACTAATACAAGGTCCATTTTCAAATCTCTACTACTCGAGCTTCGTGATAACGAGAAACATCAAGACGGTTTTCCTCCGGTCACTTGTGTGATCTCCGATGGATTGATGCCTTTTGCCGTTGATGCGTCGGAGGAGGTAGGAATTCCCGCAATCGCATTTCGCACGGTGAGTGCGTGTAGCTTCTGGATTTATTACTGCATTCCGCTGCTCATCCAAATCGGAGACATTCCATTTCCAGGTATAATAACTCGGTAATTTTTTCGTCGAATAAAAAGTTAATTGTTGGCTTTTGTATCTCATAAAGACGAGGTGGATTTGGATGAACCAATCAAGAGCGTTCCGGGAATGGATGGTTTCCTTCGCCGGCGAGACTTGCCAATGATGTGTAGAAATGCCAAAGACTCTAAAGACCCTTTTTTGCAATTAATGGCCAATTATACGGGTCATAGCAAAACCGCTCGAGCCCTCATTCTCAACACGTCAGATTCATTAGAATCGTCTTCGCTCGACAACATTCGCCAACATTTTCCAAACACGTACGCCATTGGACCCCTTCATGAATTGCTCAAGACATGGCCATTGGAAACCAATCCACGTGTCGCGGGCAAAACAGCCAGTTTATGGCAAGAGGACCCAACATGTCTGACGTGGCTCGACCAGCAGCCAGAAAAATCTGTGGTTTACGTGAGCTTCGGTAGCCTCACAACTATTTCAAGAGACGACTTGATCGAGTTCTGGTTCGGATTGGTTAACAGCGATCAACGCTTTTTGTGGGTTCTAAGGCCGGATTTGCTCGGAGAAAAAGATTGGACGGCCGGGATGGAATCTCTTCCTGAGGAGGTAAGGAGAGGAACGAAAGCGAGGGGATGTATCGTCAACTGGGCCCCGCAAAAGGATGTATTGGCACACGTGGCAGTGGGCTGCTTCTTGACACACAGTGGGTGGAATTCTACGCTAGAAAGTATAGGAGAAGAAGTGAGCATGATATGTTGGCCATTTTTTGCGGACCAACAAATAAACAGTCGATTTGTTGGCGAAGTTTGGCAAATTGGAATCGACATGAAGGATGTGTGCGAGAGAAATGCAGTGGAGAAGACGGTGAGGACGGCCATGGAGGGAGAGAAAACTCAAGAATTGAGGAAAAATATGAAGGAGTTATCGAAGAGAGTTAAAATGAGTGTTGTTAAAGGAGGGAGTTCATATGAGAATTTTAGAAGACTCTTGCTCTTGATCGAGTCGTTTAGTGATAATTGCTTATAGGAAAATATAATTGTTTCATTTAATTTTTTTCTCACTAATCAATGTGTTGATATGATAATTAATAGTTAATCAAACGAATATAATAAGTACATGCGTAAATTAAAATATTTTATGTATTAAATTGAAGTTATTTACTTACTTAATATCTATTTATTTAACATCTACATCTACTCATTTAAATTGAGGAAAAATATCAATATATTAAATAAAACTCAGTTACTTATTTATCATCTAATTATTTAATATTACATCTAACTACAGAACAAAATGTCGCATCTTGAATACATCAAGGGGATTGTAGAAAAATATTCGTATCACCATTTTTGTTTATAACAGTGAAGTTTGTGATGGTTTAAAATAATTTATGCTTCATATCGTTTTTTTCCAATATTTCTGCAATTTGATTTTTTTTTTTTTTTGAAGGAGGAGGCGCAATTTGATTTTTTTGAATGTATCCTTTTACAACAGTAAAGTTTGTGATTGTTCGATTTTCATAATTGTATTATGTTAATGAATGGTAATTTTCTTTTTTTTTAGAGGTAGGGAAAAGTTCGATGTTATTTTCTAATATATATTTTGTGTCTGATAAAATGATTAGGACTTGAAAATATGTTAATCCTTTGCATTTATTATTAACATTTTGGGCTTTTAGCAAAGTAAATGTTGAAAGATTGTTTGGTGGTAAGTGAGTTCGAATAATCATCGGATTCGTTGAGGAGGCCTTCCTAAAAATAATGGGCTCAGCTAAAAGTTATGAGCATTTAAACAAGCCCTTTAATGATTTGTTTTTCTGTATTATGGACTCAAATGAGGTTTTTTATTTAAAGAAATATGAAATTCTTTGCCCTCTACACATAATCATATCAATTACGATACGTAACTCTCGTAATAATGAAAAACTAAAACAAAACAAGCAAAAAATAGAGACTAAACTAGAAAACATGATTAGGATGCTTAGTTTTTATTCAAGGATTGGTAGTTTGTTATGATTATAAACTAGCAAAACTAGCACATGTTCATTGTTCAATACCCAAATAGGATGTTTAGTTTTGGACATTCAAAACTCTAAAAACTAACAAATCCAGCCCAAATAGTTGACTTTGTGAAAGTTACCTCAAATTAACTTATTTAACTGATTTTGAAAAAAAAAGTATGCTTTCAATTTTATTAGAACATATTTTTATCGATAATAATAATAATAATAATAAAAAAAAAAAAAATCATATGTTATAGGGGTTATTTGTTCGAGTCTTATCAACATCAAATAAAAAAAATATATAGACACAGTAGCCACAAACAACCGCTTGTTGATTGTCATTCATTAAAATATCAGCATTCGTATTCATATATGTATTCAAATATATATATATATATATATATATATATATATATATATATATATATATATATATATATATATATATATACCGTATTCAAATATGTATTCGTATCAGATATCGGATGTCGTATTCGAAATCGGATATCAAATATCATATATCGTATTCGTATCCGTATTCATATCGGATATTGTATTCGTATCCAAAATCGGATATCGAATACCGAATATCGTAATCGTATCTGTATTCGTATTCGAAATCGGATAATTTTTTTTTGAATAATTGTATATTAGTATATTTGCTATTCTTTTGAACTTATGATCTAAAGAATAATTGTATTAAAAAATAATATTTTCTAAAATTGAGTTGTATTAAAAAATAATATTCTATAAAACTTAATGATAATAAAAAAATAATTTTCTTTAAAAATTAGTTTATAAAAAAAACATTCTCTAAAAATTACTGGTATTATAAAAATATTATTCTCTAAAATTATTTTTGTTTCATTTGTATTATTTAAAATATAAAAATTTTAAATTATTGGTATGATTTATTTATGGGACATAATTATATATATTTTGATATGATTAATAAATAAATATGATAATTATAGAATATCATAAAAAATAATACAATTCTACAATATTTTATTCATTTGCTACATCTAATTCTACGATGTTCATCAAATACCTTTTAAACATCCCAAACTCATAGTTTTTGCATATTGGTACTGTCATTTTCATGATATTTATATATTGATTTTCTGCAACTATATAAAACTTTCGCCATATAGTGACGCATCGCATCCCTATGCAGGGGCGGATCCGGGATCGATGTATAGGGGGGGCCGAAATAAAAAAAAAATCAAAATATGTCACTTGCGGGTTTTGAACTCGAGATCTTTCATCTCACAAACATCAAATTTACCACTAGACTAGCTTAATCTTTTTGAAATATATATAAATTTATCATATTTATTACTTTCCAAACGAGCAAAATCACCTTATTTTTTCGCTAATACGTCGGTTCTTCATTTACACACCCCTTTATTTTTCACCTATCTTTGAGCCTCCTCATGATGCCACATCATCATGGTTATTCATGATTATGGATCATTAGATTTTGTGATATTGATTCATCCTATAGACTTTTTAGTGATGTATTTTGATCTAAACCATTGATTTATTTTCAGATTTTTTGAAAATCATATTTTGTGTAGTCATTTATGTGTCATTATTTTACACCATGTTTTAAGCATCCTTGGAAAGCCACATCATCATTTACATTAATGACGTGGACTAATATTATTGGTTAGGTTCGCACTAGACTAAGTCTATTCAATTTTTATCATTTCACACAAAATTACATTATCAAATGTGAATCAAATGGAAGATAAAAAGTTTATATATGAAATACTAATAAATTGTAAAGCTTAATATTTGCGTACATACCATTTTCCACCATGTTTTTAAATTTCTCTTTATTTTGACATTCATATTAGAATAGTTCGTACATACCATTTTCCATAATTTGGATTTGTAAACTTATTATGTAAAAATACAATGCAAAAAGTGTATTTTTACAAAATGAAATTTTAATTATTTTAGTTACATAATATAAATTGTAAAGCTTAATATTTACTTTTAAAAAATTATAACTATACTAACACCATATAATACAGAGTTGATTATATTTGCGTTTTCGATCAAACAAATTTAATATTAATTTTTTTGAAAAATAATAGAAATAAAAAAAGTTTATCTATCGAAATAATTTCTTAAATTTATAAACACCATATAATGCAATGTTATTTTTAAAACTATAAAATTAAAAAAAAATCATATGCTATAAAATAATTTATATTTATGTTTATGCTAAATTAATTTTTTATATTATTTATTAAATCACTTGCAATATTAAGTTTGGCATTATTTATAATTTTCATTGCATTTTGAATCAATAACAAATTATTAGTAATACATAATTAATAATATGCTATCAAGTATGTTGTATGATTCATAATTTTTGTATTTGATATTGTATGAAATATTGTGAATAACAATGATATAATATTTGTTGTTATGTTTTTTTGTAAAATTTTGTTATACTTCATATATTATTATTATGCAATGACATTAATACAAGTGCTATTATCTGATTAAGAAAATGAATTTTTTTGTCTTCATGATGTAAAATATATACGTAATCATGGACAAATTAGTTCAAATAAATATTAAGAAATGATATTATCAATATTATCATATTTATATGTACTTTGTATTACAATGAAAAATATAATTAACATCCTCGCCGCGTAGCGCGAGTATTCTCCTAGTTATTTATAAAATTGTGATCATATTCTTTTTATAAGAGTTCTTCCTGATTAATGTTATTTTTGGCAGATAAAAAAAGTGTAAATTAATATTAATTGCACACGTTAAAGCCGTGCGGTCCGATACTGCCATTCCTAGAACCGTTACTACATGAAGTATATTATAATTAAAAATCATATATATAAATTAAACCGTATTGTTGAAGAACGACATTGAATTCACATTTTAATTCTTAATTTGATTTATTAAATTTGAACCCATCAAAAAAAGTGAAAAATTATTTAAAATGTATATTGGCACATTAATAGTTTAATATTCTTATTCATATTGATCATTCAATTTAATCATATAAATTGCAGCAATAATATATAAACATTATAAACATAAATTGAAAATTGAAATAATATTTTGACAAAAAAAAACTATTAAATGTAAAATGCATTAGTTTAGATATTGATGTTATTGATTTGATAATATCTTAGGCCTGTTTGGCACCCAGAATTTTAAGGATGAGCGGAATTTTCAAATCCCACTCCACCAAAATTTTTTGTTTGGATGAAATGTTTGAAGAAGAATCAAAAAATGCTCCACAATTTTTTGTACAGAGATTCCTCAACTTTTGGCTCCCCAAAAAGCTAGAGCCAAATTTTACCGCAAAGTTTTTGGCGTTAATATTCCCACCCAACATACCTTATCTCTTTAACTCCACACCATCTCCGCTCAGCCTCTGTTCCTTTCTTCTTGGTATTGAGATTATGTCTCCTCCTCAATGGCTTCATCAAAAGTTCTTTTCGTGGCGCCCACTCATTTCATCCCTCTTCACCTTCTCCGACCACCATGAGTTCCTTCAACTTTTCTGTTCATCTCCTGCTCGACCGAATTATTCTACCAATATCAAAGACGGAACATGACTAGCAACGACAAGCTACATCATTTGCGAGACTCCCAATCTTGACACATTTTGGCCCATCTGCGTCAATTTCTGATACTAATAGAACATAAATGGTGAATTTCTTTGAATTTCAGTGAAAATTACTGAATACACATGGTTTTATTTAATATGGGATTGATAACACGTAAAATAGGTCGTTTAAAAGTGTAAATTCAATCTCACGAGTTAATCAAAACAATTTATAAACAACTACTAGAATAGGCTAAGTAGAGGTTCGTTCCAAGGAAATTTTGCGTATAATCGAATGCGAATTTCTAAAATTATTTCGACTGATCCAAAAATTATGAAAAATTGGGACAATGAATATCCAGATCTTACAAACAGATGATAAAAATTTCAAATTTTAATTCACAATATTCAGCTCTACACAATTATTCTTCTGAGATTCAATGATGCACAATTTCCAGATTTGCATGTGTTACATTCAAAAATTCATATCAAATAGGAAATTTTATTATTTTGAATGAGACAAAAAGATTATGAAACTAGACTTAACAATCTAATCAATGATTCAATATTTGTAATTTTTGCAGGTTTAAAAAGGTACAAACAATCAGGATCAAAACTGGCCAGAGACTAATACAAGATCTAGTTGCCTAATCAATTGAACTTGTAAAATCAACAACAAATAGAAAATTGCAGGAAATTGATTTATTCAAAAACTATATTAGACTACAGATCTAGATCTAAACAGTGATATTGAGAAAGACTTATTTTTGAGTAATTTTCTATTTTAAATGAAATTAACAAAACAGCACAAAACAATCAAGTATTTCACAATGAAAAAAAAAATAGGAAAATTACGAAATTAAATCCACGAAAATTCTACAAATTGTATCTTATCATATATAACAGATCTACAAACAAAGTTTATTCAAATCTAATATTTTCCTAATTAAATCGCAACAATTGTAAAAGAAAGTACCGAAAAAGGAGAGAATTGAGTCCAAGAATGGATCTTGGAGAGGTCCTCGAGTCTTCACACCTGGAAAGGAGATGAGAGGAGGAGGAGAGAAACTTCGGGAGCTTGAGAGAGAGAGGGTCGATCCTCGGAGCGGCCTCGGAAACCGTGCGTCGACACGATCTTCTCGGCAAAAATGGCTCAAAGATGAGCTTGAGAAGCTAGAGAGCTTGGGAGAGATGGAGATTCAAGAATCAATGGATTTCTTGATCAGGTGAGAGAGTGGGTAGAATGGATGATTTGAGAGGGAGATCTTGGACCTTATTTATAGGAGAAAAGAGAGGAAAAAGAGTCCAAAAATTCCAGATCTCAGGATGCAACTTGCATGGGTAAGTAGAGCAAGTTGCACTGAATCCAATGGTCGAAATTTCATCTGATTTGGCCAAAGTATGAGGGAGAAAACCCAAAAATACCCCTGTAAATGATCCAAACAGATCCGGATTAATTCATTTAAATTCATCAGAAAATTGGTTTAATTTCTTCGTTTCATCTCCAATTAGTCAAAACCGGAGAGAGAGAGTAGAGTCTGGGCTTTGTAAATCCTTACTTAAAGCCTGGTAATGGAGACTCCATTTAAATTTCATTGGAGAGGGTACATTGGCTGTTGGAGCCAAAAAATACTGTTCAAACAACCTGCCTCGATTCTATGTAATGAGAACCGTACAGTCGACCGTGTAATAGAGCGGGTAGAGAGGGTAAATTGTATTGCAGAGCGGGTCACACGAACATAACTTCACAGAAGATCCTCAGTCAAAGAATCCTTGACTGGTCAAGGACTGGATCCGCTACATTGTTGAAACATGTGGCCACTGTGTCGCGAATAAAGAAGAGAGGAAAGTGACCCGCTGTACGGGACGCACGCGCGTTCAGCAAAAGCGAAAGTTTCTGTACAGTCTTATGTGCCGTGAATCAATGAATAGCTTAAAGTGGGTCACAGCACAGGTTGCACTTGGTTTCGATACACACAAGATCTGCCCTCTTTGACTAGTCAGCGCCTTGGGATTTGCCGCCGAATTTTCTGTGCGGCTTCTGTGTGGCGAATAAGTTTAAAGCGAAGGTGGGTCACCACATGGTTTTTACTAGCTCACAGTATCTATACTTAGTTTTTGTGTGTACTTGCGAGCAGCGGGTTAAAAGAACGTTGGCTGGTGACTCGTTACTAGGTGTATACGCTTCTGTCTGCCACACCAGATCTTGGAGGTATCAAATTTCGCCAGGTCTTTGTGTTCCTTCATGGAATGAGTCAAGTTTGACCCGTTTGGAGTAAAAGCTTGATTTCTCTCTCATGCTTGCATCAAATATCATCATATGATATATCAAATCGATCGGCAAGACGAGACCGATCCATCTACGGTCCTGGTTTTGCGAGATTTTGCACTTTACACCTGAAATTAACACAAAACACAATTTAAAGTATTTAATCTCAATAATTTGGTATTATGAGTATTAGGTGTATTTTTATGCATATTTATGTGTTTAAATTCTATATTTGTGCATGTAAAAAGTGATGAAAAATCCCCTTATCAGGGATCTTGCTCTTTTTTTATTGGGTGAAGATTAAATTGAATGAGTATTATTCACCGTTGAAGATGTTGAATAATATACACAATTCCCGATACTTGAGATTAGCTGAGAAACTGGAGGCTAAGGTAAGCTTTGTACGTGAATTCTTCAATCATTTATGCAGGAATTGAAGGAATTATTTTAACTGTTATGTTTGGCAATCCTGCAGAAAAAATCTGACAACCAACTTAATTGGAGAATAAACAATAGTGAGAAAATTAGGAAATTGAAGGATCCATTGAGCAATTTGCAGACAAAACTCTTGCAAAGTTAAGCTCTTAAGTATATATCGTAAATTCACATATAATTATTTTTAAGTTTTGATATTCACATTTTGACTTTATTTCGAGAGAAGTGGAAGGTTCAAGATCAATCAGATAGTATTGTGGATTCATTTGGTGAAGCTCATGCAATGAGAAGTTTTCTTGACGTTGTACAATCAAATATTAAAATGTTGTGTAATTGTGTTTTGTGAAATCAATGAAATAGTCACTCAAATATTTGTAACTTCTTTCATATTTAAAATTACAATATTCCATAATTCTAGACACAACCAAACAAAAAATTATACTTTGTAGCATTTTAAAATTCAAACATCCAAACAAACATAAGAATTAGTTACTTCCAGAATTTACTTTTACTCCATCTCATAATTCGGCTCCACTCTCTTAATTCCCCTTGCCAAACAGGACAATGAATATGTTTGGATAATTTCTACTGTGATTGTAATCACATGGTGGGTCAATGGGCAATAGCCAATAAAATCATATATTTTCTTTTTGGAGTTTTGGTGGGAAGGGTTAAAATTTTGAATTCTTTCAAATTTAAAAACACAAACAGACCATAGTTGACTTACTGAATTTAAAATTTGAAATCGTTCAAATTTCAAAATTAAACAGTGGTTGACCTAATAAGCAAATGGAAGGAAGGAATTGGATGTTTCGGAATTAATTACGACATGTACGATCTAATTCCACCGAACAATTAAAATTTAAAATAACTATTCGACCAGTCTTTTGGATCCCCCGCCAAGTTTCGAATTTGAAGATTTGATGACCATGTCAGTGTTGTTGGATTTATGCGCCAAAATTTGACAAGTTAACTACACTTCGAACAAATATAGAACAAATAAAAAGGTGCATTGTAAAAAATGTTTAATTGACATATCAATATCAATATTTATTTTTTTAATTATATAAAATGGACATATTGTTGGGTACTGGCGTCGCTATCGAGCCTCACGCAGCGGATTGAGAGGCCCCGGTCCGACCCGATCTCAAGTACCACGTCGCCGACTCGAGAATACGAATCTTAATATGTAACTATTATATATATATAGCATAATACCGTGTGAAATTGATCACGGAGACGAGTTGTTCACATAGTTGCTATCATTGCTTCGATCCCGGTAACACGTGCGTCCCACGTCCGCACGATTCGACACCGCCGATGAAGCGCCGATTTGTCGTATACAACCGGATTGCATCCGGTTTGTTCTTCATGTTGCTCTCGCTTGATCACAATAGAAGATTTCAGGTGAAATCCCTCTACTCGTATCCACCTCGAGTCTCGTCTTTCGGTTACGCGCGATTTCCCTAAAATTGCCGTAAACTAACATAGAATAAATTTAATAAAATGACCAACAATATTAAAAGAACACCTTGTAAATATTTAAAAAATAAAATATCAGAAAACTATTACAAAAATACATAAAAAAAGAATGAAAATAAAAAATAGATGTTTAATAATATATTTTTATATCAATATATTTTCAAGGTGTTTATTTAATTATTATCTGATGTTAGTTTTTCATGAATAATTGAAATATTATAATTATATAAACACAACATTTAATAATTTTATTTTTTTGAGATCACTACATATGCTAAAAAAATATTTATGAATAAAATCAATTAAAAATAACAAAAATATTTTCTTAATTACTACGTATGTAAATAGAAGGATATTTTTGTCAAATTTTTTTTTAATATCACCTATGATTAATTTTAACTCTTATAGCGGGTATTTGAAAATAAAGTTTGATAGAATTTTTTTTTTTTTTTTGAGTTTCCAAAAAGACGAGTTTTTTTACAATATCCAAAAATAATTAGGAAGATTTTTTGAAAATTTTCATGCATAAAATTGATTCAAAAGAGTCAACTCGATTGGTCGAAATTTTAAACTATAAACCCAGAGTAGGAAAATTATAATGTCGGAATCGACTCTGAAAATATTAAAATATCAAACATACAAAAGATAATAAATCAAAATATCATAAAATCTAATAATAAAAATATACAATAATTATATATTAATAGTTAAAATATGCAATCATTTTATATAGAAGTCCGAAATTAAGTGAAAAATAACTTTTGATTTGATCAACAATTTAATATGCACATCATTCATAAATGGACACTCCAGTATTTCGGCGCTTATTCATTTACAATAAAAGTAATAATGCACAGTACAGACTCCATCCAGTCCATCTTCTAATTAGTCCAATCACATTGCAACGTAGAAAACCGTAAAATTCAAAAACCCCCAGAAAACATGAAAACCCACCGACCTTCTACGGAACGTGAGAAGCACATGCTAACACTTTACAGACATCAACGACAGCTCACTCACAACTCTCACGACATTCCACGCTTTTATTCACAGCTCACCCCTCCTCCATTTCCAAATTTAATAATCCCTCCCTCCCCTGCATTGATGAGAACATGCATGCTCACGACATGACATGACATGACCCCATTTATTCTCCATCTTCTACACACACAAAAACATATAATAATAAAAGAGCAATGATGCACTTCCCCCTATCTTCCCCCCACCTCTTGATGTGTCATTCTAACGCTTAACACCATTATGATTTAACATATGAATTATGATTTAACATCTTAATTTATAGTTTAATATCATTAAGATATTAAACTATAAATTAAGGTGTTAAATCATAATTAAGATGTTAAATTTAAAGGTGTTAAGCCTTATGATGACACATCAAGAGGTATGGGGAGGATAAGTGGGGACAACTTTTTCCTAATAATAATACCATACGTATACTTCCAAATTCGAAACCCAATATAGTATCTTCTTTTAATAAACTTTACATATCCATCTTTGACTACCAAAAACCGAGTCGAATTAGGGCATCGGATACCGGTACCACTTAGAAAAAGTTACCGGTACGAACCAAAAAAGATGTTTCGAAATTTAGGGTACTGTACTGTACTGTTGACATGTCTGTCAAATTGCTTCGTGCTTAAGCAACTTTATCTTTTAAAAGCATAAATTAAAAATGAGAAATTACAATTAAATCTCTTATTATTTTTCGACAAACATGAAAGGCAAAATAAAAGAAACTAGGTGGGATTATTTCAGACTAGACCCCTTGCCTAATTTCTTTGTTTATTTATTACATATCCAACCAAAACATACCCCAAACTTCTTCCAAACCCTAAATTTGAGTTCAAATTTCACGCTCAAATTCTCTACCAAACAAAACCAATCCACCAACCCTAAAAAAACAACCAATATAATCATATCATATCATATCATATACTCCTATCACCATCCTAAAAAAGAAGCAAACCAACGAATTACTAACACTAAAACTACCACCTTTCTATACTAATCATAATCATTAAACCTAAATCATAAGCAAAATATTATATTAGCAAAAAATAAGAAGTAGACAGGTTTTCGGTTAGTAAGTCCATTCTTGCGGCAAGCATAATTCTTCATTGGACATAATTTTTCGGGTTTGGGTATGGATCTGTTGATTTTGATGCCCGTTAACCCGTTTCTTGTTCTGATTCATTGCATTGCTCCTCCCAATCAAAGTATCTATCAATATGAATTCAATTGCACAATTAAGACATAAATATCAATGAATTTCAATTGGTTATGAAGAAATTAAGAAATGGAAATTACCGTGATCGAGAACGTAGCCACCGGCACAGCGAGGCGGTGCACCGAGTTCGTCCAAATTCAAATTCAATGCTTGCACCACTCTTGCTGGAAGTAACACTGTAGAACAACCTAAAAAGAATAATGTAATGTAATTAGCATTTATTACAAGTACTGAAGTGGAAATTAATTCGAAAGAATTTATGCGATTCGGTACCTGGTTTTTTACGGGGAGGAGTGGGGCTACCAGGTCGTTTAGGGAGGAAAACTCCTGTACCGGCAGATTCTTTCTTGGTACCGGCGAGAAATACGGCTCGCATGCCGGCGGTTGGCTGAGGCGGTGGTTGCTGATGTGGCGGCTTGGCTAGAGGTGGCCATGCCGATGGTGGTAGGCCGAGTGGGGGAACGCACTTTCTTCCTTTTTGCTTCTCCCATAACAGAGCGTTTGTGAATTGTTGCTGCTTCATCATTTGTTGTTGCCTCAAGTAATGGAACTGCAAAGAAAATCAAGAAAAATGGTGAGGAAAAATGGAAACGAGAATGAAATTGAGGGTGAAATGAAGGAGAAATTACTTGGGCAGCTTGAATCTGTTTCTGGTTCGTGTTTGGATTTTGGGTGTAGAAGCCATTGTTGATGTGAGAATGAGAGGGTTTTCTTGAGGGAACGGAGACACCGACTTTGTTGTGCTTGATTCCTTCTTCTTCTTCGTCGAGTTTCAAGCGCATGACTTGATCGGCAGCTTCGTAGAGCATGTCTAAGGTTTCTTTCTCTCTGTTTTCTTTCTCGTTGGAGGGAGGCGGAGACGAGACCTGAGCCGGTCCGTTTGGGCTCTCTCCACCAGACGAGGATAAGAACCCATTAGCACACAGAGTAGACTGAGGAGAACCCGCCATGTTAGTATCCTGTAATGAAATTGGAGAAAACCCAAAATTAATTCCTGAAAGAAAGAATGGAAACTTATACGGAGACCAACCTTGGTATTCTCCTCCGAGGAAGGTGGTTTCTCATGGTCGGAGAGAAACAAATCGACGACGTCCTTGGTGACACCAGTCTCCTGAATCGGCAAGATTTCGTCTTCTCCGAAGAAGAGGTCATCCGGAAGCCAGAACTCACAGTTGCCAGCCTCTTTCGCCATGGTTTCGTCTGCCATCAAAGAAGGTGGGAAGAAGAAAGCAAAAAATGAAGAAAGGAAAGAGAGAGCGATAGGGAGTGATTGCTGGATTGTGAAGAAGAAACAATAATGGAAAGAGAGAGTGAGAACATGAAGGTCGGCCCACAAATTCCTCTTCTGGTTCTCACTTCTCTTCTTGAATGAAGATGGAAGGAGAGAGAGAGAGAGAGAGAGAGAGAGAGAGAGAGAGAGAGAGAAGAGAAATGTTGCGGCGGGGAAAAAGTGTGTGTGAAGTTCCCTCGCTAGGTTTTTAAAGAGCGAGGTAGGACGGGAGGGGAGGGGAGGGGGGGGGGGGGGGGGGGGGGGGGGGGGGGGGGGAAGAGAAATGTACAGCTACAGCCTTGGCCAGGGTGTGTTTGTGGGTGGTGTGGGTGTGGTCTGGCTTTTCATTTTAATTCATTTTAATTTAATTAATTAATTACCTTGCTATTTCTGTCAACTTTGCAATTTGACACTCTCAATTATGTTAATTTTATAAATTTTCAGATTTTCTTGATAAAATGTTTACTAATTTTTTTTTTAATTTACTCTCTCTCTGTATGGAATGTTTTTTTTATTACAAATAAAATTATTTCTAGTAGTTTAATTTGTATATTTTGAGTTAATTAATCAATATTTATAGTTCGCGAATAATGCATTGACATGTTCGTACATTTGTTAGTCTTCGTATATTTTAATAATAATATATATATTGACATGTTCGTACACAACTTAATCAGTAAAAAGTTTCTCGATCATTATTGTGTAAAATAAGTTTTGTTATATGTGTGTGACCGAATTGATGAATTAGTAGCGTATTAGATTTGTTCAGTTGAATATTTGATCGATTTGAAAAACCTATGATTTCAATTATCCGTGAACGTATTTTATACTATAATATTGGATATCGCGAATAACTAATATGAGTTATTCTCTTGTATCTTAGTTTATAATTTGTTACGTATAATTATTTGATAATTTGTATATTTGGATAATTGTATATAAAATAAGCAATTATCTTACGCTTTGTTCTCAATTCTTTTGAATAATATAAGCTTTTAATTAATTGAAAAAAAATCTAAAAATGACGATTGATTTTTTTAGTTATTAATAATCTTTGACTCTGGTCCAACTAAAATTCATGAAATCAATTCTCACTGAAATAAAACTAGCAAAATGTAGACCAAAAAAAAAATCATACATTCATTTTCATGTAAAATAAAAATATTTGATTTTTCATCAAAATATAATATTTTTTTAATGTCAACAACTAAATATACGAAATATAAAAATATCTCAAATTTATATATTATATTAATATTAATTAATCTATTTGAATTTTCACATGACATCATTATTCAACATAACATAACTCTCGAAATGTTAACAAAAACATCACAATAATATTTAAAGGTTGGATACACACAATTTGTAAATTAAAATTTTATTAGGGGCACTTTTGAAAAATGCAATGGAAACAAACCCTAGCCGAATGAATCCCTCTTTGTTCCCCACTACTTTTTTGGGCAATAAAGGCCCTACGCGGTATTCATGCCTACAACTATAGTTGTACCGATCATTCCTCCAACTATCTTGAAACCCTGCCACCTGTCTTTACTTCAGAAAACCACAAACTACAAGGGTAGAAACGTCATTTTGCTCTTTATTTATTTTGTAAAATATCGTCAATTAAGAAGTGATTTGCTGGCTTACAAAGATAAGTCATCTTTTTGTCATTTATCTCCAAATATATCATTTCCTCTCCAATATTCCAACAAATGGATATGGTTATATGATTATATCACAAATAAACCTCATAAAATTTGCAAAAATAAACGGAGAAGTGAGGGTGAAATGAACAAATTGTCATGATTGGATAGTTAGGTCAACAAATTTGCAAGAAATTAATTTGTTTTAACCATGCAAATATGTTAGCTAAACGCTACGCAACACCGATATAGTTTAGTTTAATGACAAAATGCTACGCATTGTAATTTTGTAGTTCGCTACGGCTAAATAAAATATTTTTGGATTAATTTATAAAAAATCAAATGAATTTAATTAAAAAAAAAATATTTCATGAAAATTTGAATAATTAAAAAATATTTTGGTTGATAAATAAACCAAAAATTCTTTTTCTTATTTAGGTATAGATGTTTTGACTTGTTGGAGATACTAATTTTCATATATTTCATAAATTATTTTATGCGATACAAATGATATCATCCGCAATAACTCTCACAATTGCGCACGCTACTTGCTATCGTTACGAAAAATTATCATCACGCTACGGATTGCTACACGCTATTTGCAACATTGGTTTTTACTATCATTAAAAGCTTAATTATTTATTATTATTATTATGGGAGTTGTTTAGACGCGTCACGACACTTGATGAATCTTGAATCTTAATCCTTGATTCCTTGAATACTCCCCTTGTGTAATTTTCTATGTGTATTGAATTGAGGGTGATATTTATGTTGTTGAATCTATGATTATTAATATAAAACAAGAGTTTATTAATTAATGTGTGGTTTTGATTTGATGAATAGATTCATTAGAATTCATGAATGATGATATCAGCAAGAAAGCAACACTTGTTAGCAACATGGTGTCAATTATTGAATCTCGTGGAGGATGGCAAATGATTCAATTGATTCAAATGAATATGATGGTAGGAATCTTTGGAAAATGATAATAATACATTTGTCTCTGTTTTTGAGAGAGCACAAGGTCTGAAATTGTAGGGAAATTGGTGAATTGAGGGAGATTTAATGGAGATGTTTTTTGAGAAATGCATGGAGGTTAAGCAATGTTGAATGGTCCTATTTGGTTGTCAATTTGTCATATGGACCCAAAAGAATGAATAGATTAATAATTTGAAATTTGATTGAATTATTTAGCAAGCAACTATAATACCTAGTAATTTACTAAATTTTTATGGATTACATATCTTTTGGTTAAATTCATTTTTATGTGTACAAATAAAATTTAGTGATTATGATCATAAATCAATAAATCTTTTATTTTGGGGAGAAATGGAAGAAGTGGATGGTGTGTGTGAGGAAGACGTGCCAACCTTAACCTAACGAAGGACACCAACTAATTAACAACCATAATATTGGAAATATAAATAAACTAAAATATCTAGCTATAAATAGAAATTAAAATTTAAGCTCAAAATTTAGGGGATTTACCAATTAATTAGAAATAGTAATGGATCATGTCTAGCACATACAAGAACAAGCATGCGACTCATACACAAATTAAGTTGGAGCTATAATTATGAATTAAATATCTCCCAATCAATTGCTTAATAAACAATCTATTTATGTGGGTTTCACGATATTTTAATGAATAAGCAAACCTAAACGAGAAAGAAAGCAATCCAAGCAAAAAAAAGTGGATAACAAGTTGGTTTGAAATGAAATAGGAAAAACCTAAGAATGATTAAACAAAAGTCTTTTCTTTGCTTCTAAGCCTAATTGTTTTGATTCCTCGTTGACTATACATACAATATTAATATGCGTATATACTTTTATTGGATACAAATATTTGTGTGTTTACTTGCAAATTGATAATCTGATGATATAATTATTTATCAAAATTCTATATTACTTTGTAAATTATGTGAATTGCTATTCAGGTGAAAAAAATACAATTAATGAATTGATGTATGTACCAAAAAAATGTTGACAATGAATGATAGATAGATATAAAGTAGGTGTATGCAACTAATACACAATTGGACAAGAATAACTACTGATCCAAGTTATTAGCTAACCTACAAATTGAGATGTGATCATTTATTTAGTAATCTTATTTTGGGGAGTAGCTGTGAATGTGATGTGAAAGAATATAATGTACCAAATCCAGCAAATATTTCAAGTACTAAATCACTTTCCTTAATAAAAAGAAAACTCATATTTTTGTAATGCCTTGTTCTTTAAAAGGCCTTGCAATTTATGATGATTTGAGAATTTCCTAATCTTTCAAACCCAATGTTTGGACTCTGGGCTTCTCTCTTTGTGCTATAGCCAAAAGGCCTTACATTTGATTTGTGTTGGACTAAATGCTATTGAGACATTAACATATCACAATACCTCTTGACATGAACACAAAATAAGTTCTCACACATGACCATATTGAATTTTCATGACATATTTCTTTATCCAATACACATAATTCCATATGAATTTATTTACTCAAACGACACCATGAAAAGGTTAAAAAAAAACCAAGAAATCAAATGGAAGATAGAGTAATTGAGTTAAAGCCTATGCAGCTTCTTGAGTTTGCCCTCTTCTTGGTCCCATCCATTTGTATGACCTAATTTCAAACAAGGTTCAGTATACAATTTCATCTGACTGAGTTGATAAGTTAGTTAATTTCACATATATACTGACCATAATTATTCAAGTCGGCGTCCAAGGAGTAACACACCCGTTCGAAGAGCATCAAGTTGCATTCGAACATCGGTACGTATGCCTCGACACTTCCATCTCCGAGAAAAGATGGTGAAAGAAAAATAGATCCTTCAACTGGTAGATATGAGGGCATGACATATAATGGTTTTCCGCTTCCAAAATCGAGATCATTCAGGGGGAACCTCGTCCAACTGTCCACGTCGATGTTTTTTAACATGTTGACGTCTCTGCCTACCGGCTTAGGCGTCGGCACCAGCTCCTCCTCCACCGCCTTTGAGTTCGCAAAAAATCTATGAATGACCTAAAGTATCTTTATATAACATGCATATTTGTGACTTCACAGAAGCAAACTCGATATCACGATAGCTGAACTCGATGCAAGGTGGGTTCCTTGGTTGGAATATTATAGCTCGATCTAGTATATTACTACGCATTCCGGCAATGTGGGCCCCACGACAGGCTATCTCCCATGCAACGAGGAATTGGCTGGCTGAAATACCATCGGCTACACGATGGCGCATCGTGTAGCCTATCACGAGGGATCCACATTCCACAAGCAAACCTTGTTAGTTGAACTTGTAACAACTCATCTACACCATTTTTTCTTGGATGAGGGTATGCGAAGCAAGGAAATATCGAATGGCATGACTTCGGATAGGGTGGCACACTCAACCTTTGCCTCAATAAACCTATGCAGTGAAATGAATTTTTTCAGGTAAGTAAGTGTCAGTGAAACTTTATTCTCCTGATTTTAAAAATATACAAGTAGTGTATACTAGCGTTCTACCCGTGCAATTGCGTGGGCCTTATTTTGTTTCTTTTATGTTGTTTTCAGTTTTCTTTTTCAAAAACAATTTGGTTGTTGAAGTTGTATATGTTTGTTGTATATTTGTCATATGTTTGTTGTGCCGCTATTTAATTTTCTATAGGTGTTTTTTGTTTCGTCTTACAAAATTTTGTGTACGTTGTTTTGAACATATTTTGTACTTATATATTCATTGTATTCGGTAATTTTTTTTGCATTTTTTTTTTTCAAATTTGAATCGGTATCTTGCTTTGCATTAGCATTTATATTCTTGTATTTCTATTTTGCAGTTCTTAATGCTTGTTGAAATGAGTATTTCTTTTTTGTATTGCTTTTTCGTTTTGATTGTTATGTTTGTATTCGTATTTGTACAATGTTTTTTTCAATATTCGCCATTACCACTGTAAACGAGTCGAGCTCGAGCGAGCTATGCCAAACTCAAGCTCAAGCTCGGCTCGTTTAAGATTAAGGTTCGAACTAAAAAATCAAGCTCAAGCTCGACTCATTTTGATTCGAGCTGGCTTAGGGATGTCAATGCGGTGGGAAATCCCCATCCCCGTGGGGACCCGACCCGAATGGGACGGGGAATCCCCGATTACATGCCCCGTGGGGTGGGGATGGGGTGAGGAGCTTGCCCCGGATGCGGGGATGGGGTGGGTACGGGGATAGATCGCCCCGCCCCACGAGTTACCCTGCTCCGTGCCCCACGGGTTATCCCCGTCACATACCCCGCGAAGCCACGAATTTAAAATTATAAATATGTTTCTAAGTTATAAATTGTTAGTTTAAAAAAATTCTAAATCCGTACTTGCCCTTTTAAAAATTTATAAATTATATCTTGCCTTTTGAAAATTTACTTTACATTTTTTTATCATGATTCAATTCATGTTCAGATTCTTCATCTATTATAAATATATGCATATTTTTGTTTGATATATTTCTTATCATGATTCAATTCATGTTCAGATTCTTCATCTATGTGTAATTTCAAGTACCATACCTTTTCTGATGATGCGGATGAAGATGATGAGGTAATCTTAATATAATCCTTGGTAAATAGTTCTAATATCACATTATATATTATTAACTTCGTATCATATTCTTATTCGTTAATGTATATCAATACACATGTCGAAGCAAGCACGTCATAAGGTCCTTAAATGGCTAAAGTTAAATGTCATTTTTTTTTTGTAAAATTTTCAAAAGACATTTATATTTGTCATATTTTATGTTCTAGAATTTGAGTAATAATTGTATTAAGTTTGAATGATATATTGATTATTGAATGGTTTAAAACATGATATTTGGTTGTTATTTTTATGTTTCTTTCAAATGTAATTTCTATGATATTTTAGATTCAAGTAATTATTTTTAAGTATTAAATAAAATAAATTTTCGATTTTTATGTGAATTTGGCGGGTCATGGGGTTCCCAACGGGGACGGGGATCTCCGCGGGGCGGGGATGGGGCATAAAATTTGTCCGTGAACTAAACGGGATTTGGGACGGGGAATCCCCGCGAAAGGCGGGACGGGTATGGGGAGTACTTGCCCCGACCCCGACCCGCCCCATTGACATCCCTAAGCTGGCTCGGATCAACAATAGCTCAATTACAAAACAACTTGAAATTAAATAAAAATGATCGTAACAATTGAACAAAAATATTTTAAGTACCAAAAACTAATATAAAATATCTTAAAACATAATAATAATAAACCAATCATACAACACCAAACACAAACTAATAAAATCAAACATGACAATATAATATCATAGTTATAATGTACCAAAAATACAACACGCATAAAATAATAAATCAACACAACTTTAATTTCATGTCTTTATTTACAATTTCTTTCCATGATTTTATTTTCTTTCATTAGAGTTTTGAGTCACGATAGCATGCTGGAATGCAGCAAATAACAAGACAACAAAGAATAGAAGGGCTTGGACTTGGGTTGGGTCCAGATTGAAATAGTGAGATGAATTTTTGTTTATATATTTTTAATTATAATTGTACATGTATAATATGATTAATTATGATAAATATATTTAATTTTTAAATTCGAGCTCAAATTTTTTTGAGCTTAACACGAGCAAGCTGGGTCTGGCTCAAGCTCGGCTTGATAAGCGTTCGAGCTGGCTCGTCTCGGCTCAATTAATTTCAAGTTAATGTCGAGCAAATTATTATAGATTTTTTATCGAATCGAGCTCGAGCGAGTAACGAGCCATGAGCTAAAGTTACAGTCCTACATGTATTTCATGCTTGTATTTTTTTTATTCGCCATCACCACATGCATTTCACATTCATATTCGGCTAGTCGAATCTATATTCATGTTTCCTTTCCTCATTGGAACCACAATATCCTCATCCATTTTTATGTCTTTCACTTTCCATTCGCTACTACACGATCTTTTTAGTTTAACTGCGTGAAAAAAATTCAAGTGTCTAATTGGACAGGAAATTCATAGATAAGCAATGTTCAAGTCAAAGGAAGGAAACAAATTTTAATTAGTATATTTTTACAGGTTTTGCTGGCCATACATTGTGCCACGTCACTCAACACATCTGGACCGTTCGATCATGATTAATGAATATCGGACGGTCACAATTGATCTGAACTCGGATTACATAGACCATTAAATGCTACTATGTCACAGTCCATGTGAACCAAGTGTGTCCATCCTTTTCACGGGCTCACCCACTAACCCCACTGCTCTCTCTCTCTCTCTCTTTCTTCACATTTTCACGACAAGAAAAAAAAATCGGCAGAACCGAGAGCAAACCCTAGGGGTGCGAAAATGGAGGCGAAATGTTCAAAATGGGGGCGGAACGGTTGCCACGACGGCCAAGCACGACGATCATCGCTGCGGGAATGACATGTCACGCTTCTCTGCTTCTTTATCTCGAGCAGATCCAACCCTAAATCCCTTATTCGCATGAATCTGGATTCTAGAGTAAGATCTTTCCAGTTTTTTGCTTATTTGTCTTCATTTTTGGAAACTGTTCGATATGTCGCATCGATTTACTGATTGAGACAGACAGTGAACAACTAAGTCGTAAATTAGAATTTTTATGGATTCTTTCATTGTTGATTTTAGTTAAATTATCTCTGAAATCTGGGATAATTTGTATTTAAGTGATTGTTTTTGTTCTCTCAACTGTTTCGGTCAAATTCTCTTTTCGTAATTTCGCATATCGGTTATTATACTACTTAACAAAATGAAAAAAACAATCCTACCACAAATTCCATTAAAAAAAATTCATTTCTTATAATATACCAAGCTCAAGGTCTATGCTCGTGTTGCAAGAAAATCCATTATGAAAATTTTGGGTTGGTGAAGAAAAAAAGCGAGAGAAAAGAAGAAGAAGAAGAAGAAGATGGTGATGATGGAGACTTGTGTAAATACACTCTCTCTGGCAGAAGAGGGTTAATTGAAAAAAACGCATCTTCCCAGTGTCTTCTAAGACTCTAAAAAAGGACAGAAGCATGCATGCTTACTTTTATCAGATGGTCTGACGAAAGATGTCAAATTCATGATTTGTAATCCTGGACGTTGTTTGATCACAATTAACCTGTCTTAACAGTGCAAATTCATGTTTAAACTTTTTCGCTAGCTCCACTGACGAAAGAGCTAGATTTGCAAATTGTGCAATTCGTAGTTATTCTTATAGACTGGAATTTTGATAATGTTATTATGTCAAAAATAATGTATACTTTGATTTGAGGGATTGACTATCCGTGAATTTCACTATCCATGTATTTTACAATTCATGTGTGAGTTGCTTGATTAGTTGGATTTTAAAATCATGAATACACTGTCTCTTGTTTGATTCTTGTTTAAAAAATAAAATACATGATTTTCATTTTTATTCTAATTAGTTATGAAATGAATTTAATTGATAAATTAAATATCTCACCTAAACAAACATAAATAAAAAATTATCGATAAAAAGTTCTGAAATTAGTAATTTCACAGTTTGTTTGGATGTCCAAATTATAAGATACTGAAAATTTTAATTTTTTGTTTGGTTGGTCACAAAATTTTGGAATTTTGTTATTGAACATGTAGAAAAAATATTTCATTAAATTTAATAAAACAAATAATATTTTATTCTATCCATGTAATATTATTATTGCAATGATATATAATATAATATTAACTATACATATATAATATTATATTATATAAATTTAATAATTATAGTATTGTTATATTATAATTAGTGTATATTATTATATAAAATATATAACATTATATCCATAAAATTAATATAATATAATATATTATTTATAATAATATATAATAATAATTATGTATTATTATATTGTTATAGTATTATATTATTATATTATTATATTAATTATGTTGATTAAGTTAGACCACAAATACATGGAGAAGAGAAATACAACATTGAAATATCAATTTTCAAAGTGGATAATACTATTCATGAATATGACCAATATACATAAATAACATCGAAATACCAAAACAAAGCTTCACGAGAGCGGAAGATAGAAAAGAGGAAGCTTTTTAGGCGATTCTTAGGCGATTAGGGTTGGAAGCCTGGTAAGATTCTAGGGTTGTCGACCCAGGATGAGGATCCCCTTGGGGGTCCTCATCTCTCCTCTCACCTCTTCTCCCAAAAAAACTCTCTTGAACAACCCATTGAAGTAGAGAAATCGTCTTATGCGCAGATTTTGAAATCTAAAGCACCAGATCCAAAATTAAGATCCAATAGAAATCGACTACAATGTTTTAAGTGTTTGGAGTATGGCCACTTAAAATGGGAGTGTAGGGATCCGGTGAAGTGTAGGAATTGTCGTGGAAATGGGCACATTGAAGCTTTTTGTAGAGATAAAGCACAGGAAAATCTACAGTACGATAATGCAAGAGAAAGCTTTAAACCCAATTACAAGACAAATTATTACAAGAATAGGGGTAAAAATGTAATGAACTGGACTCAAAAGGAGACTTTATACATTTTCAAGACAAAAACTTCCCCTAAATTTAATGAGAATATCCAGGACGATCCATGTTGGGAAGTAAGAAGAGTGTGTTTGAGAAGAATTTCCTCAGCTTTTTGCAACATGGAGGACTTAGCGATTTTAACCATTACTCTGGGAAGGATCCTGAAAATAATAAGTATAAGGGGAAATACAAATATGAAAGAAGTGGTGATTGAAATTCTATGCTTAAAAGAGACAAACTTTACCAATAAACTGATACAAGTAGAGAATGATGGGGATTCTTTTAAGTTTCAAGTTTCTAAAGCTTTCATGAGTGAATATTCTGAAAAATTGTGGAAACCAATAGTGAAGAAGAGCATAAATGAGGAAATTAAGCAAGATGATACTGACTGGAATGTAATTGGGGAATTAAAAGATATTGAAAATCATTGTAGAGAATTAGCCATTTACCTTGAAGAAAAATCCTCCCCATTGAAAGCTCAGGGAAATACTCCAGTCTTAGAAGAGGTGGACTATGAATCTCCTGCTATTCAGAGAAATGAAAACTTAAATAAGAGTTCAAGGCAAAAGACAGAAAAAAGTGATGCAACTAAGGTGTTTGATGAAATGCTAGAACCAGAAAGAGAAGGCATATTATGCATTTCGGCCCCTGAGATGATAAATACTCCAAGAGCACTCTCATCAAGTATTGTTAATCCAGAAACAAGTCCAAAAATCTTGAGAAGAAGTGACAGGCTGAAAAATAAGAAAGAAGAATCTGGTTTAGTTAAATTTAAAGAAAAATTTCATGGCTATGAAAAGGGACATCACAAAACAAAAAGAACCTCAAAAATTAATATGGATTCTCAGAAATTATTTCTTGAGGAACAGGATATTTATTCCCTATTAGATTCTGTGGGAATTCTAGTTAATCAAGATATGAAGGAAATTATTCAATCCATGAGTGCAACTAGTGAGGTAATAATGAATGATGCAATTTCAAATAAATTAGCAGTCATTAATGAGGAAGATGAAGATGAAGGTGAAGTGGAGTTGAGTTTAGAAAGATTTAATGAAGTGCAAGTCACTAAAGATAATTAGTTGGAATGTGAGGGGCCTCAATGCAAAAAAGAAAAGATTATTAATAAAGGATTTTATGAAGGAATGCTCTCCTGATTTGTGTTGTTTGCAAGAAACAAAATTAAATGAATGTGATGCTAATTTGGCTAAAGAATTTCTAAGCAAAAATTTGAATGAATTTCAAACCCTAAATGCCAGTGGTACTTCAGGGGGTATAATCATTGCTTGGGCTAGCTACATGTTTGAAGAAATAAAAGTGCAGAGAAATGAATATTCTTTTTCAGTCTATTTAAGATGTAAATGGGATAATAACACTGTGGTTATGACAGGAGTTTATGGTCCACAATCTGGTACCGAAAAATTAAGGTTTTTGGAGGAATTGACCAATCTAGGGGTATCTATGGAAAAACCATGGGTCTTAATGGGAGACTTTAATATGGTGTCTAGTGAGGAGGATAGACAACATATTGAAGCTAGGCACTATGAGGGTATTCATCTATTCAAATCATTTATCAATCAAAATAATTTAATAGATTTACCTTTACAAGGAAAGAAGTTCACTTGGGCAAATACATCCACCATGGCTAGATTGGACAGATTCTTGTTCAACTTACATTGGTCCCAGCAATTCCCAAATGCAGTGCAGCAAGCCCTGATCAACCCTGAATCAGACCATATCCCAATTATGCTCAATGCCACAACTTCTTTTCCAATCTTCAATGGATTTAGGTTTGAAAGTTCCTGGAACAATAATGAAGAAGCAAAAGAGATAATTAGGAATCATCTTAACACTCACAAAGCCACCAATTTTAAGCAATTATTTGATAAATTCAAAAAATTAGGAGTAAAACTGAGAAGGTGGAGTAATAATGTAAGGAAAAACTCCAAAATATACAAAGAAAATTGCATTGAAATATTGGATTGGATCAGAAATAAGCAAGAAAAATTCCAATTAAATGATTTAGAAATATGGTTAAGATGTGTGGTTAAGGAAAGATTTGAACAATTAATCCAAGATAACTTTGATTATTGGAAAAATAGAGCAAAGAACAGATGGGTCAAAGATGGAGATAGTAATACAAGATTTTTTCATAATTATGCAACTATCAAGAAAAATAAAATGATGATAGCATCCTTAACAGATGCAGAGCATAATGAATTAATTACTGATCACAAAGGCAAAGCTAGGGTTTTATTCAATTTTTACAAGGAATTAATGGGAACAAAATCTGAAATATTTGCAAATAAACCCTTGCTAAAAGTGGCTTCAATTTATGCTGATCAAAGGGGATTAATAAGAGATTTGGATGACTCATTTAAAGTGGAGGAATTAGATGAGGTAATTAAATCTTGGAAGAATGGAAAGTCTCCTGGACCAGATGGTTTAACAGGTGAATTTTTTAAAAAATATTGGAACCAGCTAAGAGAGGAGATTTTTGATATTATATCAAGCCAAAATGTGAAGGAAGGTTTAGGAGAATTTAATTCCTCATATATAACCTTGATTCCAAAAAAGGAAAATGCCTGTTGGGCCAAGGATTTTAGGCCCATCAGTTTAATATCTGGTATCCAAAAGATTATTTCTAAGACTCTTGCCAACAGATTGAAAAAGGAAATAAATGCAATTATACTACCTAATCAAGTAGGCTTCATGGCAGGAAGGGAAATAGGAGAATGCTATGTATATGCAAGAGAACTAATATTCAAAGCAAAAAATGAAAAAATTCCACTACTCGTGTTCAAGGCTGATATTCATAAAGCCTTTGACACAGTTGCTTGGGACTTTATATTGGAAATAATGAAAATTAGGGGTTTTGGGGACAAATGGTTGAATTGGATTGAATTTTGGGTGTTTAATGGCAGTACTAAAATAATTCTGAATGGACAACCAGGAAAAACAGTTCGTTTAAAGCGGGGAGTGAGACAGGGTGATCCTCTCTCCCCTCATTTGTTCATCCTTGCCATTGATACTTTGGCAAGACTAATTGAGGCTTTTAGCAAATGCAATTTTATAGAAAAACCCATCCAGAATGTTGAGGTGGCTTTATTTTATGCAGATGATGCTTTATTCATGATTAAACCTAATTCGATTCAAGCAAGAAGACTGAAATTTATTCTGGACACTTTTGGCAATAGTGCTGGCTTAAAAATTAACTACGAAAAATCAGAATTTGTGATTATTTCTGAGGAAGAGGGTAATTCTCATGATATAAAAGAAGAGTTAGGATGTCCCAGAGTTGAATTTCCATTTACTTATCTAGGATTTCCTTTAAGTGATAAAAAACCTAAAAAGGAATTTTTTAGGGGTGTAATTGGAAAAATGGAAAATAGACTAGAAGGTTGGAAAGGGGCCTTGTTGGGGATTGGAGGAAGATTGGTATTGATTAATTCTGTATTGTCTTCTCTCCCTATATACTATTTTATGGTGTTTAAATTTCCCAAATGGGCAATTAAAGAAATGGAGAAATTAAGAAGAGCATTTTTGTGGAAGGGTAATGAAAATAAAGGCTTTAACCTAGCTTCATGGAACTCAGTGTGTAGGCCTAAGGAGATAGGTGGATTAGGTGTTATAAAATTAGAAACCTTTAATGATGTATTAATGCAAAAATGGTTGTGGAAGTATTATATGAAAAGAGATGGATTGAATTGGCATGATTTGGTTAATCCTCTGACCAGGAAAAAAATGAATGGAAATAGGAGTCAAAAAGAGTCAACTTTCTGGTGTGATATACAATCTTATCTCAATTTCTTTTGGAGATCCATACAATTTGAAATTGGAGATGGAGTCAATACCAGTATGTGGTATAATGATTGGGGGGAGGGCCTTTTATATAAGAATTTGCCTCATCTATTTATGGCAGCAAAAAAGCAACATGGCTCAGTGAAAGATTTTAGAAATATGAAAAATATGAGAAAGGCTTTTAAGGAGAATATGGATAAAGAGGCAGCTAAAGAATTTCAATGGCTGAAGAGAAAGATGAATAGTATAACCCTAATTCCAAATAAGGATGATTTAGTGAGCTGGAATTGGGATTTATCAAAAAAGTATACTACCAAAAATGCCTATAACACAATTGTGCAAGGTGTATACTCTTTTTCTTATTTGGGAGAATTATGGAATAGCAAATTACCAGCTAAATTGGTAATTTTCTACTGGTTACTAAAGCAAAACAAAATCTTAACTCAAGATAATCTAAAGAAAAGAGGAATGGTAATAGTAAATCGTTGTTACCTGTGCAAGTATCAATGTGAATCAGTAGACCATTTGGTGGAAGAATGTGGCTTTATTCGAATACACTGGCAACTGATTTGTGCAGAATTTCCATCGATGGATTTAAACCTCTCTGTATCTGTGATGATGAAAAATCTAACCTGCAAAAATTCAAAAACAAATTTGAATCAGGTATTCGCCGTTTTCTTTTACTGTACATGGAGAGAGAGATGTCGTAGGGCATTTTCTGAGAACAAAAAAGAAGGGTCACCATTGTTGGACGAGTTTATGGAGGATTGGAGAAGAATCCGGAAGCGATTCGGTGATGAGGGAGGAGCTCGCGATGGAATTTGAGCAGAATCGGAGAAGAATCCGGAAGCGATTCGATGAGAACGGAGGAGATTGCGATGGAATTTGAGCTGTAATTAAAGAGGATCGGGGACTAAAAGAGGAATGGAGAATAGATGAGGTGGAAGTAAGTTCAATGGGAAAGATAAGTACAAGGAGTTATGCAGTATAGTCCCTGTCAGAGGCCTCTAGTAGCAATTTAAATTTCTCTTAGGGAGTGTTTTAAAACTTTACATGTAAAAATTTATCATTCGCTGCTTTTTATGTTTTTTCTTTTGGATGAACCTGGCGCATGCCTTGATGTAAGTTTTATTTGCATTTTTTTTGTTTTATTTATTCTTTGGGTGAGAGCCTTAGATCTCTCCTCAAATTTACTCAAAAAAAAAACATCGAAATACCAAATAAGAAATTTGTGAGTTATTCGGGATATGAAATACATATCAACCTAATCGCTCAAATAAATACATGCCCTTTAACTTGGGCCTATAGAAACCGGGATTTCATTTCCCAATTGTAACTTTCGTGGGGAATTAATGAGCTTATCTACTTTATATCTGGACCGTTTATTAAAGGAAATCTTATAATGAAGATAACACTGTACACATATTCGTAAAAAAATATTAACTATTTCCCGCTTATACACACAAAAACGGCATATTCAAAATCCAGATCGAGTGAATGCGAGAGAAATATAGATCATGAGAATTGAATCTGAGTGCATGAATGTACAGTTAATTCATGAAGACGAAGCTGTTGAAGGTTGTGCTAATGGATCTGGTGAGTTTAAGGGTAAAATAACTTGGATTTTGAGTTTTTGGTTTTTCAGATTTGAGATTTTCCTTTTTGCAAGTTTCTGATTGGAATTAGGTTTACTGCAATGATGCCTTTTGTGTCTTAAGAAAAGTGTAATTCGGATGGTTTGGTTGCTTTGCTTGATGTTTTAAGTTCCGTTTTATGCGTTTTTCTAGGGTTTGAATTGGTGATCAGGTTTTGAATGGCGAATAACAGCCAAAACGGATTGAACTTCTAATCACGTCCTTGTTTTGCTGATTAATGCAGATGCTTTGAGATCAAGACAAGAGATGGAAGAGGAGCAAAACATTTGTAAATTCCCTGAAAATAGCTTAAATATACCGGTCTCAGAGAAAAAGGTGTCTAAATCAGTAAATAAACGTCAAGGATTTAATTTGAGAAAAAGTTTGGCTTGGAACCCAGCTTTCTTTTGTGAAGAAGGTATATTTTACTGCCCAAATTAGCCCAATTAACACTCAATTAATTACCAAAAAATTCTCACTCTTGTAATTTAACCTCATTCGAAGCCAATTTTGCTTTGATTAAATGCAATTGCTTATGATTATATTTTCAATTTTGCAGGTGTATTAGACCCACTTGAACTATCTTACATAAACGGATCCGTGGGGAAATCGAACGGGTCTCACAGACCTGGTAAAAGACCTGTATTAAATGAAGTGATAGAGAACTCTTGTGAAAAATCATATCAAAATCCTGAATTGAGAGTTCAAACTGGTCGAAGACTATTTTGCACTCCAGAATCATCAAAAAGGGTATAGAGAAATATCACAGTTTTCTTACTTATTTTATAAAATAAGTCACAAAAATATGAAACTTAAACTTATTTATATACTTTCTTTCTTTTTTTTAGAGCTCAAGGAATCAAAACTCGTCTGAAACAATCAATAAAAGAATACCAAGACCATTAATTACCAATTCATATCCTTTTAATGTGACATTTATTTTTATTATTTTATTTTGAATTTTCTAGACTATAAAATCCTCTTAATAGCATGTATTATTTCTTAACTCGTTTCATACACAAAAAAGGGTGGCAAATACCACTGTGTTTGGTCACGTACCAAAGGTGCCGAAATTCACGCCTGGAAATACCACTCCTAATTCCAAAAATACCCCTAAAGGTACTTTTCCTCTATTCCCCTATTTTTTCTTATTTCTCAATTTCCTCTCTTTTCACTAAATTAATTTTAAATTTTAAATTTCAATTTTAGCAGTCAAACTAGAGCAATTAATCGTCAAAAAGACGATTCCTTTACCACCTAAATCTTCAAATCACCATCAAACCAGATCTAAGGTGAGAAAAAGAAAAAGGAAAAACTAAAATTTCATGGAACAAAAAGAAAATATCACAATATCTTTATTTTTTCAGATTACTTCTAACGAAAATGTGGCCCCCACTTCAACAAAACCATCAGGTCTCAGGATGCCTTCTCCTTCATACAATTTTTTCTCACAGGTATAATATTCCTTGTCAAATTATTTAACTAATCTTATTATATGTATAAATAAATATATATTTTTTTATTTATTTTCAGGGCAAAGTTTCAGCTCAGTGTAGTAATAGTTCTCAAAAGAATATTGAAAAAACCCTAATCACAAATTCAAAGCCCCCAATTCATAAACACGTAGATAATTCAAGATTATCAACGATTCCCCCTTCCCCTTCTACTGCCAAGTGTCGACCTCCCATTGGTCGAATTCCTCCTCAAGTAACTAAACCCAATACAGTATACACAAATCAAATCAGTTCCAAATCAACTATGTCAAAAACGCAAAAATCTGATAAATTGGTACTCAAAACCAGTAAGAGAGAGAAAGAATCCCCAATTAGGGTTTTGAAATCGAAGGAGGGTCCATGTTCGAGCGATTCAGGTTCAGCCATAATTAGGGGTTGTGAAGAAGAATCAAAGGATGATTCCACCAAAATTGAACTTGACACGACATCGAAAACGTTGACCACGTCAAACGAGGAGGAAACTTTCACGAATCGAATAATTTCGTGTCAATTGGATTCGTCTGAATCGTGTTCTTCAAGGGAAAAGCGAAAATTGAAGAGAAAATCGAGTGTATATGGTGTTTCTCCTTTGAAAAATAAGAGGGACAAAATCGTCTTTTCGCCGAACAAAAGAAAATCTCTCGAGGAAGAAAAGTCAGAGACTAAATCTTCTGCAGAGTAATATTTGTTATTATTATTTTTCAAATTAGGTCAATTACAATTTTAGTTTTAATTAATTTTTTTTGGAAATATTTATGTGTAGAAAAAACAAAAAGGAAAATTGTTTTCCGAATTTTCGAAAGGATTTGGTACCGTTTTCAGATGAGTGGCTTGCAGCCCTCGAGGCTTTTGGAGAGGTTTGTTAAATATTTAAATTAAATCATGAAACTCCTGATATTTTTGTAATTAAATTAAAATTTATTAACATGAAATATTCGTGCAGGAAATTTTGGAAAAGAAAACGGGACCGGTGCAACACTCGCCACCAGATAAAACCATACCGGAACCTAGTCCTTGGTCACCGGTACGTATTTAATTCTTCAATATACCATTTTATTCAGTTAATATAAAATTTAATATGTTTTTAGGTGAAACGCAAAGTACAAGATATAGGGCCGTATGATTGTACCAAGTACTCTAAACCCGAATCTTCTGACGCACAATGACACATGGCCGTTTAATTTCCACATTTCGAAAATAGATCAAGTTATTTTGTTCGAGTTTTGAATCTTTTTGGGTACGAACAAAGAGAAGGAGATTAGTTAGGCTCATTAACTCGTGTGTGGTGGCGTTTAATTTGTATTTACGTCGTGTTTATTTATTTATTCACTTGAACCACGAGTTATTTATGCTAATCATGTCATTTAAACATGCAAGGAATAAAAAAGTAGCATCTTAAAATAAAATGAGTCTATCTGATAAACTCTAAGATCTGAGTTGATTTATTAATTAGGAGAAGAAGATGAAATATTAGATCTTGAAATTGGTTTGTTCTTAATTGAAGTTAGTTGCGGCACTAGTATACTCTTAACACACTCTTAGCTCCTTTCGATCTCAACTCTTCGTTAATAATTGACTCATCTTAACACACTCTTGACTCTTCGTGAAATTTTTGTCTCCTGAGTCCTTAAATTTGTTCAAATAATGTGGTTTTGCGAACTTTTGAATCAATAATTTTTCACATGATTATTTCAACATTATCAAAGTTGACGTATTTAGAATTATATTTATGTCCTAGAGAGTCTAGATAAAATGTTTTTAAGATCGTATGTATCGAATATTTTACTACATAATTTTTCACAAAATTTTACACACTACGGAAGTTTTTTTTTTTTTTCTCTATAGGCAGTCTTAGTAACTATTTAAAGTTCAAATAACGAGTTTTTGATATCGTTTATATCGAGCATTTTACTTCACAACATTAACCTGATTGCAAAAACACTACTGAATTTTGTTTTTTCGCAACAGGGGCCTTAGCAATCTATTTATGACCTCCGAAGTCCAAATAATGTGTTTTTGAGATCGTTTTATCGAATGTTTTACGACACAATTTTGCACCAAATTGTATAAACATTACAAAATTTGCTTGTTCGCAATAGGCGGGCCTAACAATCTATTTATGCATTGGAGAGTCCAAATAAAGTGTTATTGACATCGTTTGTATCAAATATTTTACTACACAACTTTTCACTAAATTGTGCAAACAATATGAGTTTATTCCAGTTATAGACGGTTTTAGAAATCCATTTGGGCATGAGAGAGTCGAGATAGTGTGTTTTTAATATTGTTTGTATCGAAAATTTTACTACACAAATTTTCAGCAGGATTTCACGAACACTACGAAAGTTTGTTTTTTCTTCACAGGGGGTCTTAGCAATTTATTTATGCTCTGAGGAATCCAAATAAAGTGTTTTTTAAATTATTTGTATCGAATGTTTTATTACATAATTTTCACCGAATTGTATAAACACGATGCAATTTCACATTTGCGCTATAAATGGTCTTATAAATACATTTAGCCCTTGGAGAGTCCAAATAAGACGTTTTTTAGATCGTTTGTATGAAATGTTTTGCTCCACATTTTTCATCAAATTGTACAAACACTACAAAACTTTATTTTTCTCTACAGGGGGTCTTAGCAATATATTTAGGACTTGGGGAGTCCAAACAACGTGTCATTGAGAAACATTAAAACAAAAGTTTTACGACACAAGTTTTCACAAGATTTTAGGAACATTATGAAATTTTGTTTATTCCCAATAGTTAGTCTTAGACATGTATTTAAAAGTTGGGAATTCCAAATAACATGTTTTTGAGAAAATTGGAATCGAAAGTTACCGGTCGCAACATTTTAGAACATGGTAGAAACACTATCAAGGTTTGTTTATTCACAATAGATGGTCTTAGGAATCTATTTAGGCCTCGAGAAATCAAAATAACATGTTTTTGAGAAATTTCGAGTCGATAAGTTTACGTCACGACCTTTCACGTGATTGTATAAACATTATGAAAATTAGTTTATTCATAAAAGGATGTCTTAGCAATCTATTTAGACTCGGGGAATAAAAAAACATGCTTTTGAGAAAATTAGAATCAAAAGTTATATGCGACCACTTTTTACTAGATTGTACACACATTACAATTTTAGTTTATTTGCAACAAGTGGTCAAAGAAAATTTATTTAGGAGTCGGAGAGTTCACAATTTTTTTTTTTTAAATTTGAATCGAAAGTTTTATGTCACAACTATTAAGAAGATCATAGAAACAAAAACATTACCAAAATTTGTTTATTCACAGTAGACGATCTTTGCAATCTATTTAGGCTTCGGGAAGTAAAAATATCGTGTTTTTGAGAAAATTTGAATGGAAAGTTTTTACATCACAACTCTTCACGAGATTGTAGAAGCCTTACGGAATTTAGTTTTATTTGCATTTAGCGGTCTTAGTCATTTGTTTAGGAGTTGGGGAGTTCAAATAACACGTTTTTTAGAAAAATTTAATCGAAAGTTTTATGACAAATTTTTTCACGAGATTGTATAAACATTACGAAATTTAGTTTCTTCGTAATAGGTGGTCTTAGCAATTTATTTAAGCGCTGGGGAGTCAAAATAACATGTTTTGTGAAAATTTGATTAGAAAGTTTTACGTTACAACTTTTCATGAGATTGTTGAAACATTATGAAATTTTGTTTATTCACACTAGCCGATCTTAGAGATCTATTTAGGAATTGGGGAGTCCAAATATCGTCTTTTGAGAACATTTGAATCGAAAGTTTTTCATCACAACTTTTAATGAGATTGTAGAAACATTATTAAAATTTGTTTATTCACAATAGGCGGTCTTAGACATATATTTACGAGTTGGAGTGTCCAAATAATGTGTTCTTCAGAAATTTGAAATCGAAGGTTTTACGTCAAAACATTTCACGAAAATGTAGGAACATTATGAAATTTTGTTTATTCGCAAAATGTAGTCTTGGACATCTATTTACGAGCTGGGGATTCCAAATAACATATTTTTGAGAAAATTGGAATCGAAATTTTCGTTCTTAACATTTCAGAAGTTGGTAGTGAAAGAAATACAGTTTCGGATCAACCGTAAAAGTGTACACAAGGATGAACGAATGTAACCGTACATTTGTAGCCATAACTTTCAGTGGGAAAAATCCGATGTGAATGGTTCAAATTGGATTAGATAGATAATGAGATTATCTATAAACTTCATGTAGAAATATATTTCATATGAACGAAGTATAAGTGTCGTTTATGTGAAATACCGAAAGGGTGCAACAGTATGACATACAGTTAGTAAAACAGTCATAACTTTTGCATACGAACTCCAATTGGGCAGGCCAAATTGCGTCGTGTAGATAATAAGATTATATACAACTTTCGTGTTGGTTGATTTTCTGTCAGAGGAATTTACCAATTTTGTATGGACAGAATACTCGACAGATTCATGCAACTTTCTGTGGGAAAGAGTGTATATTGGATATACATGTCTTTTGGCTAATCCTAACCCTATTTGATATAAATATGATACTTTCTCTCTCATCCAAACTAAGGAATTAAGTTATCATTCTGCCAAAGACACAAAAGAAAGAGAGAATTCAGATTTGATCTTTCTCAAAGTGAAAAGGTGCGAAGAGAGAGAAATCGAGAAAAGAGTTTCTCGAGAGATAGAGAATCAATTCGATCGAGCAAGTTCACCGGTGCATCGTCTAGGCAGGTGCATCCGTGACCGACGTCTTACGAGTCAAGGTGGATACACGTAGAGGAGCAACGTTTGGGGCTCTTACGGTTGTGATCGATTCGGACGAGTAGATTGAGTCGGAGACGAAATCAAGCGAATCGGCGAAGTCAACGAGCGGTGAAAGACGCGTGGTGTGGGACGCGCGGATTGTCACCAACGTGACAGTAAAAAGAAGGCAGCGATCAACCCTTCGTGCGCAATCAATTTTGCACCGGTATGAATCTGTCCTTCTATTTGCATCGTACCCTTGAAGGCATGGCGCGATCTCGGGAATCGGGGAACCGGACCGGGCCTTCATTCCGCTGCACGGGCCCGGGGTCGGGGATATTCCCCAACAGTGGTATCAGAGCGATCGCCATCGATTCGAGGGTCGAATCATAGTCGTATATTCGATATACGCACGGGTTATCAAAGTTTGTACCCGTTTGCATGATGTTACATATAAAGAATGTCAAATTCCGTTAAAATCACAAGTGAAATTCGCTAGAGATCGATCAAAAGTTGATTGAGAGTATCTAGGAATGATCGTGAAAAGGTTTCATGATTGATCGCTTCGAAAACAGGCGAAAAACGACAAAGTGTTGAAACGGTTTTCAATGCAAAATTCGAAGAAAGGACTTCTTCCAATGTCGAGTGGCATATCGTATTCTAAAGCTCAATGTCCGACATCGAGCGAAGATAAGAATGCGATGAGTATTGTTCCATACGCTTCGGCAGTTGGATCAATTATGTATGCCATGATTTGTACGCGTCCTGATGTGTCGTATGCATTGAGCGTCGTTTCGCGTGACCAATCTAATCCAGGGGATATGCATTGGATCGCAGTTAAAAACATCCTTAAGTACTTACGAAGAACTAAGGATCAATTTCTAATTTATGGTGGAAAGACATCCGGGTTGGTCATCAATGGATATACCGACGCCAATTTCCAAACATATGTTGATGATTTTCGATCACAAAGCGGATACGTGTTTTGTCTAAATGGTGGAACGATAGTTTGGAAGAGTTCCAAACTGAAGGGGAATATCCCCGACCCCGGGCCCGCGCAGCGGATATGTAGGCCCGGTCCGATTCCCCGATTCCCGAGATCACGCCACGACTTCGAGGGTACGATGCAAATAGAAGGTTAGATCCATACCAGTTCCAAATTGATGGAACACGAAGGGTTGATCGCTGCCTCCTATTCCTCCGGTCACGTTGGTGACTTTACGCGCGTCCCACACCGTGCGTCCTTCACCGTTCGTTCCCGTTCTTCGATCCTTCGGTTCGATCACAACGGAGAGCCCCAAGTGTTGCTCCTCCACACGTATCCACCTTGAGTCGGAAGACGCCGGACACGGATACACCTGCCTAGACGATGTATCAGTGCACTTGCTTGATCTCGATCGATTCTCTATTAATCTCTCTTCGTGCCTTTTCACTCACAAAAGATCAAATCTGAATTTGCTCTTTTTTTTGTGTCTTGGGCAGAATATTGCTTTGAATTACTTCTGAATTCCTTAGTGAAGATGAGAGAGAAAATCCTATTTATACCTAATAGGATAAGGATTAGCCAAAAGGCATGTATATCCAATATACACCCTTTCACACAGAAAACTGTATGAACCTGTTCAGTATTCTGTCCAGACGAAATTGATAAATTTCTCTGACAGAAAATCAACCAACACGAAGGTTGTAGATAATCTTATTATCTACACAACCCAATTTGACCCAGCCCAATTGGAGTTCGTATGCAAAAGTTATGACTGTTTTACTAACTGTATGTCATACTGTTGCACCCTTTCGGTATTTCACAGAAACGACACTTATACTTCGTTCATATGAAATATATTTCTATATGAAGGTTGTAGATAATCTCAATATCTATCTAACCCAATTTGAACCATTCTAATTGGATTTTCCCACTGAAAGTTATGGCCACGAATGTACGACTACATTCGTGTATCCTTGTGTACACTTTTACGGTTGATCCGAAACTGTATTTCTTTCACAAACAACCCACAATAGCAGACTCTACAACTGAATCGGAGTATATTACGGCTTCCGAAGCGGCAAAGGAGGCGGTATGGATCAAGAAATTTGTGACCGAACTTGGAGTAGTCCCGAGTATCTCGGAACCTGTAGTTGTGTATTGCGACAATACGGGCGCAATAGCACAGTCCAAGGAACCGAGGGCACATCACCGCTCCAAGCACATACTCAGAAAATTTCACTTGACCCGTGAGATTTTGCAAAGAAAGGATGTGATCATTGAAAAGATTGATATTGACAGGAATGTTGCGCACCCGTTTACTAAGCCACTCTCGCAAGCTAAGCACGATTATCATGCGAAAGCTATAGGTTTGAGATATCTAGAGGAGGAAGAGAGTAGTTAGTTATCTAAAACGATAGTTTCGTAGGACGAGATTAGTCTAATAGATTAGTAAACGTTGTATCACCCCAAACTTATCTTATAGTAAAGCAATTTCAGAATTTTAAAATTTTTCATTTTTTGCATTTATCTTATATGAAAACTGTGTGCGGGGTTGTGTAATATGATTACATGAACCTTGATTTTAACTTGTGTGGACGTCGACATGGTTGAGGACCATGTGCAGCAAAACCGTCACACTTAAATTGTCATTTCTAAACATCCCTAGTCGCGGATCAGCTTGCTTAAGAGAGAAGCATTTCTATTATCAGATAATAGACTGAACGCGTACACTAGTACGTTAGCCAAGGAGATGATTAGGTTTTTGCTAATCATGGGACAAAGGTGATTGTCGAATCGGGAACGTAGATATATGCTAGGTGACATATATTGGATATGACCGAAGCCGCGAGATAATGACATGGTTTAGTCATTATGGATGAACTCGCGACGAATAGGGTATTAGGTTCTTCAAACTTGAGGAGATCATTGATTGCGTTACGTGCGTAACACAATGCTTTGATATGATCTTACGCTCACCGTAACAGGGAGTTAAAAGGGTCATCATTGGGTATTGTTCGAAACACGGAATTCAATGTGAGTCTCCAAGATAGGAATTATTTATTCCGAAATGAAGAGATATCTCTTAGGCGCCGCTCGATGAGTCGATTAACGAAATTTGCGGCCGCAGTCAATGATATTAACGGTTAATATCGATTGAAATTTGTTAACTCAACTCGGAATCGGGGAATAAGTGTAGTTAATCAAATTATAAGGATGACTATCACCATGCCTTTTGATTAACGGATATCGCAAACAAGAGAACTAATAACCGCTATTCGAGATAGGCACGATGATCACAATCATTATTCGTTTAACATGGGTAGCTATGATGGAGTGACTAGATCCCTCTCATGAGCTTGTAGGCATTGGAAACAACCTACTGCCATCGTTAATCGAACCTACATGGTCACACAACAAGTCGTACTAAGTCGGGCTTGATCATAAAATTGGCACATAGGATGTGCATAGATTTGTATTTGATACGTGAGCTATATTCTCTAAAATCGTGCGTATTGGATATGCATGAATACCTTTTAGGTAGATCTGAAATTGAGTGGGAGACTGAAAGAAATACAGTTTCGGATCAACCGTAAAAGTGTACACAAGGATGAACGAATGTAAGCGTACATTTGTATCCATAACTTTCAGTGGGAAAATCCGATTTGAATGGTTCAAATTGGGTTCGATAGATAATGAGATTATCTATAACCTTCATGTAGAAATATAGTTCATATGAACGAAGTATAAGTGTCGTTTATGTGAAATACCGAAAGGGTGCAACAGTATGATGTACAGTTAGTAAAACAGTCATAACTTTTGCATACGAACTCCAATTGGGCTGGGCCAAATTGGGTTGTGTAGATAATAAGATTATCTACAACTTTCATGTTGGTTGATGTTCTGTCAGAGAAATTTATCAATTTCGTCTGGACAGAATACTGAACAGGTTCATGCACTTTTCTGTGTGAAAGGGTGTATATTGGATATAAATGCCTCTTGGCTAATCCTAATCCTATTTGATATAAATATGATACTTTCTCTCTCATCCAAACTAAGGAATTAAGTTATCATTCTGCCAAAGACACAAAAGAAAGAGAGAATTCAGATTTGATCTTTCTCAAAGTGAAAAGGTGCGAAGAGAGAGAAATCGAGAAAAGAGTTTCTCGGGAGATAGAGAATCAATTCGATCGAGCAAGTTCACCGGTGCATCGTCTAGGCAGGTGCATCCATGACCAACGTCTTACGAGTCAAGATGGATACACGTAGAGGAGCAACGTTTGGGGCTCTTACGGTTGTGATCGATTCGGACGAGTAGATTGAGTCGGAGACGAAATCAAACGAATCGGCGAAGTCAACGAGCGGTGAAAGACGCGTGGTGTGGGACGCGCGGATTGTCACCAACGTGACAGGAAAAAGAAGGCAGCGATCAACACTTCGTGTGCAATCAATTTTGCACCGGTATGAATCTGTCCTTCTATTTGCATCGTACCCTCGAAGTCATGGCGTGATCTCGGGAATCGGGGAACCGGACCGGGCCTTCATTCCGCTGCGCGGGCCCGGTATCGGGGATATTCCCCATCAGGTAGAAACACTATCAAAGTTTGTTTATTAGCAATAGATGGTCTTGACAATCTATTTAGGTCTCGCAAAATCAAAATGAGGTGTTTTGAGAAAATTTAAATCGATAAGTTTACGTCACAATTTTTCACGAGAGTGTAGAAACATTATCAAAATTAGTTTATTCATAAAAGATGATCTTAGCGATCTATTTAGGCCCCGGAGAGTAAGAAAACATGTTTTTGAGAATATTTGAATCAAAAGTTTTATGTCATCACATTCATTCGTGAAGGGATTGAAAATCATATCAACGGGTGTTCCATCTTGCAAATAAGGCATATCTTGTCGAGGCAAAATCTTGGAAATGATACCTTTATTCCCATGTCTTCCAGCTAATTCATCACCTACTTTTATTTGACGTTTTTGTAAAATAGATACACAAACCATTTCCGAAATCTTACTAGAAAATCATTTCACATCACGACGATGTCTACTAGAATCCTAATGGATTTTACTGCAGCTACTGGTGAGAAGGTTTGTCATAGTCTATACCATGCACATCTTTGAATCCTTTCGCAGCCATCCTAGCTTTATAGGTTTGCACATTTCTATCTACGTCGGATTTCTTTTTAAACACCCATTTACATTCAATAGTCTTCAAGATTTCGGATGTATCAACCAAATTCCAAACTTGGTTGATGTACATGGAGTGCATCTCGACCCTAATAGCTTCTTGATAAGACGTAGGCTCATCATCTATGAATTATGCTTCCTTGTCATTAGTAATGAGAAATCAATATCTCTCAAGTTCATGACGTATCCTACCAGATCTACGAATAGCGTAATATGTCTCAGACATCTCAACTCCTTGAGATTATGTTTGAGTCTCCATTAAAGCTCGATTTGTTGGGTATCGACGTCACTACCGATCCCCGCACAGCGGATTGCGAGGCCCGGTCCGACCCGATCCCGAGGACCACGTCACGGATCCGATCGTACAAATCTTATACTACATGCACCTACCTACGAATATAACTCTTATATACATAGAAACATACCACATGAAATTGATCACGGAGACGGGTTGATTCTTGCGTAGTTGCTGCTGTCCTTGCTTCGACTCCGGCGACACGCACGTCCCACGCCAGCGCGATTCGACACCTAGATCGAAGCTCTGATTTGTCGTATACACTCGGAATTGCTCCGGTTTGTCTCCGACCTTGCTCGACCTTGATCACAACAGAGAATCTCAGTTGAGATTCCTCTACTCGTATCCACCTCGGGCTATTTGTCTTTCGGTTACGGCAAATTCTCCTAAAATTTGCCACAAGCTTGCTCAATTCTCAATCTCTCTTCTTCTCTTTGTTACTTGTCTCACAAGTTCAGTTCCTTCTACAAGAATGCCAGAAAGAAGAAGATGAAACAGCCATGATCTTATAATCAAGGACGATTCAATGGGGTATTAATGAGTATCTAAAAAAAAACTACAAATCCAGAATTCGGAGTACAGTCCGTCATGACGCACCATAGTCTGTCACGACAGACTATCACATTTACTGATATAGCCGTTATTACTAGGCTCTGTCACGACGGACCAACCAGTTCGTCGTGACGCAGCTCCGTCATGACGGACAACCAGTCCGTCACAACGCTATACTCACATATTGGTACACAAAATTCCTTTTGGTACGTCACGACGGACCAACCAGTCCGTCATGAAGGACTGTGTATAATTATGTGTAATACTGCAGAAAACCTTTATGGTCCGTCATGACGGACCACCAGTCCGTCACGACGGACTATATGTTTTCTGTCAGATTTGCACAATCATATTGTGCATCCAATCGTTACGATGAACGCGTACGTTCATCTACCCTCATGTGTACAATCTACTAGTTGATCCATAACTGTATTTCCTTCACGATTATCTTCGAGTAATTCTTGAACTCCTTCAAGATTGTTCGTAAGTGATTCTTGAACTATTTCAAGATTATTCGTGGATGACTCTTGAACTTCTTCATGACTTACCTTGCTCCCATTGTTTCTCTTGGAGATAAACTTCTTTTCAAGAAACATTCCTTCACGGGCAACAAACACTTTGTTCTCTAATGGGATGTAGAAGTAGTATCATTTTGTTTCTTTAGGATATCCTACAAATAGACACTTTGTTCTCTAATGGGATGTAGAAGTAGTATCCTTTTATCTCATAAGCTGTCATGTCTTCGAATTTATGATTGCCATTATGACACAATAAACATCAACATCGTAAGATAATTGTTCCTAATAAGCATCATTATCAGTCTTTGATGCATTCATTGTCGGTGGGTCCGTTGGTAATTCCTTCCCAAGGAGGTACAAATTTCCGTCACACTTGAGAACAATTCTCAAATTGTGTGACCAATCAAGGTAGTTGCTTCCATCAAGCTTCTCCTTCTCAAAGAGATTTCGCAAATTTACACTGATTGGATTGCTTAAAGTCATGTTCTCCAAGTCGAGATGTAAAGTTTGATCTGACTTTATTCAATTTCATAAAACTCCCACTATTTTCTAGCAATTCAATAACCCTCGTATATTGAATCGGAAACTTGTGTTCCCTAGTAAGACAATATCCTTATTTCACACATGTGAGTAATAAAATTTAGGTTGGAACTTTAAAATAGTCTCATTTACATCTTTATGCAACTATTATTTACTTATAGGACAAACATCTTTTTCTTAGTGTAAGATTCTATCTTGTGTTCATAGTGCAAACGTTTAGCCAACTATGATTAAACATAACCATATCCAAAAATCGGAAATCACGTTTTCCCGCTTCTTATTGTTCCACAATGGTCCAAGCTCGATATGCTTAGACATACCCAAGTTTGATATGATTGTGACAGGATAAGTTTGGATGCATGGAAGGCACGATCCTCGCTTATTATTCTAAAGGGGGATTTTTGTTTGCATTCAATCCCAATTCATCACATAAAATAATTAAACACAATACATTAGACTTAAAAAAAACACTGAACAAGTAAATAATATATATAGAAATATTTATGTACTTTAAAAAATATTTATTGGAATGAAATGAGGTTCGCTTTCTTTGAGCTTTGAGAAAAATACTTTTTTTTTTTGAAGGAAGAGAAAAATACTTTTTGTAGGAAAGGTTTGATTAAAATACCATATGTTAGACAATGTTTACGAAGTGGAATGATAGGTTGCTAAGCTCGCAAGTAAAAAACGGATCATTCGATGGATGTATGGTTGGATAAATAGAAATATACAATCATTTGTTAGAAATTTGGGTTATAGTTTTTCAGAAATTACTTACTTAGGGCTTGTTTGGATGCACAAGTATTTTCATGATACAGGATATAGTTGATTTCTGTAATTTGAATTTTTAAAAAAGTATCTATTAGACTTAGTTGATTTCTAGAATTAGAATTTTACAAAAAGTATCTATTAGACTTAGTAAATGTAATTTTTTTTTCAAATGACTTGTTTGGATGTAGTTTTAGTAAAATATAGGAATAGGAATATATATTGGTACGTCATACGTGGGCAAGTTGAACATGTAATCAAATATGTTGGTATATATAAAATGAAAATAATTATTTTATGAGATTTATGAAATTTATAAAATATAATATAATATGATGTAATATAACATAATATAATATAATTAATAGGAAATAATAGAACATGATGTTAACTTGTACATAATGATAATAATATATGTTATAAGTATAATATAATGTAGTATCTGAAACTGAAAACAAACAAAAAGATGAGATGATTATGTTTCATAGCGAAGTAGAATTTTTTTTTTTGATGTTTATTAATTGTCATGGTTTTCTTTATTTTGAAAATTAAATTATTGGTTTATTTTCTTGTAATATACAAAATAATTTGAGTTTAGCCAAATAAACAATGGCTATTGATCATAATGAGAAAAAACAAACATCACAATACATAAACCTTCAGAAACAACCAAAAAAAAACTTTGGCCAAAAAACTATTGATGAATAAATTCAAAACTCATGAGAAAAAAATATATTGTGACATTTAGAACATAGGAATTAATGCATTTAAAAAATTGAGAGAGAGAGAGAGAGAGAGAGAGAGAGAGAGAGAGAGAGAGAGAGAGAGAGAGAGAGAGACCTAAACTAAAAAAACCAGTTTTTTTTTCTTGCTAGCTTTTGTATACAAATTTCCTTGAAAATTCCTTACCTAAACATTCACTAGAATATTCTAGAAATGCCAAACAAACATTAGTAATTTATTTGGAATTTTTTCCTGATCTACAAATTACAATTACTTGGTATTCCTTATGTTCCAAACAAGCCCTTAGTGGCTAAATTTCTCTAGTTTTGGTACGCTTTTAGAGGAAATCCTAGGTAGTCGATTTCCTTCAATCTAGGCTTTAATGATGTCTAATTGAAACCGTTGAAACCGTTAATGAGATCTAACAAAAACCTTAAATTGAGGACAGCATATGCGCCAATTATGGAAAGTTTTAGTATCCAAGGTTTTGACTGTTGATTTGTGCACCCAATTTTGCCATCTTATAGGGGATTCGATTTACTTAGAAGATAAGATTCGCATATGTATTTCATATTTGGATCATAAAATGTCAACTTTACGGTTGTTTGACATTTCTAATTATAGCCATGTGACCAATCATTTTCTTCTTATATTCGTTGTATATTACCTAAAACGTATATTTGAGGAGTACCTATTAGTTCCAAAATTAAGATCAAACTAATGTTTTAACAAAATTTATATGACACATAATGTCATGTTTTAATTTTAACCATGCAAATACTCGCCTAAGGCGCTATATTAATTATGTTTTTCATTTTAATATGATATATAAATTTTACGGAATTTTTGCTTTATAGACGAATTAGGTTTCATATTACCCAAAATAAACCAAATAGTTTGGTAATTTGAGAAATAACACTCTCGACATTTGAAAAGTCGAGTACTTTCAAAACAGTCGACTTTTGAAAAACCGAGACTTATTAAAAACAAACGAAAGCTTTGTTAACCTTTTAATACCTATCAACTTTTCAAACATCGAGCGTTTCCATTCTCGAGGCTGCTCCCGAACTCCCACCAACCTCTTAAAAGCGGTCGACTTTTGAAAAGTCGGAAGCTTTTTAATTACCCCACTCCCCACCATCCAACAACACCAATTTCATTCTCCTGACTTTTGAAAAATCAAGACCATTCCTTTATAAACCCCCCCCCCCCCCCCCCCCCCCCCCCCCCACACCCACACACACACACACACACACAATCCCCCCTCTCTCACGCTCACTCTCTCTCTCTCTCTCTCTCTCTCTCTCTCTCCAACTTTTTTTTTTATAAATTAATTCCCAAAAAATTATGTCATTTGATGATGAAATTTTGCCGGGTCCTATTGATACGGATGTATTTTTTTTGCAACATAATCATCGGTCCGAAAGAATCCGTCCATATCGAAACTCTATTAGATTCGAACAAAAATCCACAAAATGGAGGAAATGGCAAATTTCGGATCCGAGAGTAGTGTTACGACTAAGACGATTGGGATTTTACCCGATTATGCAATGTGCGGTAAACGAGAATTCATGGCCACTTCTCACGGTTTTGGTGAAAAGATGGCGTCCGGAAACGAACACATTTCATATGCGTTGTGGAGAAATGACTGTAACTCTTCGTGATGTCGCGTTGCTCACCGGATTGTGCGTGGACGGTAATCTTGTGATAACTCCATATATTTCTTCACTTGATTTAAAAAATGAAGTGATTAGATTACTCGGACAATGTCCGAATGTATGGACGAAAGAAAAACCCCGTATGAAGTTGAAGTGGTTAAAAACAAATTTCGAACAAGCAAGTGAAGGACGAGACGAGGAGTATTGTGATCAGCAAGCTCATGCTTATATTCTGTACTTTTTGGGTAGCGTCGTATTTCATGACTCGACCACGGATTCGATTCCGGCAAAGTATATTATGTTTTTGGAAAATTTTGATACATGTATAGGGTATGCATGGGGAGCCGCTGCTTTGGCTCATTTATATAATGCATTTTCATTTGCTGTCGTGATTGGGCACAGACACTCATATGGATGGTTTTCTCTTCTTCATGTAAAAAAAAATTATAACATTTTATTTAATAAAAATATTAATTTTTGAATTTAATTTGACAGGCATGGTTTTGATTTCATTTACTGTCGGGGAGCACTCATATATATATATATATATATATATATATATATATATATATATATATATATATATATATATATATACTGGAAAACCCTAACAAGTTAATAATAATAGCATTATTTTCATAATTTATTAGACGATTTCAAACATACATCATAACATTTTTGTGTTGAGTTAAAAAAGAAATGAAGATCATATTTTCCAGAGCAATTGAAGAAACCTTTGGGATGTAAAGATAAATGCATTACATTTTTTTTATAAATACACCTACTTTTAACTAATACTTCAACATATATAATTTAGCACATATCGACACATGGTGACACGTGTTCTCTTTTCTTTTCTTTTTTCTTTTTTTGAGTCTCATGTATGAAAGAAAAATATAATTGGTCCCCAAACTCATCACAAGGATAATATCTTTGATGAAATGACAAAGTAAATTTATTAGCATTTTTAATTGACTCAATTAAATGTTAATTGACACGTTTAATTAACACATCAATAATTTATAGTATGTTAATATTAGTAAATGTTAATTGACGTATCAATTCAATTAAACGATCAATTAAATCATTAATTGAGTCAATCAATAATACTAATCAACTTACTTAATCTTCTCTTTTCGTCTCATTAAGAATGTTATTTTGTGTTATTGGGGCTCCATATATAATTCCCTTATGAAACAATGGCTCAGTTGTTAATTTTTTATGGCATAATTTACAATTGTGTTCTTTATGTAAAAAAAAATAAAAATTTTACGTTAATGAATGACATTTTAAATATATATTTCTGTTTTATGTGTATTATTCACGGTTTTTTTTATTTGTTTTGAAACTTCTAGTTTGTTTGAATTATAACATGTTATATTTTATTTATTTTATGTGAATTTATAATGATGGACCAATTTCATGGACCCTTATTAATTATAATGCATATATTCATGATAGACAAATTTCATAAACATTTATTAATTATAATGCATTTATTGACATTAATATATTTGCAAACATATCATGATTATATAATTGAGTTTAAACATACCCGCGCAAATTTTATTTAAATAAATTATACAAAAACATGTAAAAAAAAAAGGTATGAAGTACCGCGCAATTGTTGCACTGTCTATTGCTAGTTCTGTAAAAAAAACTATTTTTTATTTTTATTTGTAAATGTTGCATTAAGGTCAAATAAATTAAAGTTTTGGTTTGAAAAGCATCAAACATTTTGGAGTTTTTATTGATTTTAGTTTATTTTCATTGTTGATAATTTCTATTTTTAATATAAGAAACAAATTATAAAATAATAATTTTTTAAACATATACCATAATTAATCGAAAGTATTTTTTAAACATATACCATAAAAAAAACTCCAAAAAATGCCACCAAAACATTAAATCACATAATCAACATGAAAATTATATCTGGTTGAATAATTACTCATCATTAATTTTATTTTTTCCACATTTACCTCGGTACATTGTTAATTGATAATTGTCAATTCATAAACTTTGAAAAATAAAATGAATACTTCAAGAAAGAGAATGCAAACAATTATCAATGTAAGCGAAAACATTACCGGAACTAGTCCTAGGTGGTTAAGCCTCTATTTTACTTTCGTTTGTTTGAATGAACTATGTAAAAAATATTTTTACTTTCAAGCAGATTTAAAACACTAAAAATATGTTATTGTTCGTTCGAACGATATTTAATTCCGTTCAAACGGAATGAATAATACGAGGTTTTCTAAAAACAAGCACTTAAACAGCTTTAAAATAATTGAGATTTTAAACTATCCGATCGAAAGATATATCTATCAGTTGGAACAGACCAAATTTTTTTTTGCACGGGCCGTTCAGGATGAACTTAAAACATTTTTCAAACAAAAAAATATTATATAGTCTGTTGAACGAATCTTTAAACCGTTCCAACGGATCAAGTATTAATTACAGATATTTATCTCAAACGACTAGTTATTTCCAAAAAAAAAATTGTACATTTTTGCTTTAGAACGCACTCCTTCATTTTTAGACAATCTAGTCGTTGCCTAACTAATAATTTCCACAAACCAAAAAAAATAAAAAATGATTAACACAAAATATTAAATATCAAGAATATCAAGAATTCAAGTCTCATTAGTATCACAAATAAAAAATGAAATAAAAAATATTCATGAATTAGACTTCACTTAAAAAAAATGAAGACCCATCATTTCTATTTCATCAAGCCTCCTGGTGGATGATACTCAGTCCCGACCCCAACTATAGGCCCAAGAAGTCCGGATTTCGGATCCAAATTTTTAGGGGGTCCAAAATTTTCGAAAACATGATTTATTCATTTAAAAATAAGTATAAATATAATAAAAATGTTAAAGATAACAAAAAAATTTTGTGGTCCGTTGATAAAACAATTGTTTCTCATGTGAGATAGTGGGAGGTCATGGTTCAAGTCCCACAAGCTACTTTTTATTTTGTTTTTTCAAAATAATATGCAAATATTAGCAAAAAAATTGATCTAAAAGATTTGAACTTTGAATATATTAGAAAAAATATAGGGTCTCAACCAATAATCCACACAATCTATTATGACAATGCGTTAGAATTTTTTCAAATATATTATTGGAGATGAGAATATAATAGGTCTCGGATATTTGAAAATCTGGGACCGGATTAAATGATACTAGAGACATCATCACTCATAAAACAAAATATTGGAGATGAGAATAATGACAACTTCACATCAAAGAGATTCAAATTTGATTAACAATGACAAAACAAATAAATATGCGACTAACAGACCTTAGTATTACATTAAATATCATAAACTTGAGTCTTATATTAAATATCGAATATTATAACCACGATAAACACACAGAGTTTTTCATAATAAATGGATGATGGAGGGGAGAGCATTTGTAATATTGACTCCACAACTTTTCACCATCTTATTCAATTTACTAAAAACACCCCTAAATAAAACTTATCATAGTAAATATCTCAATATATATCCCATAAATGTCCCCGGTCATATCACCAGTAATCAAGATCACTTAAATTGAACATTCGATTCATAGGTGTAATTCGGAGTAAAATTTGCGGGAATAACATTTTCTGCCACTAGGATTTTGCCAGAAGTTAATGTCGTAATTCTGACTGACAATGGACCCTTCAACGGGTGGTTCGAGTCACATCTCCAAATGGCGCCCCAAGATTGGCTCAGTGCAGTCCAGGCCGCATCGGGTGTGCTTTCGCGAATATCTACCTGAGCTAGATCGCCATCGCCATTTGCATACAGTATCAAAATTGCAAGATAAAACGGGTTCGATCCATCCTCGACATGAAATGCGACATTCAATCCTGGATAGTTGCAGGGAACCCTAGAAAAAAAAGGAGATACAAATGTAAATTCTAAGAATATACATCAGGGTATGGGACATACAACTCATACAAGCCCCACAAGATTTGGTCTCAAGAGAAACCCTATTGCCAAAATTTTCAAATTGGTTTGAAAGTGAAAATTATGAAAACTAACCTAGAAAACTGAATTGCCATTATTCCAGCATGGCGAAGCTCGTCTTCGCGTCCCGGAAGAGCCATGGAGCCAAAAGTTGTCCCACTCATGTCAAAGTGATATTGAGCATCTAAGCACACACCATCCAAACACGCGTCTGTAATCCTAATCGTCGATGGGTTGCCAGAGCAGGCAGGATGGCCAGTGCATTTCACCTGATATAATACAAGAATATAAAATAATGGTTCATGACTTGAAGGAAAAATTTCATAACAATATTTTTTAAGGGTAGAAAAAGATATGAAATCTTCAAGGGTATATATGCAAATTATAGTTAGTTTGGTTTGCTGTGTATGCAAATAAAGCAGACCTTTGTTCAATTTAAAATTTGGTAATTTGAAATTAATTGGTGATTCTATTGAATCAGTACCTGGTAGCAAGAACCACATCCTTTGCCTCCCTTAAAGGTTGCAGCATTTCCGCACGAAGTGAGCGAACTGAAAGGTGGAAGGTTCACATTTTTGAATCCACAACCACCACCTACACGCGCACACACATAGTTACGCAAAAGTGAAAATAACATGACTTCCAATATGAATTATGTAAATTTGTGTATCAACTAGTAATTTAGTTTCAACAAATATAGATGCCAACAAGTCTCTCGTCGCAAAAGTGAAAACAAGATCTAATTATGTAAGGCTAGCTCATGGACATTACCGAAACAAGCAAGGAAACGATATATGCCTCTTTCATTTTAAGCACATTATGTATCAAGGTTTCGCAGGGATGCATATGAAATTATCCCTAATTGATTAAAAAAAAAAGTTGATGAGAAGATTGTAAAAACTAAAAATACCATTATCATCAGGACCAGCTCCAGTTGGGGCGCCATACCAAGTCGCACTGGCGGAGCCCCATTGTGAACCGGCACCATTATAATTGGTACTATTGAGAGCATTGCTATTGCTAGGGTAAACTATTAGTAGTATTGAGATCAAACAAAGATAAACAATCAAATGAGCTGTAGAAATGAGAGCCATTAGTGGAGGAAGTTTGAAGGTGGTAGAAACTTCAAATTGTTTATAAGGGAAAAGAAAGGAAGGATTGCCTGCATTGTATTTGGTCTGTGGAGGGGTATTTATAGACGAACAATAGTTCATTTATAACCTTTAATGGAGGAAGTAAACTAATTTATTAACTGGTACTGGGGAATTAATTAGGCATATGAAAAAGAATATAGAACAAAAAATATATTGTCATTCAAAAATGTAAATTGAGCACGTAAAAAATACATTTGACATCAAAAAACATTGACCAAGTAAAGAATATATATAATACGTATAAGAAGATATAATAATGTTTCAAAAATATCGGTATAAAAAATTATATTTATATTAAAACATATTTATTGAATAACAAGAGGTTCATTTACCTATGTTGCAAGGATACGTGTGTCGTATTCGATACGATACGATAATTTTCAAAAAATATAGGATACGAATATGAATATATAGTTATTATTTTAATATATTTATATTATATAGAAGAAATGAATAACAATAATAAATTAATAATAGTTTAAATTAAATATCATGATAATAAATAAAATCAACCAAACAATATCAGTATCATGAAAATATACTAAAATTATAGACATATTCTGAAAATATCATGAAACTAACTAAAAGTATATTAGAAGTATCATAAATAGTTTTATATAATAATATTATGAACGAAAATATATAATATGTTGAAATATCCTAAATGAATTATGTCAATCGTATTTCAGAAGTATCACAGTTATATATTGCTGCATCCTGAAGTATATGAATTATGAAGTATATGATATGTATCGTACTCGTATCTGTATCGAATACCCGTATCTCCGGATACTTCTGCATTTTTGAAATATGTGCCTAATTACTTTTTAGTTTTGGCTAAAATATGTAACATATTGGAATCAAAAGAGGGTCTCTTCTTTGAATAAAATATGTTAGACAATGTTTAAGCAGTGGAATGATAGTTTGCTAAGCTCCTAAGGCAAAATTGGCTCATTCGATGGATGGTTGGTTAAATAGAAATGTACAATCATTTATCAGAAATTGAATGGCTTATAGGCTATGTTACGCGGATACTTCAAAAATGCAGAAGTATCTTGAGGATACGCGCATCCGATACGGATACGGGTGCGATACGGCTCGGATACGTATCGGATACGACATGTGGCGTATCCAAATTTTTTAATATTTATTTTTTTCGGATACGGCGGGGATACGGCAGGATACGGCTGATGATACGTCCAGGATACGGCTGAGATACTCCATTTATGATATTTCGGCCAATTATATATTTTGGCCCATAATATTTTTAAATAAATTATATAGGATAATTCTAGGATACTTCTAGATTAGTTCTAAAATATTTTTAGACCAAGTTTATGATAATTTTATGATACTTGTATTGTTTGATTGATATTATTTATTGTTGTGATATTTAATTTAAAATTATTATTAATTTATTATTTAATTTATTACTTATTAATTAATTATATATAATATAAATATATTAAATTAAAAATTATATCGCCGTATCCGTATCCGTGATTTTTTTGAAAATTGCCGTATCGCCGTATCCGTATCGTATCGGATGCGCTACCCGTATCCGTATCCGTGCAACATAGCTTATAGGTCTTCAGAAATTAATTACTTACTGGCCAAATTTCTCTAGTTTTGGGACGCTTTTAGAGGAATTCCAAGGCAGTCGATTTCCTTTAATCTAGGCTTTGATAATGTTTAATTGAAGCCGTTGAAACAGTTAATGAGATTTAACAAAAAGCTTAAATTCAGGACAATATGTAACCCAATTATGGCAAATTTTTGGGGTTTTAACATATCTGAGATTTTCTCTGTTGGTTTGTGCACCCAATTACGCCATATTATATGGGATTCGGTATGTATTTCATACTTGGATGATAAAATGTCAACTTTAGGGTTGCTTAAAAATAATTATAGCCATGTGACCGGCCCTTCTCTTCTTGTATACATTGCAATATGAACTAAAACGTATATACGTTGGAATTAAGGCTGATTTATTTGTTGGAATTGATTTAGGGGATGAATAGCAGAGGGTATTAAAGAAATCAATGAGAAACGAATGATCACGGAGTGGTAAACAAATGAAAAGAGTGAGACAGAGAATCAGAGGCAAAGTTTATTTTATTTTATTATAGAGTAGTGATTTATGTTGTATCGGATACGAATACTTATCGCTTGGAAGCGTCTGAAACCGGTCTTTCTCTTGTTGGAATTCATTAGAAGGACCTGTCACATGGCGTATCGGATACAGATACTAATTTAGAAATATCCTGAGAATACGGAAATCGGACACGGATACGGATACGATACGGTTTGGATACGTATGGATGCACCACGTGGTGTATCCGATTAATTTATAGCCATGTGACCGGTCCTTCTCTTCTTGTTTGGAAGTGCCTGAAACCGAATAACTTCTCGTTTGGAATCGCCTTGGTGAAAATATCCGCAAATTGAATTTTGAATTTGACGTGCTTGACAACGACTTCATCATCTTCAATCAATTCTCGAATAAAATGATGTTGAAACTTGATTTGCTTTGTTCAACTATGAAAGACGGAATCATTGATTATCGCAAAATAAAACCGTGGCGGTTTCTTGTTTCCCCTCCATGTCTTCTAACACCTTTCTCCACCACTCAATTTGTCTTGTGATTTCATTTGCCGACACGTATTCCGCCTCCGCCGTTGAAAGCACGATTCGTTCTTGTTTCTTCGAGACTCACGAAAATATGCCCGATCCGAGGGTAAATGTGTAACCGAATGTGGTTCTCATGTCATCCACACTACCCGCCCAATCACTATCACAAAATCCAACCAATACTATTTTCGTTTTCTCATTCTTCTCATACATAAGTCCAAAATCTTTGATACATTGTATATATCACAACAACCTTTTTGCTACTCCAAATTGTGATTTGCTCAGTTTACTCATTAACCGAGATAACAAACACGATGCATGCATAATGTCGGATCTTGTAATGGCAAGGTATAATAAGATACCAACTAAGCTTCTATAGACCGATTCATCGGTATCATCACTACCATCTTGTTTCTTCATTTTTTCATTCACCAAAATCGGTATCGTCACCAGATTACAATTCTCCATTTTTAATTTAGAGAGAATATTTTGGGCATACTTCATTTACGAAGTAAAAACTCCATCTTCTCTTTGATTAATCTCAATACACAAAAAATAATGAAGTAACCCCAAATCGTTCATCCCATATTTCTTCAACAAATTATTCTTGAATTCTCGTACCATCTTGTCATCACTACCGGTAACTATTAAATCATCGACATAAAGAGAAACGATAATCATACTGGTTTTGCCTTGCTTGATGTAAAGGGTTGGTTCACTCGGACTCTTTTTAAACCCTTTTTCAGTGAAGTACGCATCGATATTGATATACCATACATGGGGTGCTTGTTTCAACCCATACAAAATCTTCTTCAGTTTGTACACCTTGTTATCGTCTCCGTCTACCACAAACCCTTGCGGTTGCTCCACGTACACCTCCTCTTTCTACACATCATTTAGAAAAGCGGATTTCACATCAAGTTGGTATAGTTTCCAACATTTATGCGCGGTCAATGCAATAAACAACCTAATCGTCTCATGTCTTGCCACCGGCATGAACGTCTCTTGATAGTCGGTACCGGGTTATTGACAGTATAATTCCGCAACTAATCTCGCCTTGTATTGTTGAACCGATCCATCCGGATTCGTTTTCGTCTTATAGATCCGCTTCAACCCGATTACACCTTTCTCGTTCGGTTTGTCGACTAACTCCGACGTTTCATTTTTTCGATCATTTATATTTCCTTCTTCAATCGTTTTTCTCCAAACCTCTTCTTGAACCACTTGCTCAAAACATACCGGTTCTACGGTACAAAAATTACAATTCAAATAAATATCACTTAATCTTCTCATACGTACCGGTGTCGGTTTTCGTATTGAGGAACTTGACGCGATATTTGTCGGAGGAGATCGCGGTATTTCTTTTCCTTCTTCACTTTCGTCTTCATCATTATTTTCCTCAACTCGCGGTTCGGATTGTTATTCTTCTACCCACACGGAGACATCTTCAACTCATTTTTCTTTTCAATTTCACTTGTCTTTTTCATTAAAAATCATATCGCGACTTGTTATTAACTTATTTCTTTTCAAACTAAAGAGTCTATAACCCACAAAAATACTTTTCTCCTTTTTCTTCAAGCTGATGTTGAAAATAATACAGTTTTGGATAAACGGAAAAACTTACATATAAGAATAAACGAACGTACATATTCATGGGAATAATCGAGCGTACAATGAGATTGTACACAAGTGAAATTCAGGGATTATTCCGTTCGAACGGAGAGTATCATCCATACGAACGGAAGGATACGAATTCCTATGTAATGGTTATGTAGACAAAATTCGGAGACAGGGCTTGTTCCGTTCGGACGGAAGTTGTTCTGTTTATGCATAATATTTATGCACCCCTTGACCCATCCTTATCATATATAGTATATATATAATGTTTATCTCTCACCAAGAATGCAAAACCTGATCCAAATCAGTCCAATAGATGTGTCCAATATAGTTGGGAACAAAGAAAAGAGAGAAAAAAAGAAATAGGAGAAAAGGGTTTTCTCCATTAGAGATTATCGATTCGAGAATTATACAAGTTTACAGACGTATCGTCTAGGCAGACACGTCTTTCTTATATATTGAATCCAATTCAATATCTTGGAGAAAAAGAAGAGAATAATGAGTATTAATCACAAGATCTGAGAAAAATTTCATTTTCTTTAATGACAAAATATTTGATTAATATCATGTAACTCTTGTGCAACATCTGATGCTCGCGTTTATTCTTGTTCATATCTTTATTTATGTGTTTATATATTTATTTACGTGTCCAGTCAAACTTGTCTTTGTGTGTGACGTTATAGGTTTATTTAATGTTGACAACATGTTAAATCTTCATTTAACCATGTAAATCATAAGTGGCCTCTAGCAAGACATTATGGTTGTCCAAATTAAATAAATGATTCGTGATCATCACAAATTTATCAAAATAGATAAGTATCTAGTTCTTTTGTTCTCTCGATATATGTTGATCAAAGGCATGGATAAGTGTCATCATTTCTAAATCAACTTAACTTTTTTCCGATATAGAATTAGATTGAATATTCAATTTGGATTAACGACACATGTTAATCCTATTGAGTATGGTCATGCATTTCTTTCAATCCTAATTCATCGGGGGGCTCAGAGATATCTCTTTCATGATGTGAAAGGAACAGATCTCATCTTAGTCATTCACATTCTTCGTCATGCTTCATGTCATACCCAACTGTGATCTTATAATCATCCGGTTAAAAATACGAAGAATCATATCTAAGTATAACAATCCATATATAAGGAGTCTAGTGATAAGTTCAGGTCCAAGAACTAAAAGTTTAAAACTCTATTTGTTATGAGAATATATATAATGACAATAATCATGTATATTCTCATAAGTTGGTCAATCCAATATATAGTCTCTAATACATATTTATATTTCATATTTGACATCTCCATGTCAATGATCAGTAAAATATAATCATCTCATATTTGAATATATTAGTGTACATATATATTATATTACGTGAAACATGTATATCTCCATATACATCATATATATGACCAGAGACATTTAGAATTGTATTAAATATATAATATTATGATGACGCACAAACTATTATGATGATGCACAAACTAGTTATACAATTCATGATTTATTTAAATATTCCTAAATATGTTAAATAACTGGTACATCTATTAAATGAAACATTAATTAAATATATAATATTATATCAACAAACATAAATAATAACTGATATTCCTTTACATACAACATAAACAGTTTAGTCTAGGACATTATTTCCTTCACTTATATGTGGTTCGATAAGCCCATATTGCATCTCCTAAGCGTGTACTCCAATCTTTTCGTAACGGACGTTTCAAGAATGGAATTGATCTCCCAGTTTGAAATTTCGGCTTGGCCATTGGTTTGAGGATGGTATGCGGTCGAAGTTCGATGGCGCACTATCAAGTCGAACCGTATCAAAGACGGAAGTATTCATTCAAGTGAAGAATCAAGACGTTAAAAACTTTCGCGAGTTGGGATATCACACACCCAGAAAAAATAACCTGATAGATATCTTAAACTTAATTTAGATTATTAAGCTCAATCATAATTTGACATTATTACTAACAATGTATGGCAGTAACATCTAATAAATATATATTATATCATATAATTGATAATGCGTACGGTAATAACATTTAATATAGGATTTCAACCGCAAATCAGTAATTCAACTTATATTTTCGGATTATTCGAATCTCAATCTTGGTCCTATCCAACACCAATCAAATTCGTAAAAAGTAAGGTTGATTTGGACAAGTTGGGCAAGTTGGAGAGTTTCAGGTAACCCCTAAAAATATGGACAAAAATAAATAAACAGCAAAACAAACTAGTAATCGTTTATTAACACTAATTACACTTTATTAAATAGAATATAATTTTTTTATTATCTTTATTAAATAAAATATTAGTTGTAGGTATTAGTGCAGCCAACAATTTATGAAAAGGATGTTATGTATTAATAAATATCGATTTTGTTCCTTCAATTGTTTCATATGAAAAATCATAATGATGTGATAAGCATTTATAACTTTTTGAATGTTATGTGCATAATAATTACAATGTTACCATAACCAGTCTAAGAAAATATATATTCATATTGAGTATTATTTGATACTTAAAATTCTTATTCATAAGGTATTATAAATTTAAGTTCAATTAATATATAAATAGATGTAGGATTTTGAGCCTACTTTATTATTTTCAAAAAAAAAAAATGTTACCATAACCACCGTGAATATACTTAGAATCTAATAAATTATCATAGATACCCTCTAACTCTTATTTATTTATATTAATTAAACCATCAAAACTTAGGATAATGAAATGGAAATAAATGCATTAATTTATATAGAAAAAATGGAACAAACATAACAAATAATATAAATCTTCTTCGGCATTTTCCTTGTGGTCTAACTCGGTTAAAGGCATCACGATAGAATTCAGCTTAGGCCCAAATTTTGAAGAACGTACTGGAGGGTAGTTGGAGCACGAACATCCAGTGATTTGATTTGATTTGATTTGATTATTAAGATGAGACAATAACTTAATTTGGGCCGAGTGTTTTACTAATTAACAAAATGAAATCATTTTGGTACAATCCCTCCAAACTCTTATTTATGTCAAATTAAAACTCTCAAATATTATAAAAGGACTCAAATCTCAACTTCAACGTACAAAAACGTTCATAATTGACACACGAAATCTTCAGTTTCCTTGATTGCAACCCATTATAAAAAGCATGAATTTCTAAGATAATAAAGCATTGATTAATTTTTTCAAAAAAAAAAGCATTGATTAATACTATGACCAATCATGTTTACGATTGTGGCTCATAATAATTGATTGTCTCCAATATCTCATATTTTCTTAGTCTATTATTAATAATAATAATTGATTGTCTCCAATATCTCATATTTTCTTAGTCTATTATTAAAATAATAATAATTTTATTATCGAAATATCGAAACCTCTCGCAGCATTATTATTAAGGAGAAGTTAACCAGATATGAGATACATCCTAAATTACATATTTTATACACACACAAGAGATGCTTACTCATGTCAAAGAAATGACAACATGCAACTTGCATGCAATATTCTCTTGTGAAGATTAAATACTAGGTGTTTATTCCATCTTATTCATATTTTTCTTACTTTTGTAAAAAAAACAGTACTTTCACAAGTTCCATTAGATGCAATGCTGCAATCTAATATTTTCTCCATTTCCAAACCAAAACATAAACATCACATAATATTACTGACCACCAGATTTATTTAAATTTATACTAAATCTACAAAATAATTTTGTCCTGGCTCAAAATATACAATTTATCATCCGCATTTTAAAATTTTGTCGCAAGACCAACAATCAATATTTCTATCTAATGAAAACAAGACGAAAAATATCCGCTTCTATGCCAAACCGTCGTCGCCCTCGGTTGGCGGTTCGAGGCTCCATTCACTCCCATAATATGAATTTGGCAAACCGAGCCAAAACTTAAAAGCCTCCGCGGCTCTCACTCTCTCTACCCTCCTATCTTTCCTCGCTTGAGACGCGTGTTTACTAGTAAACATCCTCGAATGCATCTCTATATAAATCCTCTTATACTTGGTCTTATTTGGGGGTATTCCATTCTCCTCCATACAAGCCACGATTTCCAACGCCTTTTTGAAAAACGCGGATTTTATACAAATATCTGCTAAAACACCCAAAAGTTGTACGTCCGGTTTCAACGGAGGCGACCCTTCGCATCTCTCTTTTACTTCGTTCCATAAAAGTAACGCTTCGCCTGGTTTTCGTGCCAATTCGATGCAGTTCGCTAGACTGCCATATGTTTTGACATCGGGCAAAAATCCATTTTCTTTCATTTGGTCAACGATTCTTTTGGCGTCGTTTAATAAACCCAATTTACAATACCCATCCACGAGCATGTTCCAAGCAGCCACGTCGAGTTTGACCCTCTGGTCCTTGGACATTTCATCGAACACCTTGTGTGCGAGCTTGGGTTGGCCCGACAAAGCAAACGCTTTCATTATCGTCGTGTAGCTCATTTTACATGGCGGAATACCCTTATCTCTCATTTCGTAAAAATAAGCCAATGCGCCTGCGATATCATTGACGAGTATACATCCATTAATCAAAATGTTATACGAGACCACATTGGGTTGTATGCCAACTTGTTCCTCCATTTCGCGCACGATCTCCTTAGCCGTGTTCACTTGGAGTTGATTGCAATGGCCTTTAAGAAGCACATTGTATGTCATTATATTAGCAGGTATTTTAGCGCGTGCCATTTCGTCGAACACCTCGTGAGCCAGATCCATCGAACCAGCATTTACCAACGCAGTAATTACAGTCGTATACGTGACGTGATTCGGTCGACTCGCAGGGTTCGCTTCTTGTTTCATTGCTTTAATCGTACAAACCACATCATCTAATCTTCCTGCCCTCATATAACCCTTCAATAATGTCGTATACGTTCTACAATCAGGTTGGTACGACTTGGGTAACATCGGTACCGAATGGTCCGAACCCACCACAACCCCTTCTGTTCTCACCATTTTTTCTAACAAATTATTGATTTCCTCATCTAATAACATGACATTGTCATTTTCGTCGTCGAAATTTCGTTCTCTTAATAATTGGCAAATATCGGTGCGACCTTCTCGCATGGCTTGAATAATCATTTCGGCGGTGGTTAAATCTCCGAATCCAACATAAGCCGCGACTATTGAAGTAAAAGTGGTAATACATGGCTTGAGATTAGAAATTATAATTTTCTCTAACGTTGCTAAAATAAGGTCTCTTCGACCCGCTCTTGCGCATATTTTTATTAGCACGTTGTAGGTGAGAACATCGGGTTTGGTTTCGAACTCGGTCATTTCTTCGAAGAATATTTCCGCGAATGATTTGATATCGCCGAGATTCGCACAAGCATTTAATGCAGCATTAAATGCCACCGTGTCTGGTAAGGAGTCTGAGAAAATTGCTGTGTTTCGAAACAAAAATTAATTACATTATAATGTTGTTACTATAATATACTTTCTATTAATTAATTACCTGTTCTCGAAGACAAATGGGGAGCTTCCACCTCACCATCACGCACTTCTCTAATCCTCCTCATGACTGATCGAAAAATCTTCAATGCATCCACTGACAAATCGTTTGCCGCAAGTGCAGATATACAAGCTGACCATGCTTTAACATGCGGCAAAATCCCTAATCTAAAAACCATCGAAAATTAGAGAGAAATAGTAAATTAGAGGAGAAGAAAGGAAAAAATTTCTGATCTTTGACACAACCTTAACATAGTCTTGATAACTGAGGAGGCCAATGAGGTATTGCCAGCTCTCGCGGCTGCGGTTGAGAGCAGCCCAAGTGAGTGTCCATCGAGTAGGTGTAACTCGCCGGACGAAACCACTCTTCTAACAAGAGTTTTCGCACGGGATAGCGAAACTCGAGACCTTTTAGAATCGTAGGATAATTGGGTGAGAAGTCGTGAGAGGCATTCCGAATTGGGTAGAGAAGAGAGACTCGAGAAGAGATTGTACGCTCGCTCTGTTTCTCCGTTCTTGAGTAGAAAGAGAATGGTTGTGTTGGGGTCGGAATCAGGTGTGGTGGTGACGGTGGGTAGGTTGGCGTCCCGGATTGATGAACTGCGAGCTGCAAATGACACGACGCAACGATGCGTACAGCGAGAGAAGGAGAGGGAGTTGGAGGTAAGATGAGGGGGGTGAGAGCAAGAAGGTGGGAAGGAGAGAGTAATGGAGGGAGCTTTGTGAAGCATTTGTGTGTGTGCAGAGAAGTAAAATTGTTTCAACGGATAAGAAAGGAGGGAAGAAGAGAGAAGGAGAAGAAAGAAGGTAAATTGGGTGGTGATTTAGTCAAGTACGTTGAGGAGCTGTGAATCAATCAAGTAAAGGAACTATGGTATTAATGGGCTGTGGCCTATGGGCTGAGAAGGAGAAGAAAGAAGGTATATCACATATTTTGTGTGTAGTTCATTCATCAAAGAAAACAAATCACAATTCTCTTTGTGTTGTGTGAGGACGTGGTTGGTGATTCGTGATTTGTTCGTGCTCGACTCAATTGTAATTCCAACATAGCTCGCTCGGCATTAGCTCAAAATTAATTCATCCGAACTGAACTAGCTTGAAAATATATCGAGCAGACGTTGAACTAGACTCGGCTTGTTCGTAATAAACTCAAAATAAAATTATGAGCTCGATTTTTCACCTAATTAATTTGTATCTCAACTAAAAAATAATATATATAAAAAAAGACTAACCTACTTAATTAAGTATAAAAATTTAGTACTTAAATTTTTTTAATCATTATATTTGTATTGAGATTTGTGTATTTAATGATGTGCACAAAATTTCATGATCATCATGAAAAAACACAAATCTTAATGCAAATTCAATGGTTAAAAAATATTAACTATCAAATCTTTGATACTTAATTAAGTAGATTAACATCCCTCATATATATAATATACGATAAGCCAACTAGAGTTAGCCCAGTTGGTCACACCTCTTGACTAGGGAGCAAGAGGTGTGGGGTTCGATTCCCGACGGGGACACTGGATTATAGATTAAATGTTAAATGAGTGAATAGAGTATGTGGCCTACGGGTTTGTAATAAAAGAAAAAAAAAAAAAAGGAGATTGTGTTTGGAAGTGGGACTTTGAGCCCTACGATAACAACAAGTTAATATATATTTTCGAACTAGTCAAAGTCATACATCTTAATTGTCATATTTTTCTTTCACACCAGACTTTCAAGATTATGACTAATTTTTGAACTTTGATTTTCATGCATTTGTACTATTTAAAATATTATATATTGTTTATTTGGTATTATAAATATTGTATTTCGAGTGGAAATATTTGATTGTGTAAGATATTTAATTACTTTTGTAAATAAAATAATGTCGAGCCGAGCTGATTTGATTTAGAATAAGCCGAGTTTTAACTTGATTATTCAGCTTGCACCTTATTGCTAAACGGACCGAGAAAAAAATAGTTTGAGTTGAGTATCGAGTCGAATTGAAGCTTGATATAGCTCGCTCAAACTTGACTCGGTCTCAGTCCTATTCCTACTCGACTCGATTATAGATTTGATAATAATTCGCTGGACATCATCAAAAAAAATATTCATATAATTAGGGATGTCAATGGGGTGGGAAATTCCCGTCCCCGTGGAGACCAGACCCGAATGAGACGGAGAATCCCCGATGACTTACCTCACGAGGTGGGGATGGGGTGAGGAATTTGCCTCGGATGCGGGGATGGGGTGGGTATGGGGATAGGTAGCCCCGCCCCACGGATTATCCTTCCCGCCCCATGTCCCACGGATTATCTCTGTCCCATGCCCTGCATAGTCCCGATTATAGAATCATAAATATACTCATGATATTTTTAAATTATAAGTTATCATTTAAAAATTATAAATCTTAACTTGGCCATTTGAAAATTTATGAATTATAACTTGCCCATTTGAACACTTTTATATTGATCTGGGACAGAATTTTACATCGATAAGTTATATTGGGCTTAGTTTTAATGTTAAGTTTTATTTTTTCGGGCCGAACTCAAAAATGACCCAAGCTTAATCCAGGCCCGGTCCTGAGTTTTTGGAGACCTGTGACGATTATTATTACGATATATCGAAAAAACTAAAACGAATATTACATGTGCTGAAATTTTGCTAAAACTGACTTTCCAAAATTTTGATGAAAAATCTCCGAATTTTGCTCAAATTTTGTCGAAGAACCAAGGATTTTTAGTAAAAAAAAAAAAAAAAAAAAAAAATTCATAATGTCATAAAACCTAAATTTTAGTGTAAATCCCACAAGTTTGCTCAACAACAGCTCTATTTTGCTCAAATTTTGTTGAATATCCTAGATTTTCGGAAAAAAAAAAATCTGAATATTTCTTAAATTTTGATACAAACCCCTGAATTTAATTCTAATAATTCAAATTAAATTAATGAACAAGAATTATAATTTTCTATCTTAATTGTAATATAATATATAAATAGCTTTATCTGAAACATACTATTTTAATTGTAATATAATAAAGAAATGACTTAAAACCACTCTTTACTCTCTTTACTTGTTCCATTTGACATGCAGAAAAATAAAAGATATACACTTGGTGTATCCTGGACCCCATAATATGTTTGTTTTTGGTGAATGGTTCACTTACGCCGGGTTCGTACCATATCTCCCCTCCCCCTCCCCCTCCCTCCTTGCTCGATTACTTCCCTATAAACATTGGATGTAAAGCTGGTTTTTGTACTGTCCGTACTGTCTTTTTTAGAAGAGGAGCAGAAGACATGTTATTTTTATCTGATCTTTTGTGGTCATAACTGTAATATATTTCTTATAATTATTTCATATACAATAAAACTAATAGAAATATAGAAAGTTACAGATCAAATTTTACAAATGATCCCAATACTCTTGTACTGCCTTATTTCCTTCTGCTCATCTTCTTCAAATTTCTCTCTTTCAAACTCGTTTCTCGTTTCGCCATTATTGTGTTCATTGTTTATATACCAAAAATACTAGAGGAAAATCATATCAACTATCTACACTTTGCGAAATCTCAGACCAGTTCTTATCATTATATGGCTCTATGCATGCACTATCAAAAAAAAGGGTGGCCTATAAAAAAGGGAGGCCTGTGACCTGGGCCAACTCGGCCAAAGCCCAGGTCTGGCCCTGGCTTAATCATGTGGACGATCCACATCTGTTTTTCTCTCTCTTACTTGATATACTAGAGAAAAGAAAATTGTGGGGTACGTTATGTTTTGCCCAGAATTTATTGTTTTATGTACTATTTAATATTTTATTTGGACTTTAAAATTTGAATTATAATATTATATTTTTTATCTTTGAAATTTGAATATAATTATTCGAATTTATATATGATAAATTGTGACCAATTAAGACGATTGATTAATTTCTGATTAATTAATAAGGCCTTGATCAATGACATTACCGACTCGATCCGATTAATGTTTCACAACACTCCTTGGTCCACACATGCCAGTTGAAGGATTACTAGAACTAGGACAATACTCGCACTACGATGCTAATATGGTAATTATATTTTATAATACGAATTTATATTTTACGATGATAAATACAATATCATTTCAAAAAATGTATATATTACTGTTACAATATATTGAGGTGATTATATTTTATAACTTATCTAAATGATCATTCATGAATATCATAATTATTTTAGGTTATGCTAGCAAATTACTCAATATACTTTTATTAGATGTTAATACATATATTACTACCAGGATATGATTATATTTGAACATAAAATTTTACGGAAAAAACATGACAACATTATTATATCATCGGTATTCATAATAATTCAAACAATACTAAACCTAAAGTAGCGAAGCATACAACATATATGTAGACTTTGCAAATTGCATGCCATTGATTATATAATACTAAAAAAAAAAAAAAAAATTTACAAAAATGCAGTTAATTTTTATACGATATTATATTAAAAAATTTAGAATCGTCAACAAAATTGTCTTGTAGGATGGTCCTAACGTTAACATAAAATAATAAAAAAATTAACTAAACTACATAATAAGATATTATTTAATGTTATATGATATTTTTAAATTTACATATCTAAAAACAAAAATAAATTATATAGATATGTTTTATAAGTTTATGAAGTTATTTATGTTAGATAAATTTTTATCTTTCGTTTTTGTTAACAAAAAAAATGTTTTTGGAAAATTCATATAAGTCTATTTTTGGAAAAATTAACACGAAAGTTTTTGGAAAATTCATATATATTTTATAAGTTTAAGAAGGTATTTGTGTTTGGTAAATTCATATCTTTCATTTTTATTAATTTTGGGAAAATTAACAAGAAAGTTTTTTGAGTAAAAATACAACTAAAACCTACTTCGTATTATGTACATTCTTTTGGAATTGTAATTTTAGAAACACTAATATTTAGATTTAAAAGTAATGTAATTATACTTATTTTTTATTTTTTTTAATAATTGTCTTCATAATTTTATCTTAGAGTCAAAATGTTTGAAATATGATAATATGTAACTCAAATAAAGAGACAATTCAAATAAATATATTTCATAATTTAAAAAAAATATATTTAAAAAATACTAATAATATTTTGATGTATATTATATAATAATTTATTAGTAATAGATATTTGAATTCTTCACATTTTATTTGTATACACGTTGGTTATGTAACAAAATGTGAAATAATACAAAATTAAATATAATCGGGCCCCGTAAAGCTAACAAATGGATAGATCATCAATGTAAGGCGGTTTGACTTTTCTAAAATTGGTCAAATCTGGTTGTAAAATAATATACACAAATGTCTACAAATAAATTATAATCATACAAAATCAATGATTCATATTTTGTCTTATATCATAATCTAATTGTTAAAACATGTGTTTGCTAGGTCACATTTAATTTAAGTAAGTTCATGAGCTCAATGTCCAAAGAAAAATTATTCATTATTTTTTTTTTTGTAGAGCTTGATATATCTCCGCAGCTGACTATACTGATAAAATTCAAGTCATATGTCATCTATGTTACGCGGATACTTTAAAAATACAGAATTATCCTAGGAATACGGGTATTCGATATGGATACGGGCGCGATACGGTTGGGATACGTCACGTGGTGTATTCAATTTTTTTAACATTTATTTTTTCGGATATGGCAGGATACGGCACGGGATACTTCCGGATACGGCTGGATACTCTATTTATGATACTTCGGCCCGTTATATATTTTGATCCATATTAATTTTAAATAAATTATATATGATACTTCTAGATTAGTTTTATGATATTTCTAAAAAAAATTATGATACTTTTGTGATACTTGTATTGTTTGGTTCATTTTATTTATTGTCATGATATTTAATTTAAAAATATTATTAATTCATTTGTTAATTTATTATTAGTTTATTATTTATATATAATATAAATATATTAAAATAATAATTATATAGCCGTATCCGTATCCCAGAATTTTTGAAAATTGTTGTATCGCCGTATCCGCATTGTATCGGATACGATACATGTATCCGTATGTGTATACGTGCAACGTAGCATATCATGCATTATAAGATAATATCATGTCAGGCCTCGGGTTTTAAACCACCGAAAATCAATTTGAAAACGAACCCGTTACTTAAGTGTTGTGTTTGGATTTTAGTTTAAACTTTTTTTTTTTTTGAAAGAAAAGAAGCATAGCTTCTTATGATATATTAATGCAAGTTTAATACATCGGTTTATAATTTTACATGAATATGTAAAAAGAAACGGTAAACTAATACTAGACCAACTTTATCCCGAGAAGGGTATCCTTAGCAGTGCTTGGTCCAACTTGAGCCTTCGGCAATAGCCTTTGCTATTGTTATAGATGCCGGTGCCTTCTTTCCGTTGAATAATCGAGCGTTCCGTTCTTTCCAAATGGTCCACATTGTTGCTAAGAACAGGGTATCGAAATTTGCTTTTCCGTTGGTAGTTTGGGTGGCTCTATTCTTCAACCAAAAATCGACTATTGTAGCTTTTCCTTGGATGGAGAAGCCGAGATGGGCCGAGATGCCTCTCCATATTCTTCGTGCGTAAGGACAATCGATCAATAGATGGCGACCCGTTTCTTCCCGAGCATTGCAATTTACGCAACCTTGAACATTCGGGAAATTCCTTTTGGTGAGGTTGTCACCGGTTAGTATCCTTCCGAGGCTCGCGAGCCATCCAAAAAATCTCGCTTTTAGCGGTGCCTTTATTTTCCAAAGTTTTTCATTCCATGCACATCTAATCCCCGGGTTTATGATTAGGCCATAGGTTGCGGATGTGGAGAAGGTGGCCTCCTTACCGAGCCAAGATGGCGAGGATGTGACCGGGTCCGAGACGAAAGCTATGTCGAAAATGGGAATTAGTTTTATTAGATCTTTGAGAAAATAGGAGAGGTGGTTTGCGGGTATGGAGTGCAGGTTGGTGGCATGATTGATGCCATATATTTCGGATACGGTTGACCCCCACATTCCTTGATGTTCTACCAAAATTTTCCAAAGCCATTTAAGGAGAAGGGCGTTATTATGCGTTTCTAGGTTAATCAACCCCAAACCTCCATTTCGTATGGGTAGGCATACTTTTTTCCAATTAACGAGACAATTAGCACCCACACAATTTTGGTCTCCTCGCCATACAAATTTCCTTGTTATTTTATTCATTTCCTTTATTAACCAACTTGGCAATTTAAAACATTGCATGAAATACGTTGGAATCGCATTGAGGACCGATTTAGCGAGTGTTAATCGACCCCCAAAAGATAAGAATTTTCCTTTCCAACCCGATAGCCTTGATTGCATTTTTTTAATTAACGGTACGAAGTCGATTTTCCTCGGTTTTTTGTAGTTTAGAGGCATCCCTAAGTAGAGGATCGGGAGCTCTTTTTGGGTGCAATGGAGAATCCTCTTGATCGTGGCATGTAGCTCGTCCGGCACCGCAATTGGGACAAAAGCGGTTTTGTCCCAATTTATTTTTAGTCCGGTTATTGATTGAAATAAATTTAGCGCGTAAGATAGGATCTTAAGGTTGTTCGGGTGGGCCTCGACGAAGATGACCGTGTCATCGGCATATTGGAGAGCTCTCGCAGCGAACCGAACCGGTGTGCTCATAAGCCCTTTAATTTTAAGGAGGAATCCCTGGAGCGAGTCCGCCACTAGATTAAAAATCATCGGAGATAGCGGGTCACCTTGGCGTACCCCTCTTTTATGACGGAATTTTTTCCCCAACATGCCGTTTATTTTGACCCTTGAGGAGGCCGACGTTAGAAGGTCAGATATCCAAGTGATCCAACGAGGCGGGAATTCGCGCGTTCGCAATAATTCGGTTATGAATTCCCATGAGATGGTGTCGAAAGCTTTATGAAAGTCTATTTTCATCATCACCGTTGGAATTTTTTTTTTTCCTTGTTGAGCTCAAGAGCTCCCTAGCCGAAAGAAAAACCTCGGCACTGGACCGTTTTTTAATGAATGCCCCTTGATCTCTATGGATTAGTGTTTCCATTTTTGGTTGAAGACGCGAGGCAAGACTCTTGGCTATTATCTTTCCTATGGTGTTGATGACACTAATCGGGCGAAAATCTTTTAATTCCTTTGCCGATTCTGTTTTTGGTATTAGCGATATAGTAGCAACGTTTATTGCGCTTAGATTTAGATTATGGCAAAAGAAATCGTGAAAGATGCCGACTAGAAGTGGTTTGAATGTTTGAATGAAATGTTGATAGAATTCTATGGGGAACCCCTCGGGGCCTATTGCTTTTCCTTTTTTCATAGTCATTATCGTGGACGTGATTTCGGTTTCGGAAAATGGGGATGCTAAGTCCGAGAGAAAGAGGGCAATATTGCCTTCAGTTTCTGGCCTGAGGCAGTCAGCGAGGAAGGTGCTCGTTGTCGAGGATGCCGAACCGAGGATATCCTCATAGTAGTTGTCGAATTTGTTCATAATAGTGGTTGGGTCCGTAATTATTTCCTCACCTATTTTCAGCTCCGTTATTTTGTTTCCCTTGTTTCTTGCGGTCGCAATCGCGTGAAAGTATTTCGTGTTTGCATTGCCTAATTTAAGCCAAGTGCAAGAGCTTCTTTGTTGCCACAACTCCTCTTTATAATTAATTATATCGTGAATTTTTTCCTTTGTTTTAATTCGAAGACGGAGTTCATCATTAGAGAGTGGTCGTGATTCTTCGGCCAAATCCAAAATTTTAACAATCAATTTACAATCTTCTAGTGTCGAGTTGGAAGATTTAAAAAACGACTTTGCCCATTCCTTGAGTTTCTTTCTTGTTTTGTTTAATCCCCGAGTGAGAATTTCGAGGTTGTTCTGGTTATTTGGTGGAGTTTCAGCCCAACATGAGTTTGTTATTGCATTAGCCTCTTGAAAGTTAAGCCACGCCCTTTCAAATCAGAACAACTTTGTTGTAGTAATTCTTTCGGATTTGAGAGTTAGCATTATCGGAGAGTGGTCCGAGGTTATCATCGGAAGGTCATGAAGCAAGATTGAATCATGTGAGCTAAGGATTTCTTGCGATACAAAGGCCATGTCAAGTCTAGCTAAAGTCGGGTTGTCGCGCTTGTTGGACCATGTAAATTTCCTTCCCCTTAGTGGGATTTCGGTTATTAGTGCCGAATTGATGGCCTCATCGAATTTTAGTATTAGGTTAAAATTTATCGAGGTTGCGGTTGTGTCGGTGCTTGCTCGTAAGAGATTGAAATCTCCAATGATGATCCATGGGAGCTTGGCGGTAGCATTCAAGTTTTTGATTTCGTCGATGTATTCATCTTTTCCTAGGCTAGTGGAGGGGCCGTATGTGTTTGAGAGTAAGAATTTGTTGCGTTTAGAATCTATTAGGATTACGTTTAGGCTATTGTTTGAATGAAACGAGGATACTAGGACGAGATTTTTGTCCCATGCAACTAAGAGACCTCCTTTGGAGCCGATTGCCTCTTTTGTGATTATGTTATCGTGTCTACGTGTAAGAATCCTTTTGTTTTGGAAGGGGTTGGACGTGCCCCATTTAGTCTCTTGAAGGCAAACGATATTTGCCTTTGAGTTGAGTATCATTTCCTTGACAATATTACATTTTCCTTTTAAACCCAAACCACGCACATTCAAAGATAAAATATTTAAGTTCGTACACATAATTTAAACTTTAAATTGTCCTTACAAAACCAAAATCAAAAGGAGCCTAAATAGGGATAGGTGGCTCAATTACACGACCTCGTCCAATCCTTCATCATGGTCCAGAGGTTCATCCCCGTAGTCCACTTCGTCCATGTAGTCATCGTTGAGATCATCCTCTTCCAATCCTTCCCTTGTGGCATTTTCCTCGGCTTCCTCCATCGCCTCCTCAAAATAGTCGTCCTCTTCTTCTTCTTCTCCTTCCTTTTCCTCGTCATCGGCTTTCTCGATCAGATTTTGCTTGGCCGTTTTGAGCAACGATTTTCCTTTAAATTTGAGAGAAGAAGAGTTAGTCAGAACAACAATCCTTTTTTTTTTCTTTAATTTGAACTTTTGATTTTCTTTTTATTTTTGCTAGATCTAAAAAGGAGGTAACTTTGTTTTTTAATTTAACAGGATTTGGATTATGTGTCGGTGTGTAGGGTCCTCGAATACATTTGAGGATATTTGTGGGTTCGGTTTGCTCGGTGAGTGGACTGTTGATGTCGATACCAAGAGCATCATGGATTTCGGCAATTTGAGCCCTGGTCAGGGGGGTTTCGTTTATTTCCTCCTCCCTTAATTTTTTAATTATGGTTTTTGCTCGCGGTTTGGGGGTCCATTTATTGTTCTTTTTGTTGAGAGTTTGTCCTTTAATTTTGTTGGTTCGATTCATCATTTCCTTATTTTTTTTTTGAGGGATTCTTGACTGGAATATTTGTTGTATTCAAAATCGCTACAGTAACTTCGTCTTTTAACACTGGCAGATTTTTTTTTTTTTTTTCCTTGTTACTTCCCTGCGAATTGAAGAGAGTAGAGTGTTCATACCTTCATCCTCGATCGGAATGGAGATCTCCATTTGCGTCAATTTGCTTACTGGATCCAGCTGCGCGACCCGACCCGTTATCAATTTTGGGGCTGCCACCTTTTTGCTTGATCCGACCCGATCTACTTTGTTGCTTGATCCTTTTTGCTCGATCGGAATGGAGATCTCCATTTGGACCGATGTGCTTACTGGATCCGGCTGCGAAACCCGACCCGTTATCAATTTCGGGGCTGCCACCTTTGTGCTTTGTCCGACCCGATCTACTTTGTTGCTGTGGCCGATTTCCTTGATGCTTTGTTGGCGTGGCCGATCTACTTTGTTGCTTGAAACTTTTTGCTCGATCGGAATGGAGATCTCCATTTGCGCCGATTTGCTTACTGGATCCAGCTGCGCAACCTGACCCGTTATCAATTTCGGGGCTGCAATTTTGTCGGGGATGATTTTTCTTTTCTTCGCATCCGTTTCGGTATCGGTACCGGGTCCTTTGTTGCCGTGGCCTTGTTTTGCTTCGCTGTCCAGAATTTGTTGAATAATCCCGGAGTCACGAAGAGATTGGCGACCAATTTCACCTATCAAGAGAGGCGAGGCACTTGGTTTCGATTTGAGGCCTTCACCCGCCAAGCTACAAAGATGGTGGAGCCATTCTTTGTCTATCGATACCTTTCCCTTCGTATTTAACGTGTCTTCTTTCTCTGACGAATTGGCCGATCCATCGGTTATCCAGTCACTTGGTGCGATCGGTTTATGAGTTGGACCTTGGTTTATCTCTTCCAATTCCTGCGCAATTAAGCCTCTTTCCATCTCATTTTGGAGCCGAGCTTGGATGTCGTCATAGATTTCGGCCGGTGGCTCTGGGTTAGGCGGATTGTAAAATAAAAGTGGCTCCGGCAGGACATTTTTCTCGGCCGCCTTGATAATCCACGTCACCCCCGCATGGGTGTAGTGAATGTCAGTAGGTGTCACTGTCTCGGCAGTTACCCCCACGAGGATGTCGAGGGTGTCCATTGAGGTCAGATTTACTAGCGGCCCGTGATTAATCAAGATGCCGAAGGGGCTCGCTATCTTGGTTAGCTCCTCGATGCACCATGCCGGCGGTGGAGGATTTTGGAGCGTTACCCAGATTCTTTTCGGAAATTATGTACGTTGGCCACCGAGAGTTAGCTCCCATGGGAAGTTTACGAAGTTTGCTCGACGTAGGGGGAGAAGGTCTTTGGCAATGAAATCCTCTCGATTTGTTCCTTCCGGGAGGATGAGGATGTAACGATCTTTTGTGAGATGCGAAAGTTCGTATTTTTCCCGACGATACCAAGTCTCTTGAATGAGGATATGTAAGCTCCTAAGATCGTGATGCGGTACCATCTTCCCGTCGATGACCACTCCCCTCCTCCATCTAAGTTTGGGGTCATCACTCTCTTTGCTGCAACAGCCCGAGAGCCGATTGGGGCCCTTGTCTGAGTTTTGGTTTGAGGCCGGGCCTCTCAGAGAATGACGTTGCGATTGCGAGTCCCCCATGGATGTCGGTTTCGATTGCGAGATCGAATTGGGGAGAGAACCAGACCCTTGTTGCGATTCGGTGCTACGTTGTGAGCCGGGCCCACGATTTCCTTTGGATTCAGTTAATCCCTGACTGAGGGATGCCGGCGCTTTCCTTTGAATCCTTTGTTTAGAGCTTTGGCCCACACCCTGCACTCGTTGCCATACCGAAGCACGCCTCGGCATTTTTTTTTTGGGGCAGTATTTTGCGATGTGGCCCGGTAACCGGCAATTAACACATGCCCGCGGCTTCCTGCATGACTCCATCGGGTGGCCAGGAACTAAGCATTTACGGCATAAGTCGTGCCATTCCGGTTTGTCAGTTGGGGGCCATGAGAGTCTTTCCGGCGATTCAACTTCATCCTCTGATTGTGCGAACCCCCTTTTCCTAGTATAGTCTCTGTCGAAAGATTCGGTCCCACGTTGCCCCAATCTAGCCGAGGCCATGAAGGAATCCGGAGCTGGTTGCCTTAGAGCTGCTGCGTACGAACGGGTCAGTTTCGTCCCGTCAGATTCATCAGCGATTCTCTTTCCCTTCTCCATTGTTAGGGTTTGAGAGTGCTTAGGGAGCTGAAGAGGGGTGAAAGGAGAAGGCAGTAGAGAGGAGAGAGGAGGATGGGAGGGGTTCGGTTTAATGGGGTGTGATTGCGCCAGGCTAGGGTTGAGTAGGGGGGTGAAGAGAGCTACCTCTGTGCCTGGTCGTATCAAGATGTGCCATCCCTGACCGATGGCGACAGGTCGCAGCTTTCCTAGGCGTCGACCGGAGAGTCCGTTTGGTCGAGTGACAAGCTCGCTTTGCTCTCTCCATTGCCGCCGTCCTGGAGCTTCTTTTTCTCCAAACGAGGAGCCAGAGTATTTTCTCTCCATTTCGAATTTTCATTTTTAGTTTAAACTAAAAATGCTCAAGTGAGTAAGAAAAGAGAAGAATATAAAACATAACTGCATGCAGTTCAAGCATCACCATTTTCAAAGAAAATGGAAATATCTTATCATCCATATAAACTACCCTTGTTTTGAAGTTGTTCGTTAACAACATAAACAAAGAAATCAAAAACAGCTAATTCCTTCTCGGCTAATTAATATTACAGGTACGTGTGCAAAAAAAGACGGAATGTACAAACTTGACCTGACAAATAATGTATGAAAAAGTTTGTTAGATTTCTATAATAACAAAATTCCATTGTTCTTAATTTTTTTTTTTCCACATCAAACAATAATTTTCACTTTTCATTATTTATCATTCTATTTCTAACACTTCAAACAACACATGTACGAAATATATCCTTTAAATATTTGTCATCATATCATCATTTTCTGTTAGACAATACGAAAATCCTTCAATATCCTTGGAAGTCTCTTACATCAAAGGTAACGGAGGCCAAGATTTAAATACTTGGGTGTCATTGGGCTTTTCTACACTTCTGTTCTACAGGGCTTCAACTCTCTAGTTATGTAAATACTAATATTAGTTGACTAGAAAGAAACAAGAAAAAAATGGCGGCTGGAGACTGGGTGACCACAATGATTCTGCCACAACTCAGTCTCATGCCTGATTGTTCCTTGTATCCTGGCGAAGTTTGAGATGTCTCCGATAATCCTCGAGTTCCTCTCCTTCCATACACACCAACATCTCATATTACATCTCACCTTTCTTACGTTTTTTTTCGAAGAATCGTTTTATTATTTCGTGCCACCATTGAGCTGTGGTTTTTGTAGTGAGGATGGAGCGGCTGGTCTATGCATATTGCATGTGTTGGTTCTTCATATTTGTAAAGATTCAATGTTAGTAGCACCACACATCTTACATCCTATATCGTAGGCGGATCTCTGGCAGTTAGGTTATCTTGAGTAAGCAGCTTAATTGTCTGTAAAAAGAACCCAACCCAGTCAAGTGTTCCAAAATCATTCGAGACCAAACTATGTTTATTTTAGTATAAATAATCATGACCTATATTCAATTTGGTTTCAAATCTCATTGGATTAGCAGTTCCCAATTTAGTTCAATTTATTCTCGTTGGATTCATTTTGACCGAACCAGCGAAATGTACCCCTAATATAACTAACTACTAAATTGACAATACCACAAAGAAACACCAAAAAACAACTAAAAATGCAGGACTCAAAGAGCTGCAAAAGCATTTACACTCAACCTTCTTTTTAATATTCATCATATTCAACATTATAGAGAACCAGTCACCCACAAAAAGAGAAACAAAAAAAATGTTTGTTTTTTTTTTCAACGAGCCAATTAACAGATTTCTTTTATAATCGAGATTCTCGCATGTATTTTGAACTGCCCCCGCGCATACATCATGCACTATCATCTATAGATCCCACATATTACAAGCACCTGAATTATTTCCCTGCATTACAAAATTATTACCGATGAGTAAAAGAATTAAAAAATATATAACGCTTGTAGCATGAACATACCTGAAAAAAGAATAAGAGTTCAGGGAACAATTCATCTCTTCTTTTTAGTGTTGATCTCTCCATTGCAATAGACCTGGACAAGTCCATTACGACCCAAAAATATATTTATCTCCATGGAGTTTATACAAGCCCAAAAAAGAAGCAACACGAGGCACACACAGGGGCAGCTCAAATTCATGTCGAGACAAGACTCACAAACCGAAAGCCCTGTTAAACATATCATTCGTACCTGGTAAACGAAAGCTGTTCTCGTCATTCCCGCCATATAGATTGTTGTTGTTGTTGTTGTTGTTGTTACCATTAAGCATGGCCCTCTCGTTCCTCAAAATTTCACTCATTCCCATACTATTACCCATTCTCAAATCACTCCATCCATCCCACTGGACACCTCCATTATTCAAATGTGCATTTCTCTGATGCTGCTGTTGATGAGACGAAACCTGACCGAAATTCTGTCCTAGAAACCTCGACCCCCCATAATTCAAATTCCCATTGTAACCCCCGTTCGTACCGTCGTTCATCAGGTACGAAGATGAGTCCCTAACATTATGATCTAGCATTCTAGAGTTTTGAACTTGTTGAGGAGCCAAAGCTTGTTGCATGAGCATATGAATTCTCGGGTCGGTATTCGACGGAGAGGAGTTGAAGTGGGAAGAGTGGTATACGGGTTTCGGGTCCACTAGACCCGGTTCGTTCATACCAGCCATTCTTCCTTTGCCTACTGCGAGGATTGCAGGGTCGATGAATTCTATGTCTGGCGAATTGCGCGATAGATTCATATTCCCTTGTTGGTAGTGCTGGTTCTCTGTTCATGAATTAATAGTTAGAAATTACATTATATATAGTTTTGAAAATATTATATATAGTTGAGAATGGTACCTGAATAGGAAGGATCATAGAAATGATTAGAGGATCGATCGAAGCCAGGAGGGGGGACAGCTCGGTTCGGTGCAGAGAATCCAGGCGGGGCAGAGACTTTGGTCCTTGAATTACCAGGAAGACCAGGTCCGTTTCTCACGAAACCACTGGACAATCCTGATACATTGTTGTCAAGGCCATTCTGATAGGTATTATTCTGGGTAGTTCCAGAACCTTCCAGAAAGTCTCCGTCCTGTCTGGCGAACAAAAATCTAGATTGGCCAGTGTTTTTGCACCTCCAAGGAGCGGTTATATTGCTAGAGAGAGAAGAAGATTCGTCCCAAGGGTCAAAATCGAGGGCGAGAATGTCGGAAATTATGTTGCTCTCTTCTGTTGTTGTATTTACACTTGTTGCAGTGCCTCCTAAACTATCAAAAATGTTAACGGGTACCGGTACGGGTCTGGGATTATAAGACCCGTTTGGCACTACTATGGATGAGTTGTCGCGCAATGCAAGTGGATCATAATTTGTCGTACCCTGTTCATGTAGACCAGGTGTACGAGCATGATTATGATTACGATTATGATTATTGCTTGTAGATTGAAATATTTCTGGTACGATTTCCTCATTTAATACAGGTGCGGGTTGAGTAGCGTATTCAGTATCTAAACATACTGAAGATAATCCTTCAGAAAGAGGATCAATAGGGAGTTCTATAGATTGACTTAGATTTGATAAATAACTAGCACTATTATCTCTTCTTTCTAATCCAAATGGAGAGCTTTGTTTTGGTACAGGACTCGTAGAGACCTCTAGATTTTGATTTGGACTTGGATTTGGAATATGAGTAGATATGTGGGGTGATGAAGTTTTGCCATTTAAAACTTCGTAAGATTTGGAAGAGGTTACAATTGGAGGATCATCATTCCAAGCAGAGGGTATGTTAGTCAAATCAATATCGAGCTCTTTAGAAATACCAGATTTATACTGTTTTGAAGCTTTAATACTATTTTCCACTTGGATTGTTTCGGGTATTTTAGAACTGCTCGTTGAGGTGCTCGGTATTATATCATCATGCCAAGCCGAAGAGGTTTGTTTCATATTCAGAGTTGGATCTGATTTATGTTTTGTTAGGGTTGTTTGTGACGGTCCAGCACTTGTTGGTCTCGGACTCAAATTTCTTAACCCCCTACATATTACAAAGAAAAAAATGATTTAGTTTCTTTTTTTACAAATAAGCCCTTAAAAGTTTGAAAATTACCAGGATGCAGCTGCAGGGAGAGTAGATTTCCCAGAACTACTGTTAGGAGGAGATGTTTTTGCTTGAGTTGTAACAATCTGAAATAACATTCATAAATCAGTACATAATAAAATGAAAAAGAAATGATATGAATGAAATAATGGTAAATAAATTACATTTGAGCCGTTTTTGAGGGGAGGTTTGGTAGGGATAGAACTGGAAATGCTAATACTGGAAGCGAAATCATCAGCCGGAGGAGGGAGAATGCTTCCTGCTCTCCTTAATGACGCATTTAATACTATTTGTGGCACTCTGCTCCTAATTAAAAAAAAAATAGATAAAAAGTCATAACAAAATATTCACATCATTAATTATTAGAACATACATATTAAATTATTAAAATTAAAAGGCAGTAATTACCTTGTATAAGCTGAGATTATCTCGTCCTTGGTGAAACTATCTTCTTGACTACCTATATCGTGTAGATATAGGCAATCTGGATTATTGCATGACTGTATCAAATTTAATTAATTATTATTAGTAAATATGCACAGTAATCATCATCAAATGAAATAAAGAGAGAAGAAATATATGTACCAAGTTTCTTAACCATTGATGGCAATATTTGGTGGTACCAAAGCATGCTCTGCAATATCAATAATTATACACACTCAAAAGCCAATACAAAATAAACTAATAACTTAACATAACAAAAATATGCACTAACCTCAAGGATTTTCCCTCTAATATAAAATTATGTACGGCTTGAATGCACCTGACGGCCTCTTCTTCTCTCCCGTACGTAATATACCTATATGTGAGACGAATATACCATTTTTAACTTATAGAATTATAGAAGTGCACAAGTAATAATTACACAAGGATTAACAGTAAAAAAAAATACACGCTAAAGGTATTGTTTGCTAAGGCTTGTTGAGCTGCAGCTCCAGTTGGGCGAGAAATGGAGACCTTCATTACTTTTCCATACTGACCAAAGTACTCCCTCCTCTCCAGTAACTACATTCATACCCCAAAAAAGATATATTTTCAAGAAACGAGACATTAATAATACAAATGATATTTTTGAAGGGTTTAGTTACTTACAGATTCATCCATTAGATTGTTTGGAAGGCCAATAATGTAGACGAGATTCCTCTGAATGACTCTCACACTGGTTAAGTGATTCCTTGCATCAATTGAACCAACAGTACTCTTTGCTTTTACTTTCTGAGGCTTTTGTTTCTTCTCTGCAGTTATCTCTGCCACCATTCTATACACCGCAAAAACAATAATAACAACACTTAAAATAAACATCGTAATAATGGTGATAATATTAGCGAAAATGGACCGAGATTATGTTAAGATGTGTGACCTTTGACAGCTGGCAGCCATTTTGACGATTCGGTCCTTGTCGTAAGCGGTGCGACAAGCAGGACACCGCCCCTCTGTCTCCTCTTTCTCTGCCATTTCCATTATGTGATGCCAGCACCACACACAAATCTATGTTTCAAAATTCAAAATCAAGATTATTGAAAGAAGAGCATATGTATTGCATGAAATAAATAATCATTGGAAAAAGAGGAACCTCGTATCCACACTTGCAGGGCTTGAGTTGCTGATCAGTGATGTCCATCTCCTCAGCACAGAGAGGGCAAGTTCTGTCACCTTCGTCGCTCATGGTCGTCCTGCAAGAATTCAAAGAAATAATGAGTTATGCAAAGGAATTATTGTAAGAGAATCAAGGTCTTGGTAATAAAAACAAGATTAAGGTCACAATTGAAGAAAATTAGAGATGAAAATTCTATTCAAGAGTAAGTAAATCAAAGCTCAGATATAATCAAGCAAGAAGAAAGTGCATACACAAAATAAATTTAGAGAAAGTCAGAAAAATAAAGCATGCATCCGAGTGAGCAACCACTGATAAGAAACCCTAGATGAAAACCTAATACGACAGCATCTAAATCTCTTCCCAAGTCAAAACTACAAGGATTAAAATTTAAATCAACAAACAATCTCGCACAGATTAGATCCCTAATTAAGTCAAGACAAGGTCATTTCCCCTAAAATCAACAGATCCAACAGCCAAATCTCACAATCCCAGCCTCAAATCAATCAAAAAACGCAATCTAAATCCCAAACAATCCAATCCATCCCCAGTCGGCGCATCCATCACAAAATCAACAAAAAAATTCAAAAAAAAAATTCAAGACGGCGCTGTCGATTACGGATTAAAGAGTACAGATTGATCGAAAAAGTAGTATCGATCGAGAAATTGAGAAGCTTACATTGGCTAAAACGGTAAAAAGGGATGAAATGGAGGCGATTGTAAGAAGAAGACGCTAGTTTCTTAGAGAGAGAGAGAAGAAGTTAGAGAGAGGAAGTGGAACCAGGGGTCGAGAACGAATGAACCAAACCCACTCGCCCCTCTTCTTCTCTTCTTCTCGATCTTTCGAGATTATTTATTCCTCAACTTCTGTAACCATTCGTACAATCATCCATCCACACATAAAACAGTATATTGGATAGGATACGAAATATCTGTAAAGACTTGCTACATATATATCTGCAGTTTAATGTATACATATGATTTGTGCAGTGTGCTGATGAGTGCGATATAAGCAGGCTGGGCCGGGCCGGGCCGGGCCGGGCGATTTAGTATATAAGATTTTATGTGAATAATAATTGTAGGTAAGGGACAGTGGTCAGTGACAGTGAGTAGTCAATATTTGAGATTTTAGTAATTAGTGTAATAATGGGCTGAAATGGGCTTGGTGTGGGCTGTGGAATTATTGAAAGAGATATTATATTAAGAATTATTGAAATATACTATGTCCTCCTCCTGTGATATTCAGACAGTTCACTTGACTAAATCACTAACAGTGCCTACTGGCCCACGCCCCTTTGAATAGGAAGAGTTTAGAGATTGGGGCATTCGTAAGCGGGCTACTCATAGGCGGCATTTTCTCTTGACTTGACTATTTGACCCGTTGCCCTAAGCCTTATTTGACTGAAACTCCCTCCTCATTTGATAAGAAAAGACACTATGAATTGAAATCAAGTCATATCTCCCATCCCCGCTGCGCGCCTCTAATCCACTCCATTGGAAAAGCCATCGGGGTCAGTTGAACTGATAAGCAAGCGGTACAGCCCTTACCTCACCACCAAATGAAGATTATACGGCAACGTTATCAGCGTTGTTTCAAAGAGTGCGTGCAGCTGGCTAAACCTTTATTGGGAATGCGTGAAATTGATTGTCTTCACTGAGTCAAAAGACCTTGCAAGTCTAGTCGAGATTCTGGTAAGAGGAAGCCCTTTTCCATTTTCTTCCATCCCCTTCCATTGCATGCGGTTTGAGATTCAGTGATCAAGTTATTAGGATCAAAGTAGAGGCTGGGCTTCTTCCACAACATAATGGTGTGACTGAACGGATGAATCAGACACTACTCGAGAAGGCTCGGTGTATGCTTTCTAATGCGGGTTTGAGCAAGGAGTTCTGGGCAGAAGCCATTAACACTGCTTGCTCCTCCTGAACAAGAAAAAATATTTTTGATACGTTAATCGAGAAAGTTTAATTGGATTGATTAGATATTTTAATTGAATCAATCCAATCAAGCATTGATAATCAATCCAATTAACCTCCATTAATTTTTCTTGATTTACGCATCATCACAACTTTTTTTTGTTCGAGGAGCGTCATATATAACCCTATTTATTCGGACGCGTGACGTGGTAGTTTTATTTTTAATTATTTTGGTCACTTATTGCATGGCGATTAAAAAAATATAAATTGATTATATATAAAAAAAAGTATAAATACAGTAAACAAAATATTATACGAAATGGTACGTTTGTAAAAAATTATCTAATATATTAAAATATATCATACATTTAAAAACGTACAATATGTATTGTATTTAAATAATATAACATATATCTACAAAATATAAACTACAAATGTATATCATACATGTAAAAATAAAAAGATATAACATAATCAATAAATCATACGTGTAAAATGTACATGATACAAGTATAAAATCAGAGATGAGTTCGACAATCGTTTGACGCGCATTAAGTCCTCTTTTCTCTAAAATAAACAGTCCGAAATTGAATTAAAACAATGTTTGATTGTGAAGTAATTAGCAATGATAAATACAATAAAATTTGGTTATTACATTTCATTTGAGAATTTTATTTTGGAATGGTGCAGAAAATTATTTCACAACACTCAATCCTTGCACCATCATATCGTATCGCATACATACATCACTTAAAATACAAAAAAATACAACAATACACCTCTCACTCTCTCTCTCTTTTCTCTCAATCCTCAATGATGCATGGAATGACACAATGGAACTCGATTTGTAGCCGACGATGAAGTGTCTCTTCATCAATAGAACCCTTGTTGAGCAAGTCCTCTTGTAATTGCCTCAATGGAAGAGAAGCCAAGAAACCCTTTATGTACTCTCTACATGACTCTATTCCCTCACATATTTTCTCTTTTGAACTCCAAGGCCCTATATTCTTTGCTAATTGCTCTCTCTTCATTTCCTCCTTGAAACTTTGTGTGGTCTCTTCCCTAATCACCCCATTGGTTAAAGAATGGTTAATATCCTCACAATTTTCTTCTCTAGGGGTAGAAGGTTCTATCTCTTCGCAAATCGACTCGTTGGCCGTAGAATGGTTAATGGTATCGCTATCTCTCTTTACCTCCTTTTTAGAGGGACCGTTTTCTTGCACATCGTTATTTCCCTCTTTCGGCTCGTTCTGCGATTCCGGTTTTACTCCGCGGATGATCTCTTCGGATGGGCTAGTTTTCTCTTTATAGATCACACTAGACTTGTCGAATTTCAAGATATATGCTTGATTGCAACCCTCGAACAACCTCTCGCCGAAAGTATCGATCAAATAGATCACATCTTTTTCGATCTTCAACACGAAAAAATGATCGTTCCAACTACAAATGTACACGCGTTCCGATAATCCGTGGTCATTAAGCATCATATCATCCCAAATAGAGTCGAATGATGGCAATTCTTGTAAGGATGCCATACTTTCTTGCAATTCCTCTCGTCCGAAAAACCCTAAATGCGACCAGTCCACCACTTCTGTCAATTCCCTGATCTCCTCTTCCAAAACCGTTTCGAGGTCAAAGTGTTGGTCGGTGAATCTCTCCCTGTGATTCTCGTCTCGACAAAGATCTCTCCATATTATTGATCCTTCACGCACCAATTGGTCAAGTTCACACTGCAACGGTAACCTGCCTACAATGATACGGCCTCTTATTATTTATTTTTTCCAGTGAAAATTAAAATTTAGATAGACTACCATGATTTTTGTACAACCAATCAACAATAACTACGACCAAGACCGTACAGGCACTTCCCCCCGATGCTTTCTCGCTTCTTTGATCAATTGTTGCAAGAAATGCATTTGTCACGAGCTCTAACTCCGAATCTCGGCTAAAAACACTTCTCCTTTCCCAACTACCAATCTGAAACGGATCATCTTCACCAAATGCCGAATTTCGAGAGGTTGCTACGGGATGGACCTTGCTCCTTTGCGAATGAGAAATACCCGACTCTTCATGCCTCTCTATGTCTATGTCGTCCCCACCTATGTCGCGACATGATTTATTCAATAGAGGCTTTCCTTTTGGTTGATCGCTTTTCTTAAAGCTAAGCAAACTCTTCAAAGAAAATAGTCTTTGTAATGGAGAATTATTTTGGGGTTGCCGTCTACCAAAAGACGATGATAAATCGACATTTGGGGAAAATTCCCTTCCGTCTATTGAATCTTCTTCTTCCCTATCAAATTGAGCGACAAGATAATTACACAATTTTAGGTTCTTGTAACTTGGCTCGGGCTCATCTTCGGACGAGGAACACGTTTCGGTAGATAGGTTTCTCACTCTAGACGTTGAAAACTCATGGTTTATGGTGCCATTCATTCTTGGTCTTGCATGATTGCGAAGGTGATGGTCCCCGCCAATGCATGATAATAAGCGAAGGCTGGTAGATGGAAAAGATAGTGTTCTTCTTTCAAATCGACTATCGTTAATTCGTAGTTTGACCTATTCAAATTAAGAAGTACATTAATGATATAATTCTCCTAAGATTCTCCTAAGATTCTCTATTTATGAAAAAATAAAGATACATAAATACTAATGGCCATAATTATCTACCTCCAGAATGGCAGTAGTAAGACCTCCTCTAATATTGCAATCGAGTGAGATGCGGATAATTCTTTCGGTACCTAACTCGAGATTTTCCGCAATATCAATCCTTGCTTTTGGTGCAATTGAGTGAGATTCGGCATCGATTTTCTAATTTTTTTATGAAAACTAATTGTCAACAAACGAGAAAATAAATGAAAAAGAATCACGCAATTGACAAACTATTAAATAACTCACATGAACTTCTAGGTCGATAAACCAACTCTTATAACCTCTTTGATTGTTCTTCCTGAGCTCAATGAAATGTTCGAAATCTTCATTCCACTGCACGGGGCCAACGTCGCGTATGGCTTGTCTAGAAGTGCAATTTCTCTTTGTTCTCTTGCCGAGAAACCTAAACCTTTTCTCTTTTCCAGTCCATCCTATCTCAACCATTAATGAGCAGGCTTCTTCCAAATTTATATTCTCAATCCGATTGATTGTTAGGTGAGCCCTGACTCTCATTTGTATATGCAAAATCTTCCTTTTGTGATGATTCAAGTTTTTTTGGGTTCTATTTTGTGGGTTTGAGTACTGAAAAAAGAAAATTAATGGGGTTGTTTAAGGTCAACTTCTTGCAATGTAAGAAGTTAGGATTGTAGTTTGTTTATTAAGGCAAAATTGGACTTTCTCCAAAGAGAGAGAACCTTTCTTCATTCTTTTGTGATTTATTGAACTCTTCCTTTCTATCCAATCACTTTTGAATAATATTTATTTTGAGTTGTCTGATTCGTGCATGAGTTGTTAGATTTTGAAACTGGTAAGAAATACATTTGTGTACTTTGTTCCTTCAAGGACTTGATTTATTCTTCAATATGACGTGTACCCCTACAAAATCTCAAGTATCACGTATGCCATAAACGATTGGAAAATATCATGGATACCCTTACAAAACATACATGCACAACAAACCATAAAAATGACATATATAATATGTCTTGTTATATTTGTTTCCGAAAATTCATAAACCACTCTTATTTCTCCACCTATTTTTTTTCATATGAGTGATAAACACTAAACAATGATAGTTTGGGTATTTTATTTGAAAATTTATGCAAAGAGGGGTTAGTGTTAACATATCATGTTAGAATAGTCCAATGGAGGCCTCCATTACGAATGAAATGGAGATGATTGATTAGTGTGTTAGTGGTAATTAAGGAATGAGATATTATGATTAGTCAAGTAAGTTTGTGGTTAATCTAGTTAGTTAACTATTTATTATAAATATGTGCAGTGGCGGATCTTGCCCCGTATCAATTGGGGGCGATAATCTAGAGGAAACTATTGTGACAAATTTCAAAGTTTTTTGAGAAAACGGTAGTACATAAAGTTTCGATTTTATCATAAAATATATATATATATATATATATATATATAGGGCTAGGTTCAATGGCCAACACCCTTCTTTGGCCAACTCGGCCAACAACGTTTATTTCTCACAATATATACATGAAAATAAAAATCCAACCGCATAGATGTGATATTATATACATCACTTGAGAATGTTATAGATTTAATTTAATGAAAAATAAATATTTTTATCATCTCCATCACGATACGTAAAGATATTGACGGATGACAATATTTACGACATGATTCATCATGAAATCAATTTTAAAATTCGAATTTTTTTCATTGGATTTAATTTAAATTATATAGATAGACTTTAGATTAATTTTTACAATGTTTCGACTTTTTTTCATCGAAATCCAAAAAAATACCGAAATAGACGGTTGTGAAAATAGCTTATCGATTTTGTTAGATAGAAAAATTCAAACGAAACAAAATTTGTTCTACAACATATCTAAATGATATAGATTACATCTATACGGTTAAAATTTAATTTTCATTTATATAATTTGAGAAATAAACGTTGTTGGCCGAGTTGGCCAAACAAGGGTGTTGGCCATTGAACCTAGCCCATATATATATATATATATATATATATATATATATATATATATATATATATATATATATATGTATATATCAATGTTTTAAATTGCGATATTGCGGTCCATTGCGGTCGCATCTTTTTTGCAGCGGATTGCGTTTGCGGGCGCAATGACCTTATTGCGGACAGTCGTTGCGATATTAAATTATGTAATAATTATAGTTTGTTTAAATATATTTTTCACAATATTTTCTTCTAAAAAGAATAAAAAAGTTGATTGTCTAGGAACATTTTCAGTATAAATAAAAGTTGATCATAAAATTTCCATGAAAATGGCAATTATACGGGATCTTTGGATTTGTATTTTGTTGAAGATTTTTTTGTCGACATCCAAAAATATCAAAACACTATAACTCAAATTTTAAATCGAAACATCAATGAAATACAATGAAAATTATGAAATTCATACATTTATAGATGAAAATGACACATTTTAGAAGTTATATATGTTATGAGCATATTTTATCAAATATTTTGATAATAAAACATGGAAACTAAGTATTAAATAATCACAAAAATTATGTTATAATGTTTATATTAAATAATTCTCGACGAAATTAATTTAACGTGAGTTTTGTGTTTAATTCAGGGTAAAATACAAAATTTCACAAATTCAGGCCCATCACTGCGTTCCTCTCGTCGAGACGAGCGATTTCGATATAAATTGCATGTAATTTGGTGGAAGGATTTGAAAATTACAACGATTCGAATATTATCACGCAATTTTTACCCGCAATTAGCGCAATTTAAGCGCAATTTGCCCATAATTGCGCCGCAATGCCCGCAATTTTTCGAAAACGCAATATCTCGCTATATGTTATTGCGAAATTGCGATTCTAAATTTCACACCGCAATTTCTGCAATTGCGGCGCAATTTAAAACACTGATATATATATATATATATATATATATATATATATATATATATATATATATATATATATATAAATATAAGGGGGAGTTGCCCTCTCTAGTCTCTTAATAGATCCGTCACTGAACATGTGTGTAAATATGTGTATTTGTAATCATTAATCAAACTAATGAAATCAATTAATTTTGTCTTGTATCTCAAATCTTCTCTCTGATCTAGTTATTTTTAAATTCTCCATTAATGATCTTCTAATATGGTATCGTAGACAAAATATGCAAAAGCTTAATTACACCCTAATATTTTTTTTAATCGCAAAATAAAAGTTACTTTTCATTTCTCTTCTTTCTTTTTTTTTTTTTTTTTTGAAGAAAAAGCGTATTCTGAATGTATAAAGAAAAAGGAAAAGACTAAAAAACTATGTATTTCTCATTTCTCTTTCTTAGATCCATTTTTTAGACAAAACTTACATATTCGCAAAGAAGACTTCAACAATTCTAATTTTTTTTTGTTTCTCTGTTTACTCCATATTTTGACAAGAGAAATATTTTTGCACTTCGATGAATTGACTTTCAAAAAGAATCCATTGTATTTTGAAGTGTATTCTCAATGCATGCATTCAGAATGTTATCCTCATTTTTTTTTGCATTCTACTATTTAGAGTGGGTTAAGTTAGCGTGTTGTAGTAAATTCCCTTCGAGAAATAAAGAAAATTGCTCTATTTTACCCAAATATTTTCTCTCTCCCTCTCAGCTTTCTCGCTCCTCTCTTCATTTCTTGGCTAAATTAACCACTGATTTATTTATTTGACTAATTGTAACCTCTCCGATCATTTTCTAACCAGTAACTAACTAGCCATTGGCCAATCATCTCCATTTTATTTGTAGCGGAGGCTTTCGTTATACTATTCTAACAATATTCTATGTTCTGTAGGTGTGTTAATGATATTTCATATTTAGAAGGATTATTGCAAAAAAGAAACTAACAAAAAAAAAATTGAGAATTGACATACTTAAAAGATAAGATAAAGAAGGACAATATTATGGTGTTGTTGATCGAAGTCAACACGTTATTTTTTTTAGGGATGACAGACGGTTCACATTTAGCTTCAATTTTTTGGTTAAGAAAAAATATAATATATTATTTTGAATGATTCTGTTATCTCTCACGCTTTCAATATTGGTTAATATTTTTTGCAAGTATATGATTTTGAATGATTTGCTCTGATATCTCACGCATTCAATATTTGTTAATAATTTTTGCAAGAAAGCACTCTAGCATCTAATTAATTATATCTGGACATCGTAAAAAATATTGAATGGTGATGCATGAATGTCCTCCTTAAATTTTTCTAGATCGATTAATGTGTTGGCGTATACATTAATGATCTTAATGATGATGATAAACCATGACCAATTAATTTTTGCATCTTATATAAGAAAAGAAGGTAAAAAATATTTACCGTTTCACACATCATTAATTTATTTAATATTTTTTACAAATTTGTTTACCACCATCTATGATATTAATTAATCAAATTTAAATCTATAAATTTGGAACCTAATTAATATGGTTTGTCACCTCATTAATACAGTTTGTCATCTAATTTATATGATTTGTCACATATTAAGATTTATTATCTAAAATGATTTAACATTTACTTCATTTATTATGTATTGTTAACACATTAATAAATTGAGAGAATATTAGAGGGGACAAGTATAATTTTTGTATTCAACAAATACACACTTCTCCCACAAAAACATGAATTAGAAATGACTAAATTATCAATTTTCGAACCTGTTAAATAGAAGTCATAAAGTTCACGAAATATTAATTCACTCAAGAATTTGGCATGCATAATCATGGCACTCACTTTTACTTGTTAATTCATGCAAAACACATGATATTCCAATTCTACTTTAACTAACAAAAAAGATAATAGGAGGGGCGCCATGTTGATCTCCATTTTATATATGGAAAATGTTCAACCTCCCCCACCTTTCCCCTAGCACTCTTGATGTGCTGGTAGTGTTAAGTCGTAACACTGCGTTAAGCCTATTGCTGTGCTGGCAATGTTAAGCCGTAAAACTGTGTTAGCGGATTTGATAAAAATTTCATACTTATGAGTTAACACGTGTTAATTCTTGAATTAACAGTTATACAATTTTCATTAAGGAAATTTGGTAGATGTTATGGGTGATAAAATGTGTAAATATCACTCAACTATGTGTAAATATCACTCAAAAATTTTCCAATTAACATGTGTAAACAACATTTGTAAATATCACTCAACTATTAATCCGTAATTAACATGTATTAAGTGTAAATCGACAGTAATTAATCGAATGTTAATGTATATATAACAGTAATTAACAACAATATAACTCAAACATTTTTTTATTAACCATCCAATTAGCAGATATCAATTAACACAATATCACTTAAAAAATCACACTTGAATTAACACTTAAGACACAATTACAATCCAATTAACAGATACCAATTAACACAAGTAAACTTAAAGAAGTATATTCCAATTAACACTTAATACACAAATTACATTTCAATTAACATCTATCAATTAACAACATTAAACTCCAAAAAATTACATTCCAAAATTACATCTACCAATTAACAGCCCCTGAAAAAATCTCCAAAAATTACAAAAAAGTCCCTGAAAATTACAAAAAAGTCCCTGAAAATCACAAAAAAGCCCCTGAACAATTACAGAAAAGCCCCTGAAAACAGAAATTAACAGCAGTTAACAGGAATTAGCAGGAAATAGAAGGAATTACCAGTAATAGCAAAGAATTAACAGAAATTAACATAAATTAACTGGAATTACCCAGGAATTTACTGGAATTACCAGAAATTACCAGGGATTTACCAAAAAAACAGGAATTAAGAGCAAGAACTCGAATTTAAGCAAAAAAGTAACAAAAAAGACGAATCTAAGCAAGAAATTAACAAAAAAAACTCGAATCTAAGCAAGGAAATAACAACAAACTCGAATCTAAGCAAGAAAATATTAAAAAAATTCGAATCTTAGCAAGAAATCAACAAAAAAAACCGGATCTAAGCAAGAAATTAACAAAAAAAACTCGAATCTAAGCAAGAATTAACAAAAAAAACTTGGATCTAAGCAAGAAAATAACAACAAACTCGAATCTAAGCAAGAAAATACTAAAAAAACTCGAATCTTAGCAAGAAATCAACAAAAAAAAACCGGAAAAACGAACAAAAACGAACAAAAACCCGATCTAAGCAAGAAATCAACTATTAATTCCTTACAAGTAACCACTTCTTCGAAAATCTTGCAAAATGAACAAAAAAAAACCGGATCTAAGCTCTGGTATTGTTCACGAGAGAGAGAGAGAGAGAGAGAGAGAGAGAGAGAGAGGTTGTGAGAATGAGAGGAGAGAGAGAAAAATAGGGTTTGTAATTTTATATATGGGTCGGGTCCGTTAAGCCTTAAGCCCGTTAAGCCCAAAGTCCGATTTGTCTTATAGGAGGGAAAAAAAATGGTGCCATCAATTAACACCTCATTTTGATGACACATCAAGACCTCTGGGGGGACAGATGTAGGGGATGTACATCGCGACTCTTTATATATTTGCCAATTGTACTTTTAAAAGCATATATTTGATGCTCATAATTGTTTTTTTTTTAAATGAATCCAAAGGACGAAACGTGCTTTTACGGTTCTTTATTTATTAATACTCATAATATCTTACAGATACGTGTGATATATTTTTTTTTTTTTTGTAATGGTATCTGACAATCGATCGGTTTCGTTACTAATACCTAAATTTTTTTTTATGCCAACGGAGATCGAACCCACAACCACTCACACAACATATGATTTTTTGTGTCTCACACTCAACCAATTAAGATATGGATTCATTGGCAAACAATGAGATATACTTATGAACAGTGTTCTAAATATCACTGATATGGACCGGTATGTCGGTTTCATATCTATAATCAGTGCCCCTCCGTTACGGTATGTCCCGTATCGGTTGAGTAAATCGGTCGACCGATACTTGGACCGATATGGGCCGATATGGACCGATATTGGACCGGTTTGAAGCGATTTGGATTTAAAACATAATTTATTTTGAATATTATTTTGGACTGACCCATCTTTTAACAATATTTTCATTAATATTTTTGGTCCAATTATTTCCATCTCTTCTTTCTTTCTTTGATACAGCGTGAGAGTGTATTTTTGCTTCTTCTAACTTAATCTTTCACGATCAAGAAACCCACATCAATTAGGGTTTGACCTCAAGCCTCATTCTTTCTCCTTTCATTGGAGACATCCGCATCTACACCGATGGTTAATGAACAAGACTTCGTGATTTAGTTTATTGTATTATTTATGAATTTTATGTTATAATTTTAAATGTATCTTTAGTTTTAACTTGAAATTTATGTTGTATTGTTGAATTTTGAATATTAATCATGTAAAATTTAAATTAGTTTAAGAAACTTAATATAAATTAATGTTATAATAATCAATTTAATATATTAATAATTTAATACTAAAAAGTACATAACCGTTATACCACTGATATTTTCCGCTATAAATTCGCTATGTTGGTTATATCTCTTATCGGGGACTGACCGATCTGTAAGCGATATACGATATCTGTAACATTGCTTATGAATAAGAAATTACAATTTGACCGCAATCCAGGATTCAACCAAGACTCCGATAGTGTGGCATGGCGAACTTTCCGTTTTAGCTTTCTTTTGAAAAAAATCAATTATTTCGCTTCCTCCATATAATCTCTGTAACTCACGATATGAATAACACAAAATGTATGTAAATTTCTGACAAATTTTTTTTGTACTTACAGTTCTTGAGCGAAAATCTCCGTCACCTCGTTAATCACATAATCTCAACAGATCGCAACAATCCCGTCTCTGTAAGCCACACACATACAATATCAGTTCAAGAGAATCTCAGCGGAACATGATTTCCTTTCATTAGTTCATGAGAATTCATGAAAATGATTAGTTCGCAACAATCTCATTTGAACAGTCTCATTTGTGAGTCATTTCAACAAGAAGATACAGTAATCTCAGTTCGGCAATAATAATAATCTCATTTCAACAATCTCAGTTCCACAATATATGTGTAAGAAATTTCAAGAAATTGTGAAACGAGATCCCAATTTTGAATCCGAGATCAGGATACGCGAATAAAATTCAGCAAACAATATTCAAATCTGAAGTGAATTATGTCAAGTCGATTCACAAGTATCCCAATTTCGAAATTCATAATAGAAAGACCAAATTGAACTGCAATGGTACCAATTCCGTACCACGTATGCGAACTTTCAGAGAGAGAGAGAGAGAGAGAGAGAGAGATCTGAAGCCTTCGCCATAAGAAGTTGGCATTCTCGGCCACCACACAGGGAGAACTCTCTCTCTCTCTCTCTCTCTCTCTCTCTCTCTCTCTAGAATGGACAGAGCTTGACTGAACCAGACGAAAGAAGAGAGGGGTAAATCAGTGGTAAATTCATGGTAAACCAACATACCCTAAATCAATAATAAATCGCTAACAGAGTGCTTAATCTGTTCTTCTCAGTGGTAAAACACGATCTCTAAGAGATCTCAATCAAATTGCTTTGTCAGTGGTAAATCGATATCAAATCACGATCATCAAGTTAATTGACTTTCGGATCATTTTATCCCTTCTTCTCTTCCTCTCAAACTGTAATGTAGAGATAGTATAAAAGCGCCCTTTTTTTTCTTGATGCTCATAATTTTGTATCCATTAAATTTGTATCAAGATTCTATGTCCCGTCTCTCCTCAATTTTGTAATAGACAATAAATGTGCATTAATTTATTTCAAAAACACAAATCTTGATACAATCCAATGGATAAAAAATCAAGAGCGTGCATGTTTCTCTGTTTTTAAAAGCGGAATAGCTCATTATGCAAATATGATTAAAAAATTAAATACATAACAAAATTTAAAGAAAAACACACGAATCATTATGCAAATATGAGTAGAATAAACCTAATAATTATCATTCAATCTCACGATATCAACAAACAAAAGAAGAAAAACGATATGAAAAAACAAAAAAGAATAATAATTGCAAAAATTACAAAATTGTTTCATGCTATAATAAATGGCCATATAACTTCTTAAACACACAAACTACTAAAAGAACATCACAAAAGATACATAAAACCATTTTCAAAAAAAGAAAAAATTAGCAAAAATAACCCTTCTTTAAAACAGACTAAATACAATAACTCCAAAACTCAGAAACATAACTATCTCAAACCTGGTTGCAACAAATCCTCGAAAGAGTCCAAATTTGCTGAAGAGCCCAACGATTTATTCGCAATTACCTCAAGAGGATACTCCGCTCTCTTTTCGATCAAAATCGCCTCTTGAATCTCTTTTAAAATCTCTGAAATATTCGGTCTCTGAATTCCTTTTGGCTTCACACACATCATTGCAATCTCAGCTATTTTCCATATTGATTGTATATCATATGATTTATCTAATGATACATCTATTATCGCATTTATATTTCCACCCTCTATATGTCCCCTCGCCTAAAATAATTACAAAAAATTTATTCATGACATCATAATTATAACTTTAGCGGTAATAAAAAGTGGTAGTGAAATGAACTAACCCATGCAACGATATTTCGGCAATTAATGCCAAAATTTTCATTTGAAATGGGTTCGTGACCAGAGATTAATTCGAGAAGAATAACTCCAAAGCTATATATATCGCTCTTCTCTGTTAATTGCTGAGATATATAATACCTAACCAAAAATGGTGAAATAATTAGCAAAATTTTGGAGGACTAAAATAAAAAAATCTTACTCAGGATCTAAATAGCCAACGGTGCCTCTGACGATACTCGAAACGTGAGAACCATCCACGGCCGGTTTCGAGAGGCCAAAATCAGAGACTTTTGCTCTCATTTGTTTGTCTAATAATATATTACTGCTCTTTAAATCCCTGTGTATTATCGTTGGAGAACAACCTGTATGTAGATACTCTATCCCTAAAAAAATATTATAAGAAAATTACACGAGGGTATAAATGAAATTAATAAATTTTGTAATTTTGCAGTACCTTTGGCAGCATCCTCTGCAATTTCGAGACGTTTAAGCCAAGCCACGATTTTATCATTAGATGAACCTACATTATGCGCGAATTAATATGGTAGATTAGAGGGGTTCGTTTGCAAAATTGTGAATTACGTACCGCGAATATGTTCTTTTAAAGTGCCATTATGCATGAATTCGTACACGAGTATATTCTTCCCGTCTTGTTGGCTATATCCCAAGAACGTCACCAAGTTTCTGTGATGTATTCTCGAAAGCAATGTTACCTAAATAAACAAAAAATAACAAATCTAGTAAGATCTACATTGATTTCACTGCACGGATCTCGATGCCTATCTTTTGGGAGGGTAAATAAAATATAATATTTTTATAAATACCTCGTTGAGAAACTCGCGGATGCCTTGGTAGGAATCGTTGGTCAAGAGCTTAACGGCGATTTCTTTTCCATCAGATAATTTGCCATAGTATACAATGCCGAAACCGCCGGATCCGATCCTTTTCTCCAACTTATTCGTCGCGTCGTCGATTTCATTCAACGCGAATCTATGTGCCGTTTCGCTTGCCACCTCGCTGAAATACGTTCCTAGTTTCTTCGCTTGTGCCCCCCTCATTATTACATTATTATTATAGTTGTTGTTATTGTTGGTAACATTGTTGTTTTCTGCAAAAAAAATATCGTTACGATTATTTTTATTGTCATTATGATTTGAATTTTGAAAAAAATTACCTAGTTGGAGTTTGGATTCTCTTCGTCTATACATGAATAAACAACACGCTATGATAATTACGAGCAATAATGCCGCAGCGATTATAGTAAATAGAATTATTACTGCCGTGTTTTTGCCATTGCTCTCTGTATGAAGATCTGTATTCCCTGTGTTGCTGTATGTATACAAGTACAAGAGATTATAATTATAATTCAAAAGACGAAAATGCCCTTCGAGATAAGTAGACGAATAAACACGTACTTGAAGATAATGTTTTTCTCGAGGAGATTTTGAGGTATCACTCCCGATAGTGTATTGTTCTGTACGTATCTGCATTTATTATGTATTTAATTAGTTCAAAATTTGATTTTAAATTTTTAATTGTTATTTTTTATTAATGAAACTTACAATTCTTTAAGTTTTGGCAAATCGCCAAGAGACGAAGGTAACGAACCAGTAAGCATATTATTCTCGAAATGTCTATTATAGAAAGAAAAAATGTTACTTTATTTTGAATAAAGGAAATTTATGTGATTTAATGAAAATTCAAGAGTATACATTATTTCCAAATTCGGGCATCCGCTGAAATCTGGTATTGCACCCGAAAATGAATTCCCGTCAAGATGTCTATAATTAGAAGAATTTTTTTTATATTATAAAAAGAGATTTCTTACATACATGCCCCTAGATAATTTTCTATAAATTTGTATATCAAAAACTTACAGTTGAACCAAGCCAGGCAGTTTCGTAAGTTCAGAAGGAATATTTCCAGTTATACCCTTCCCGGACAGCATACTAAAATATCACAAAAAACTTTTAGCGTTAATCAGGGGTAAAACCGTAAAAGTGTTATTTAATATTTAATATTTATAACTAATATGCATACATGGAAACAATTCTTGGTTGCAAGTCCGAATTGCACTGAACCCAAGTCCACGAAGAAGGCAAACACGGGTCACCCCCTTCTTGAGCCCAATCTTCCTTTGGATATTTCGTTACAAAACTACCCATCACACTAGCTACGACACCAAAAACCACATCAATATCTTTTCAAAATATAACAAAATATACGAAAAAAAAGTGTACCATCAAGAGAGCCAAGATTGATTTCCAAATACTTGTAAATCTCCAAGGCATTCAAAATAGGACCCAAGGTCGAATCATTAGTCTTCCTAAGCCCAAACTCGAAAACAAAAGGCAACGAAATGTTCCAAAAACCCGGTTCGTACAACCTATTACTCCCGCCAGCATTCTCCATCACGTTGATTGTCGCTTTGCTCACCTCGGGTCGACCCGGCACGACAAGCTTGAACTTTCGACTATCGTTCGCTCCCAACTCTTGGATCTCCGCCAAGTAGGAGAAGGCCCATGCGTTTGCCGGGAATTCTTCTAGGTCGAGCCGGTAAGTCAAAGTTCCGTTGGTGCCGACCACGGCGGTTTGCATTACTCTCTCGGGCGGCATTTCGTCCAAGGATGTGAATATCGGTAACTTGGTCGTGACTCTCGTCGTGCCTGGCGCTACGTCTACGAGGTAGTTTGCTTTTTTTATCGAGTCCGATTGCCATATTCGATCAAACGGGTCATCCGGATACCTAAAAATATTCAAAAATGTAAATTTGTAAATGTATGCTTTTTGAAGTAACATATGCATTATGTATACATTTTTTTCCCATATTTGGTCCAAAATATTTCCTAATGTTTATTTATGCATGAACAAATGAGAAAGATTAATTTATGCATGAACCAATAAATTTGAAATATTTATTGTACCGGATTGATTCGTTAGTTTCGGCGCCGAAATTTATCCTCGCGGCGAGACTAAGAAAAAACTGAGTCTCGAAAGTAGTATAATAAACCGACCCGTTAAACTGTCTAAGTTCGAGAGTAGAAATAAACGGCATCCCAGTGCTCGCGTTGGACAAACACACGCTGAGTGTAGGATTAGTAGCCAGCAACACGAGCTCTACGATCTCAGGAATCGCGGCGTCCGAAATTACAATCGTGCTCCATGGAGTCGCGCCGAGAGAGAGGTCGAATTTAGGGTACACGTTGCTATTGTCGAAGTTTCCGTACAAGAAGGTCGCACGAACGAGGTAACGTGTACGCGTACGCACATTGAGCGTGTAACAGTACTTTCTGTTGTCTGCGGCGGGGAAATAGCGTACCGTTCGGTACTGTTTTTGGTTGTTGGTCGGTACGGAGATGTTCGCTCGTTGGCCGAAAATGGTGGTTTTGTCGGGGGTCCATTCGAGACCCTTATCGTCGGTATACGAGTCGGTCCCGCCACAATCCAGACTGATGAAACCTAAGTTAACGAAAGAATGATCGATTTTGAAGAATTTCAGTAATAGTTGGCTTAATTTTTTGCTGATCTTGGTTGAAATTATTCTTTTTGATAATCTTCTTGGTTGAAAATTGAAATTTGGAGTAGAAGCGATTTAGAATGTTATTTATTTCAACCAAAATGATCGCCAAATTCTCTTAAACCCAAAAATATTCTTTAAACGAGTATCAGCATCAAAATTTCGACATGGGTATAAACAAAAAAAAAATAAAGGAATTAAATTAATAAACTAAAAGAAGAAAACAAACCTGGTAACTGAGCTCTAATGGCGTAGAACAAACAGAAGAGCTGAAGAAAAAACAAGAGAGTAAAACCCTCCATTTTTCCCACTCTTTCCTCTTTCTCCTCTCTCTCTCTCTCTCTCTTGAGGGAAACTAAGCTAGAAAGTAATTAGTGGGGTTGCATGAGACCAAATTATGCCGTCAAATGCAATGATTAAAGCCTTAATCGAGAGCTTATACTCGAGTAGATTGTAGCTTTGGGGACACGATGGTCGAGCTCAAACAAACTACCGAGTAAAGCTCACTGCACAGTCAGTGTAGTGTGGAAACAAAAGAGAAAAAGGAAAGGGAGGAAAGACTGGCAAATGAGACCCATCATTTTTGCGTGCACGCGGAGCACGGTGATGTCCATTTCACCGGGGGGCAATGACGCCGTGCACCGAGTGTAAATAAGGAAGAACAAGGTAAGTGGGGGTGGGAAAGTGGGGGTGTAAATTAATTGAAGAGACCTTTCGCTTTTTTTTTTGGAAATTTACATAGTTACCCTTCTAAACATTAAAACATCGTATTTATCCTTCCAAATACAAAATGAGAAATTTTCAAAAAAATCCCTAATTTTTTGGATATTAAAATAAAATCTCTAACCAAACTTTTATTTTCAAATACTAAGAATTAAATCTAACTTTGAATGGTGTTAACAAAATTTGGACCAAACTATCCTTCTATTTTCATATTTGATAATTAAAAAACTATTTTTCGTTATATTTTATTCATTTTAAAAAATTCATAAATAATTTTTAATATATAATAATTTCAAAAAATAATTCTTATATGTTATATTTATATGATTTTAATCTTCATTTACTATTTTTTCATGAAAAACTAACAACAATATTTAAAGAAACGCCTTGAAATTATATTGGTAGAAAAATATTTTTTAACATCTAGTTTTTATTTTCATTCTCTTTATATGTATTTTTTTATAGTTTCATGATCTTTTATTTTTAAATATTTTCAAGGTGTTTCTTTTAATATTGTTGTTTATTTTGTTATTAATTGTTGTTAGTTTTTCATGAAAAAATAATAAATGAATATCAAAATCATATAACTATAACATATACAATTTTTTTGAAATTATTATATGTTAAAAAATATTTATGGAATTTTATTTTAATTAATAAAAAAACATTCTTTTTAATTATCAAATATGAAAATAAAAGAATATTTTGGTCCAAAAAAAATAAACATCATCCAAAGTTAAATTTAACCTCTATAAGGGTATTTGAAAACAAAAAATTACTAGAGGATTTTTGTTTGAAGTATCCAAAAAATGAGGGTTTTTTCTACGATATAAACAAAACTTAGGATTTTTTTTAAATTTTCCCGTATAAAATTATCATATCATATTTGCTTTATGAAAAAATTAATTTATTAACTTATTATATGCAATACTTATAGATGATTAGACCAATTATTTACTTTATCGATCCAAACAAAAACATTGTGACTACAGTAATGTCATTTTTTCATCCAAACATCAAAAATAAAAATGTGTTGCGGGAAATTAGGATTATAATAGTCTCAATTTGTTTTGTAGTTTCAAATTTGATCATCCAAACATGTCCATGTCCTTAGTGTTTTAATTTTTTTGTGAGGATAAATAATAATAATAATATAATGGGGAGTTCTATCGTACACCCTTTTACAAGGGTATTTTGGATATTTTAGCAATTAATTATATTTGTAAAATGATGTATCATAAAATTTATTTTTTATGGAGATTTTTGTTTAAATGAACAACAAAAAATTCCAATTTAGTTAATTATTAATTGATAAATATATTTGATATCTTACCTTAAATATTCATAAATGGATAATTACTTCCAATACCCTTGAAAATGGGTGTATGATAAGGAAAGGGATGTATGATAGAAGCCCCCATATATAATAATATTTTTTTTACTTTTGGAAAGGTAGATTGATATTTTTGGGTTTTAAGAGGACTAAGTAGGTTAATTCCTCTGCTTCACACGAGGTCAATTGTATGGACCTGGTTTGACGAATTATATTTCTTTATTTTGACTTCTTTATACAAAAATAATTTAATTTAATAATTATATGCTCCATCTAACAAAAACTCAAGTATTCTTCACATCTTAATGAATCTCTTTTGGATTAATATAGATATTTCATGAAAATTTCAAGTTTGGATGAATGTCAGAGTTTCAATCGAGTCTAGTTCCAACGAGCAGGATCTATTTTCAATTCTATTCGAAATAGAACTCGAGCCGATTCGGTTCGAAATTGTCATAGAATTTGAGCCCAAACTCGAGTCGATTTGGATTTAGCAAGATCATTCATCTCGTCAATATGCCTATTATCTCAGCTGGTTGTGTGAAAAGACACAAAAACCTATATATCATGAGAAATTGTGATTTGTGAATTAAGTTTCAATGACATTAAATAATGAAAGACAAACGAGATTTTTTCATTTATTTAAAAAAAAATTTTACTCAATCATAACACATACAACTCGACTCGATATTATAAATACTTTTTAAAAAAGAACAAAAAATCTTTCAATTTTAAAAAAATATGAATATCTATCAACAAAACAAGATTATTCAAACAGGGAGCGTCCATAATAATCTACTAAAAATCCAACGTATATAATATTATAATATTACAAAGACACAACGCATAAACAAAACAAAATTCCAATCCTATTACGCATATAATTCGAACTCCGCTAGAAATTAGTTCATGTTGTTATCAAATGAGTTGCAAATGAGTTTTTTTTCGAACGATCTACAAACGAGTTACGAGTCGCGAACCAAACTTGTAGCCCCCACAGTTGTTTGCGATTTTTTAAATGAACCAGATGCATATAACTATTTAACTATTGAGATCTAAATGAACTTTATGAATATAATATATGTTCAAGCTTTCTCAATTTGATAACGATTGTTATTTCATTCCACTCAGAATATTTTTTGCTTTTCTTAAACGGAAAAAAAAAAGGTGTTCCTTTTTATGGGAGAAATAGGGCAACTGGAAAACATCATAAACATGGCACCGAATATACTGCTTTCTACATATTACTTTTGTTTACACGAGTTTAAAGGAGAAATGGAGTCTTTATGAAGAAAAAAAATGTGTTTTATTAGGGTAAAATTTATTATAGATCATTATTTTTTGTATTTGGATTAAATATGGTTCGTCTAACTTTCACTTAATTTTCATCGGTTTGTAAAAAAAATATTATCTAAATTGTATCATATCATTAGTTTTTGTTTTTGTTTTTTTAATATATTTTTACAATTAATACCATGCCAGTTATTTGAAATGATTAATGATATTAATACATAAACCAACAAAAAACGAGACATTGTCCAAAACATTAATCAGTCAGATATAAAATCTCAAATTAAATACGAATTTAAATATTTGTATCACACTTATAGTTAGTTTATATGATCATATCATTACTCATCTGATATAAATGCCTATTATTCTAATAGGACAAGTTAATGGTACACCATAATAGAACATATATATATATATATTACATTACATAAATTATTAATTTTAATTTTATAAATCATTAAATTCCAATATTATATTTATGTATGTCATTAAAGGTTTAAATTTTAATACTGAATCATTCAAAATCACTAAATTCTTGAGAATATAAAATGAACCAATGAACTTTAATATTGTACAACTATAGGTCATAAATTTTTATTGTTGTATCGTCATGATTTAGTAAGGGTTAACAAATTTTAAGTATTGAATAGGTTAGTTGCGTCAACAATTATATTTAAATTCCTTTCAAAAAGTAAAAACAATTATATTTAAATTAGTTGATCAAAACATAAAATTTGATTGATTTATCAATTAATTTTCTCGAGACATGTAGCTATGGTAAAATGTCTTATGCGTTAAGCCTAGGCCTTCACAAATGATTTTACGATAAAATAATTATGGTGGGCTGGTAGTATGCATGGATATACTTAGAAGCTAAGCTAATTGATTGATTTATCTTTTAGTATCTTTTTCTTCTTTTTGGTTCTTTGAAATTCTAAATTGTTTGAAGTTTTCAACTTTAAACCCGTTTATCCGACTTAATTCCGCAACCGAAAGTTTAGACGTCCAAATCTACAAAAATACTATAAGCAATTAAAAGTAGTAAACACACCGAATTTGAAGTTGGAAAATAGTTACAATGGATATGGAAAATCGCCACAAAAAAGTCGGAAAATTTATTGATATTTTCATTCGACTAAAGTCTCAAATTTTAATACTTATCAACTTATGTCTACAAGGGATTTGGTTCATGCTTCATAATTAATAATTCCTCGACATTCATCCTTAATCCACAATATTTTCGGACATATTTCATGAAATATGATTACCATTAAATTTAATGATTTTTCTTTACTTTTACGCGTATTATATATTTTTTCAAATATTAAATGGTAAACACATTTATGACGCTACAAATTGAACTATAAGATTGAAATGCGGATCGTACACGCTCCTTTTCCATTCACTACACTCATCTGTTACGTATATTCATTACTATATCAATATAGTCGGGATACATGTCTTTAAACCTGTCCCGGTTAATAAAAACATAAAAACAATATTCTATAAAAACAATTTTTTTCACATAATTACTAAATTTGTAAGAAAAATAAATTCATCAACCAAATATGAATATAATATATGTATAAAAATTTATACTTATAAATAATTTTACTTACATTTTTTACTCTCACATTTTGCCACGTTACTATAATTTGGACAATTCATTTTGATCGATGACTGAGATCGATTTTAGCATTTGAATTCTTCAAATAGACATAGTTCTTTACACCTAAATACATATGAAAAAATATCATACACCAATATACATGAACCGAGTACATACAATTTTTTTGAGGAAGAGAAGAGAAGAGAAGAGGGCTAAAAATACAAAAACAGTTAAAAGTTTGATGAGAATATAATGACTACTTTAAAATCGGGTAATTAATTTGAATAAAAGAGGAAGAGAAGAGAAAGAAAAGAAGGAGCAGCGGCGCTATTAGGATTACAGAGGAAATGCGGGGTTTCATTCCCCGCTAGGCGTTAAACCATTGTGCGCCTTGTATACGTGGCAACTCCTGGAGGAAAGGCGGGGTACCATTCCGCGCCTGGCGATGTATCATTACTCGCCTTTTATTAGTTCATAACTAACCGCCACAACCCACCAATCAAAACGTAATTAAGTAAGGCGCGGAACCATACCTCGCCTTTTACAAAAGGCACTGAACCATTCAGCGCAAAATACATTTTCAGAAATATTTTCAAAACTTGGTTATTTTTGGAATTTTGTTTTAAAAGTTGGTCAAATATGAAAAATTTCCTTAAAAGTTTGATGAGAATATAATGACTACTTTAAAATCGGGTAATTAATTTGAATAAAAGAAAAAAAATAGTGACAACAATCAAAACAAGTCAAATTTGAATAATTTGATTTAAAAAAGAGTAATTGAGCCGTACCCATGTACTAATCAAACATCCAATACTAACCCTTATGCTGGAAATGGATGTCTTTTCTTGAATTTTCCATGTAAATACCGTGTATCAAACGGCCCCAAAATTCACATTTTGTCACGCGCGTAGCACGCACCGAGGACTAGTCTCTATAAAATAACATAAAATTCTCGGAACAAAATGAATATATCAAATTTCTTGGCCATGTCAGAAAAAGAATCATTACTAAAAAAGTAAAAAGAAATCGTAAAAAGTTAAAATACTTCATGATCATACACTAGAAATCATTTTTATTCTGATATTTTTCCACACCAGTTTATCATTAATCCATGATCATCTGAGACGTGGTTGCGTGAGCAAGTCACTGAAGGAAACACTGGAAGAAGTGAATTCAGCCATGTCCCCTTTTTCTTGAAAGTCCCTGCTTCTTTCTGAAATTGCATTAATAGAGTCTGCTCTGCCGATAGTCAATTTTTGTTCGATTAAAATCGCCTCTTGAATCTCTTTTATAACTTCGGATATATCGGGCCTTTCATTCCCTTTTTCTTGAACACACATTAGTGCAATTTCCGCAATTTTCCAAATTGATTGAATGTCATATCCTTCTTCTAATGATGAATCTATTATTTCTTCTATATTTCCACTCTCTATATGTCCTCTTGCCTAATTTCATAATTTTAAAATTACTCGAGGTGCATAAATATAGATAAAATTTGTGAAATAAAACTAACCCATTGGACGATATGAGGAAAATCATGTCCGAAAATGTCGAAAGATATAGCTGGATTGCCAGATACTAATTCGAGAAGAATAACCCCAAAACTATACATATCACTCTTCTCTGTAAAATTTCGCGTGAGATAAGACCTATTCATTTTTCAAAACAAAAATAAGAATTTATATAAATGATATAAATATGGTTAAATAAAATGTAGGGCTTACGCGGGGTCTAAGTATCCAACGGTTCCTTTAACCATGCTCGAAATATGAGAAGCATCCTCCATTAATTTCGAAAGGCCGAAATCAGATACTTTAGCTCTCATTTTTTTGTCCAATAATATGTTACTGCTTTTTAAATCTCGGTGCACTATTGGCGGCGAACATCCTTTATGCAAATATTCTATGCCTGAATTATATATATTAAACACACAATAAAATTTAGTGTGTGCGCAATTCTATTTTGCAAATCAACCATTAAATTAAGTTATTTAGAGATCGAACCTTTTGCGGCATCCTCTGCTATCTCCAATCGCTTAATCCAACTGTTAATCTTCCGATCGTGCGGTCCTGACAAAAAATAAATTGATATTAAAATATGGATGTTTAAGAAAATGTCAAATTGCAAGGAATATATGCAAATTGGTGCTTTACCATGGAGGTGATCTTGAAGAGCACCATGATGCATGAATTCATAAACAAGTATGTTTATTCCTTCTTCTTGACTATATCCAATAAATTTCACCAAATGTTTGTGATGTATTCTTGACAATAATATGACCTTGGAGTGAGAAAATCAATCACATTATAAGAAGAAGAAAAAAATAACTAAGAGAATTTTCAAAAAAACTCTTGCATTATGCAAAGAGACCAATATATGGTGCCCCTCAAATTTCCATCAACACTCTCTAAATCATCAATTAACAATTAATTAACATGATAATTAAAAAAAAGACACTCCATTAAGGATTAATTGATATATGATTAAAATACATGAATTAACAATTCTTAATCGATCATTAATGGAGTGTTTTTTTTTTTTTTGTTAATTATCATGTTAATTAATTGTTAGTCGGTGATGTAGAGGATGTTGGAGGGAGTTTGAGGGACATGACATAATTATCCTTACTTAAAAAAGCTTTAACCAAACAGTCATTTTTTTCTTTTGCAATTTATGCAATAGTGCAATTTTATTTTTTTAATTTTCAGTTAGTTTTTTCTTTCTTTCAAATTCCCCATATAAAAAAGATCATACATGATATTTTTAATTTTTGAAATAATATACCTCATTTAAGAATTCCCGTATCCCTTGATTCGACTCAGTATTGTGAACCTTAACGGCTATTTCTGTTTTATCATCCAAATACCCATGATACACGTCGCCAAAGCCACCTGAACCGATTTTTTTCTCGAAATTAGAAGTTGCTTTTTGTATCTCCAATAAATCGAAATTATGTGCATTTTCTGTGTCCACTTCATTTAAACCCGGGTCTCCTCCTCTCAAAGTGCGCACAATATTTCCTGAAAATACATTTTCATATTATATTTTCTATGAATTTTTTTATCGAGAAGTATACATATGAAATTGGCTATAAAATTTACCAGTCTGCAATTTTCTCTTCTTTTTCTTGCGCATAATGAAATAGAGTGTCGAGAAAAGAACTACGAGCAAAATCACGGCTCCAAGAACAGAGGAAAGTATTATTGTCATGTTTTTTCCTATTCCTTTCTTGTAAAGATTTGGGTTTCCTGAATAGCTATAGACAAAAAAAGGATTTAAGATATCAATTCATAAATCTCGGGTCGTACGAAGATTTGAAATCTCGGGTTCGAACTACAAATACATGAGCATACTGAACATTAAGATATATACTCACTTAAAAATAATATTTCTTTTCAGGAGTCCATTTGGTATTGCTCCAGACAAATTATTGTTCTGAACATATCTACAATAAAAAAAATTAAAAAATTAAAGTCAATCACAAATAAAGCACAATCAAATCTTGATATCAGTAAAACTCAAAAAAAAAAAAAAATCTTGATATCAGAATATATAGAAATTGTTGGAGAAAAAAATGAACTTACAATTCCTTTAAATTTGGTAGGTTTGCCAAATAGGATGGCAATGGACCAGTTAGCACATTGTTTTCAAGGTGACTAAAAATTAGCAAAAAGGATTCAAAATTAAATTAAAATAAAGTTAGGTACTTTTTCTGAAAAAGGATATATGTTTGGAAAATTGAAACCCTTACATAATCTGCAAAGTTTGGACTCCGCTAAAATCTGGTATCGTGCCGTTCAGTGTGTTACTGTCCAGATGTCTGCATTATAATTTATAAGTTCAGAATTTCATATATTTTTTTGTAAATTGTTTGTTTGTGTGCATATGATAGGAAATTAAATGTGAATCTCACAGTTCAACCAAGCCAGATAAATTTGTCAAATCTCGAGGAATATTTCCTGTTAAACCATTTTTCGACAATTCTCTGTTACAACAAATTTAAATTGTGTTAGTGCCATTATAAATGACGAATGAATTCAGGATCATAATTTTGTATGGGCATAATACATGGGAAAACCCCAATAAGAAGTATATAGCGCGAAAAAAGAAGTATATAGCATGAAACTAGCAAATAAATGTTAGTAAGAAATAAACCTAACTAATGTATGTTCCCTACATTGAAACGATTCTTGGTTGAGGATCTGAATTGCATTGGACCCAAGTCCACGAAGCGGGTAAACACGGATCACCTCCCTCTTGAGCCCACTTATCTCTTGGATAGATCGATGCGAAACTAGCCATTGCATTTGCTACACAAAAGGAAAAATTGTTTCAAGTTTTCTGATTTTACAGAACTGGTAGAGAAAATCACATAAAAAGGAATGATTTCTCGACATAAAAAAAACATTACCATCGAGAGATCCGAAATTAATTTTCAAATACTTGAAAATCTCAAACGCATTCAAAATAGGTCCTCTCGACGAATCATTGGTCTTTTGAAACAAAAGGGACGCAATAAACGGCAAAGACACGTTCCAAAATCCTGGTTCGTAAAGCCGATATTTCCCCGCTGCATTTTCTTGCACGTTCACAACCGCATCACTAACCGGTTCTTGAAAAGGCAGAAGTACTTGAAATTTCCGAGTCTCGTTTGGAGCTAAATCCTCAATCTCGGCCATGTACGTAAATGCCCACGCGTTTCCGGGAAAATTATCTAGATTCATACGATACGTTAAGGTTCCGTTGTTTCCTACAACAGCCGTTTGCATTACCTTCATAGGAGGACTTTCATCGAGATCGGTGAATATTGGTTTTGTCGTCGAGACTTTTTGAGTACCGGGAGCCACGTTGACTAGGTAATTTGGTTTTTTTATCGAGTCCGATTCCCATATTCGATCGAACTGGTCATCTGGATACCTTCAAAAAGATTGTATATCTTAACATATATCACGAGTTAGAAAGTTTAGGAGTCTGAATTACACTGACTCGATATTTTTTTTGAGAGAACCTGAAACACGAAACGTGTTCTTTTATGATTTCTTTTTTCATATAATGTAAATGAAAATTGAATTCATAATTTATGATGTATTGTTACATGCACTTAATCATCTGACCTGTGGGCCGGGGCCATTGGCACACTAATTCAATTATTTCACAAATAAAAAAGTTCTTAAGTACCTTTCAAAAAGTGTTCAAGTAATTCCCCCCACTCTCATTATTGGATAAAAATATTATAAATAAATTAGGAAAATGATAAACTATTTTGAATTTATTAAATGGAGCTATCTTTTTTTGCAAATGGCCATTATTCAAGGTTTATTTGGGAACATTTCTCGTAGAAACAATGAGTACCTTATTGAATCATTAGTAGATGTACCAAAATTCACCCTCGCACCCAAGAACAAGAAAAATTGCTTCTCGAACTTGGTATAATACATTGAATTATTGAATTGTCTGAGTTCAATTGTCGAAATAAATCTCGATCCAGAAGTAGGATTCAATAGGCAAACACTAAGTGACGAAGAAGATGCCAATAAAACCATCTCTACAACTTTTGGGGTAACGGGATCGGTAATTATAATCGTCTCCCAAGTAGTCGCACCGAGTGATATGTCAAATTTAGGGTATACATTCTTATTGTCGAAATTTCCGTATAAAAATGTTGCTCGTACCAAATACCTAATAAAGACATGAATTATCACTTCAAATTATCAATTTTTTTTTATTGTTTCGGGTTTCGGCGATTACCTGATACCGGTAAGTACATTTAGAGTATAGCAGTATTTTCGATCGTCTGAAGGGAAGTACCGCACCGTCGAGTAATACTTTTTGTTCGAATTGTCCGGGACCGAAATATTGGCACGTTGTCCGAACACGAAGTTCTCGTCTGGAGTCCATTGTAGACCGATATCGTCGGTGTATGATTCGGTTCCGCCGCAATCCAAACTAATGAAACCTAGTTGTAATGACAAGAGAATTTGGAAAGCAATAAAATAAACACAATTTGTAAATTTGTATATCATGACTTCTTAATTACCTGGTTTTTGAGCTCTTGTTAGTGTAAAAAAGAAAGTTTGAAGAATAAGGAGAATAAAAGATGTGTTCATCTCCCCCCCTCTCTCTCTCTCTCTCTTTGTCTGTCTCTCTCTTCCCCAAGACACTTTTTTTTTATGAATATCTAGTATCTACATGAATTGTGGGAAGGAGAATGTTGTACCTCCCCCACTCCACATCCCTCACGAGTCTTGATGACGTGACTATGAATTAACACCGTAAAAATTAACACAAACACATGAGTTAACATCAAATTTTGTGTGTTATTTATATTATGTTATGATTTAACATCAAATTAAGGTGTTAAGTCATGTACTTGTGTGTTAATTTTTAGTGGTGACACGTCATCAAGAGTGGTGGGGGATGATAGTGGGGATGTACATCACTGCTCTTGTGGGAAAGGTTGTTGGAATAAGGTCATTTTTTTTCTTTGTTTTGACGACCTCGGTGGGCGAAATCTTTTTAAAATGGGAATATGGTGGGTTGTCGTATTCGTTGAATTACTCGCGTTCACAGACTAGCCTTAGCCTTATTTTGTTACTATTCATTTTTTATAATTATTATTTTGTTAGTTTGTGATCGACTTTGCTTTGCTCGGTCAAGGAATATTTACTCATCAATCATCATCTCTTTCCTCGAGATTACTCACTGTGATCCACCCAGTCGTAGTTGAGCTCCGTCTGACAAATTTATCCGGACTAGAATTTTTGTTATGGGAATATTTGTTGTAAGTTTGTCAATTAATGCTAACAGATTTTTTTTATCATTCATAAAAAAAAAGAATATAATTAATTAAAATTATATTTTTAAAAAGACCCACAAATAAAAAAATTATATTCTTTTCTGTGAAGATAGAGATTTTATTTCTATTTTTAAGCCAAAAAAATCACAAAACTAATGATTTTATGGGAGTACACATGAAATTGTATTTTTCTTAAGATAACAAAGAAAGAATTACAAATACTCGTGGTCCGCTATAATAATTAATTGGTCATTGATTCTTATAAATAATTATGTCCAGTTTTGTATATGGAGCCACATTTTTTCAAAACATGTTAATATTTATCAATAGTTGAAATAAGTAGCAATTGAAAAAAAAAATCTTTACACTTAGAGCCTGTTTGGATAGTAGAATTTGGTGTGGAATTAAATTTGAAATTCGAGTAAATATTAAATTTGTGTTTGGCTAATATGAAAATTAAAATTTACAAGTGCGGGTATTTCCATCATGTTCATTACAACTTGGCTTCTCAAATATCTAGGACTAAATATACATACCATTATTTCATAGCACGATAGAAAAATGATGTCTTGATAAATTTGTATTTTCTTGATGTGGTGTAATGTGGTACAGTGTGATTTGATGAGATTTCATACATGTTTTCGTTAACTCAGCCAAATGCTACCAATCTTGCGTAGTATTACTCACGATCCTCCATCAATCATATGATTTGATCTTTCTATATTAATTGAAAGTATAATTAAATCATGCCGGCGAGTCTTCAGCTTGAGCTCTAGAGAAGATGAGTATCGATCGTTTGATCGCAACGACTACTTTGGTTACCTTACAGCCGTTGATCTCAACTATATCACAAAGGTCATTTAGGGCTGTCACAGATAATCCGATGAGACACAGTAGCATGTAATTTACTAATTTATAATGTAGTACTACTATAAGTAGGTAGTAGGTAGATATTAGAATATCGTTGTGCTAGGTTTAGGGTCAAGATCCTTTTAGTTAGAACTAGGAGAATACTCGCGCATGTTTTTCATTGTAATAGAATTATATATTTGTATGATAATATTAATAATATCATCTTAAAATAAAGTTATTTAAATTCATTTATATATGATTATTCATATGTGTTACAATTATTTTACATTATGATAACAAAAAATCTCATTGTTTTAATCAAATAATAATACCCATATTAGTGTCATTATATAATAATATATAAGAATAAGTTATAATACAATTTTACAAAAAACGTAACAACAAATATTATATCATTGTTCACAATATTTCATACAATATCAAATATTAAATAATGAATCATACAACATATGCAGTAACACATTATTAATTATATATAATAATATTTTTTATTGATGAAATGCCATGAAAAATATAAAATAATATAAAACTTAATAGTGGAAGTAATTTAATAAATATTATCAAAATTTAATTGTTAATAAACATAAATACAAATTATTTTATATCATATGATTTCTTTTTATTTTACATTTTGTAAAATAATAATACAATTTGATAGGTGTTTATAAGTTTAAAAAGTTATTTAGATGGAAATTTTTTTTTAGTTCTATTATTTTTTGAAAAAGTTTTGTTTGTTTAAAAACACAAATATAATCTACTTAGTATTATATGAGATTCTTATTGTTATAATTTTTTAAAAAATAAATAATAATACATAAAAATTCTATTTTGCAAATAAAATTCTTATAAATATATTATGTAAATGTGTATTTTTTTGCATTGTATTTTCTTACATAATATCTTTACAAATTGAAATTTTGAAAAATGATATGTATGAACTATGCTAATATGGATGTTAAAATAAAGAGAAAAATAAAATGAATATATTTGATGGGTTTATAAAATTAAATTTCCAAAATAATACTAATATATGTTGTATTTTTTATAATATTACATATTAAATTATTAGTATTTTATATATAAACTTTTCTTATTCCATTGCATTCACATTTGATCATATAATCTTATGTGAAATGTTAAACAATTGATTAGACTTGGTCTAATATGATTATAACAAAAAATAATACTAATATATGTTGTATTTTTTATAATATTACATATTAAATTATTAGTATTTTATATATAAACTTTTCTTATTCCATTGCATTCACATTTAATCATATAATCTTATGTGAAATGATAAACAATTGATTAGACTTGGTCTAATATGATTCTAACCAATAATAATATGCCACGTCATTAATGTAGGATGATGTGGCTTTTCTAAGAATGCTTAAAACATGGTGTAAAATAATAACACATAAATGACTACACAAAATATTATCTTCAAAAAATCTAACAAAAAATTAATGATTGAGATTAAACCACATCACTACATCTAATGGTTCAAATTAATACTTAAAAATAATAATACAAAATGCATGTCTTAAATTATCAAATATAATATTAATGCATTTGATGAAGCCACATCACACAATCTAATGATTAATAATCAAGATAAGAATGATGATGTGGCTTCATGAGGAAGCTCAAAGATAGGTGCAAAATAAGGAGGTGGGTTAATTAAGCACATTAGTGTATCAATAGTAAATACACTTGTAATCACTGATTATGTTAATTAATCAAGGATAAACAAATTCATTTAAACCTTCTTATTTCTGCTATTGATGACGGAGGCAGCGGCGCAGGTTGACCAGAAGGTGAAGGATGCCGGAGAAACCGTGCAAAGCAAAGTCCCGCAGGCAGCCGGTTGTGTACGGACTTGAAAGGGATAAGCGGCAAGAAGGCCAGAGTGGCTCGTGTGGTTTTCGTTTATTATGGTTTTTATTTGTTTCGTTGCGTTTTTATTTGTATTTGTTTGATGGCGTGAGAGTTTGAGGTGTGTTTATTTGTCATGCATGTGTGTTAGGAAGGGGGCGTGTGTTGTTTGCTATGTGCTTATCAGTTCAAATGTCAGGTTTGTTCGAATTTGGTATATGAACTTTAATTTGTGAATTGTGATGTATAATTAATTGTCTGCTTAATTTATTTTTTTAGTAGTACGTACAGACTCAGGGCCGGACCTGGACTTTCACAGAGTTGGTCCCGGTTTCAGACCTTCTTTTTCTATGGGCCACCTTTTTTTTTACCTAAAAGCCGTTATAAAACCAAGAAAGAGAGAACTCGTTAGCTAATAAGGTCATCCGGATCTGATTACAACCTTACACACACGCGCCCGACAGACAGGAGAGAGATAAGTGATGCACAACACGCTAGACAGAAGAGAAAGAACTGCAGGACGACGCGACACGACGGGAGAGGAGAGGACACTGACTGGACACGCGATGCGACGGTAGCATCTTCGCCGGACAATGATAACCACTGCCAAAGACGTTAGAAGCCACTCTTCACTCTATCCACACGAATACACGATCCTCTCGCCATATCCACTCTTCGTACTTCATTTTTTGTCCGAATTTTATCGTCTCAGTTCAAAAGCTTGAAATTGGAGTTAATTGGTCTTCTCTCACATATTTTTGCTCGGAAATGGGTTAATTAGCATAGAGATTTGGTTAATTCTTTGTTCAAATTTCCCTAATTTTTTGAAGATTTGATGGAAATTGGCTGATTCTCTGGAAAGTAGGTAAATCTTCTTTGAATTTAGCTAAAAAATGGATTAATTAGCATGTAAATTTGAGGAATTTTTTGCAGGGGTGTTAATTTGCTATTGAAAATGGCATGTTAATTTGCTGAAGGCTTAATTGTTCACTGGAAATTGGGTTAGCTCCTTGAATTCGCTTGAATTTTGAGATAATTCTTCGTTGGCAAGTTGCCCTAAAAATGTATTAGTTAGTATGTATCTATTTGCTAGTACTTGATTGACGGTTACAATTTCTTGATGGCCCTCTAGAGATATTATGCTCAATTAATATATCTTTGTGAGAGTAATTTGGGTCAGACATTTGATAATGTAAGTTTTTTTCAAAGCTGGATTAATAAGACATTGACTATAATTATCTGACTTATTAATCAGTTTATGCATATCAGTTTATATGATAAAAAGATGCGAAGATAGTTTATTTGACCTATTTCTTCAAAATTATGCAGATTAGTCCCTGAAAAACTAAAAACTGAAGTGTACAACTTATAAGACTTAAGTTCGGTAACATACCAATTAACATCTCCCCCCCCCCCCCCCCAATTAAATTTTGGATACAAAGGATATGGTGAGGCCACATCATCAGTTACTGTTCACCCATACTGTTTGGGACTGTTCATCCGGGTTACTGTTCATCGTTTTTTTTTTTTTTTGAATTTTATTTTATTCGACATATGTCTTGTGTTCTAAATAAAATATTTGAATTTTTCATCGTATTAATAAATATAATTGACATATGTCTTGTGTTCTAAATAAAATATTTGAATTTTTCATCATATTAATAAATATAATTTGTATACTATAATTTTACTGTTAATAAAATACTATTCACACAAATACTTTTTGTTAGCCTGAGCTGGTATTATTTTTTTTTTATGCTTATTATAACATTTATGAAGATTACTTTTGTTTTTAAATTAACATTTATGCTTATTTTTTTAGGAAGAAAAAGTTTGCATTTATTGCATAATATTTGTGAGACTATTTAATATCAGCCTTTTTTTTAAAATTAACATTTATGAAGATTACTTTTGTTTTGCACTTGTAACGTTTTAGATAAAATTATTATTTTATGATCATAAAAAATTTTGAAAAATCGCAGCGAAGCGCAAGAAATATTTCTATTTTCTTATCAAATAATATATCAAATAATATATCCCGCAGCGAAATAATATATCAAATAATATATAAAATTATTACTTTTGCTTATTATATTATTTCTTATCGAATAATATATCCCGCAGCGAAGCGCGGGCTATTTTCCTAGTTGGTATAATTTGATTTTTTGCAATGGTTGTGAAGTATTTGGAAGAAATAAAGGAAGCTTATGAGCATTTGTGCATAATTTTCTTGATAATTGGAGATGTCCAGTGAAATGTTTGATTGCAAATTATAATTTTGAGCTATTGTTTGTATAATATACGTATAAAATTATCTTAATTTTTATGTGATAATTATTTTTGTTTGTTTTATCTTTGAATTTTAATTATAATTGTTATAAATTATTACCGTTTCTAGTGACCGCTTTTTATCGTTTTAATCGTTTTACAAGTAAAACACTAAAACGTTAAGTCACCGTACCGTACATTTTTTCGTCTTTTACGACACATTTTGGTCACGGAATTCCGAAAACTCAGAACCGGGTCTGTTAACAAACTACAGTCACGTTTTAATGAAATGACTCGTAGTTTTCAATGTACAAGTCGTTTGCCCATGTGCTTATAAAATTGCTGACAATTATCAATTTTGTTTTAATCCACTTACTTAAATAACACAATAGGTATTTGAACTTTTATCCATTAAATGAAAGGACTCGTAGTTTTGTAATATTAAACGAAAGGACTTGGGTAATTTTGTTAGACCGATGAGTTAATGAAAATGTGTATCCCAGTGAATGCATGTGAATTGTACACACTATATAAGCACCTAATACATATCCAATTTTCATTCATTTATTTTCTCGTAATTTTATTGTGTTCGTTTGCTTTTCATTGGTTTGCTTCGAAATTTCTTCTTCGATTTTCATCCAATGAATGCACGTGTTTAATTTCTTCCCCGTGGTTGTTGCATGAAAAAAATGCCGTATTCACATCCCCTTCTCTCATTCATAGGCATTTCGCTCTTTTTATCCATTTCTTGTGTTCTAAGATCGTTATTGCTCGGAATCTCTCCTTGGCCAGAATTCTCAATTTCATTTCCATGTAAGAGAGATTTTTTTCTTCCTCCGCCAGATCGAGCCCCTTAATTATTTCCTCATATTTGTCCTTTTGTGCTCTTATCGCCTTTGATATCTCATCTTTGAATTTCCCGATTCCTTTGCCGAGCCGTTGGAGATTTTTGTGTAGTTGGTCAGCCGAGTCCGCCGTACCCCCCTGCCATAGCCGTCTCGTCGAACCCCCGCACCCCTAAAAGCCAGGTTTCGAACCGGAATACCACTGATTTTTGGAACCTTGATTGAGAGTTTAATAGTACTAGGCAGTAATCCGAAGTTACACCAGCCAATGATTTCAGTCTAGTATTCCGATAAGCGATGTCCCATTCTTTCGAGATTACCACTCTATCTAATCGTGTCAAAGCTAGTTTTTCCCTCGCATTCGACCAAGTGTATTTGCGATCAAATTATAGGTAAATCTTGTAGGGACTCGCCGTCGAAGTAGCTGCTCAATATATGCCCGTTTTGAAGATTGAAAGAAGACCCATTTCTTTCGTTACTCGTTAGTGGTACGTCAAATTCGCCCATTAGAATTCAAGATCCCCTAATCATATCACTAATTTGTTGTAATTCCTCGACAAATTCACGGAATCCTTCGTTCCTTGATGGGCCACAAATGGAGGTGAGCCAAAACTAATCATCATTATCTCTTGATTTGAATTTAATGGATAATATGTATTTTAGTGTAATTTGCAACATAGTTTTGAACTTGGTGTCATTCCATGTCATCATCATTCCTCCTTATTTTCACATTGCGTTCAAAATCATATACCCCGCCCGCATATTTGGATCCGCAAATATCCTTGATTTTCCTCTCCGTAAAGTTACTACTTTTCGTTTCTAGCAAAGCAATGATTGGCGCGTTTGCCTCGTTCAATACTTCCCTCCAGGCAAGATATATGCGTGAAGGAAATATAGTTTCAGATCAACCGTAAAATTGTACACAAGGATAAACGAACGTACGCGTTCGTGGGCATAAATAATGTGTATATTAGATGCACATATGTATATTGGATATATACATGGTTAAATTGATAAGAAACGGTTTTTATTAAGAAAACCAGAAAATTCAGTTTAAGCCGTTTTAGTAAAACTGGCATAACGTTCAGTAGGAAACTCCGATTTGAATGGTTCAAATTGGGTTAGACAGATAATGAGATTATCTAGAACTTTCATATAGAAATATATTTCATTTGAGCGAAGTATCAGTGTCGTTTTAATGGAATACCGAAAGGGTACGACTGTTTGACATACAGTTAGTAAACCGTCCGTAACTTTCGCATCCGAACTCCAATTGGGCCAGATCCAATTGGGTTGGAAAGATAATAAGATTATCTAGAACTTTTGTGGATGTTCAAAGTTGGTTGAAATGATTTATTATTTTCGTTTCAACAGAATACTGAAAGGGTGTCTGCAGTTTTCTGTCTGAAAATGTGTATATGAGATATACATACCTTTTGGCCCATCATTATCCTATGTGATATAAATATGATGTTTCTCTCTCTCTCTCTAACCAATTCATTCAGTTCGATCCATGTGGAATTAATAAGATTAATCCATAAATTAGAGAGAATCTTTCTCAAGAGTGAAAGAGTGCGAAGAGAGAAAAACCGAGAAAAACAGTTTTTCCGGAGAAGAGAATCAATCGATCAAGCAAGTTCGCCGGTGCATCGTCTAGGCAGGTGCATCCGCGACCGACGAATTCCGACTCACGGTTGATACAAGTAGAGGAGCGACACTTGTGGCTCTTCGATTGTGATCAACTCGAGGGAGAGAAAGAACGGTCAAAGACGGTGGAAGCGCTTGGACGTGGGACGCACGAAGACAACCGGAGGTGCGTCAAGACGGTGGGAGACGTGTGGTATGGGACGCACGTGCTAGTCACCAACGTGACCGGAGAAAGAAGGAAGAACGATCAACCCGTCGTGCGTGATCAATTTCACGCTGGTAATAATCTATCCTACTTTGCATCGTACCCTCGAAGTCATGACGTGATCTTGGATTTTGGGAATCGGACCGGGCCTTCATATCCGCTGCGAGTTAGCTGAATTTTTTTATCCTATGGATTTTCATGAGCAAGAAAGAATTCTTTTAATGTGTCAATTACGACATTACCAAATTGATGTGTCGATTGATCCCAAGTTGCGGGATTTATCTATAATTTCCGATTTATGTCAAGCACTAGCGAAAACAAGAAAATCTGAGTTTTTTTTTAGTGGATAAACTTTTACGTCTTGTTTTAACGCTTCCGGTTTCAATGGCAACGACCGAACGCGCTTTCCAGCCATCAAGATCATCAAGACGAGGCTTGTAATATGATGGATGTTGATTTTTTAACAAACTATTTGGTTGTCGATATGGAGAAAGAGATTGCCGAATCTTTCTCGATGGACAAGATAATAGACGATTATTTTATAATGCAAACAAGACGTGTTTCTCTTCGTCTTTAAATTATTTTTAGTTAGTATATTTTGATTGTTCGTTCTAAATTAATGTTATGTATTTTGTATATTTTGTATGACACATATTGTGATTAAAATTTTGATTAAAATTAGCATATTAAGTACTACATTTATTTCGCACACTCCCCCTCCCAAACATTAATTACTGGTCCCGTCCCAGGTCACGGGTGGTTCGCAAAAAGTCAGAAGACCACAACTCCGAGAATGGTGGAAACAAGGAGGGTGTCTCGTTCCTCCGTCACCATGAGTCGTTAAAAGTGGCGGTTATGCATTTTGGGTGTGTTTGTGCGTGCGTGTGGTGTGGGGGCGTTAAAATAAGAATTGAATCTACTTTTGGGTGTTTTTCAAAGCAAAAAAAAAAAAAAAACAGAAACTAAATAATATTTTCTATGTGTATAAAACATATGTTTGAATGTATGAAAAACATATTTGCTTTCTGTATACAACTAACTAACATTGTGTGGTATTTGTGGTATTGTGTATTTAAAACATATGTTTGATTGCATTTTGAATTTAAAGTTCAATTGTGATGTATTTGAAAATTGTTATTAATATCACGTTTTTAATTAAATTCTCATGTTAGATTAATCATATGAGGAGATAGTTTGCCTCTTCTATGGGTTAAAGTCAAAATTATACCCAAGCTCTATATTTGGATAAAAAATATTCATTCTCAATTTTGCTCCAGATATATAAAATTTGAATGGAAAAATACAGTGTTGCAAATTGTGTTGTGTTGCGGCGATATAGCACGATATTGCGTGTATTGAAAGCCAAACGATGCGAGCTGCGATTTTTTTGCGTTATTGCATTTTTTTTGACGATATATCGATGTTGCGTACGAAATAGCGTGAAGCGTACGTTGGGTGTAGCGCTACACAATATCTTATTTTCGCAACATTCCTTTATTTGGGCTTTTAAAATAATTTTTAGCACTTTTTGTTGGTGTATAAAGATTTATAAAAGTTCATTATAGTTATACTTCATAATATAAGAACATAACTCCACAAATAAACACAAATATCTTTTTTATTTCTTCGCTAGGATTTATTTCTTTCTTTTTGTTCATGTTTTGTGAGGCAATTTTTCTTCTTTTTGGCTGGCAAATTTTTGAGTTCTATTTTTCTGTCTTTTCTTCTCTTTTCTCCTCTTTGGATTGTTTAAGGGCTTAAGAACTAAGATAAATCTCCAAGCATAGCTTCATTTCTTTTTCTTTTTCGATTTGTTAAGATACCATACTAACATTCTTCCATCTCCTAAAAAACCAAACTTTCATTTTTTTTTTCCCATCTTCTCTTTTACTTAGTTTATCTTATTTTTGTTTCATTTTTTAGCACTTTGAATTAGTAGTACTATTTAATATAATACGATTTTTTGAGTGTCATGTTCTTGTATTTTTTGTATCTTTAGTTAAGTGGTTGAAAGTAGTAGTGCCGTAATGGATTTTGATTTTGAACTACCAATGTATCATATACAAAATGGTTATTCTTATTGCTCGCTACAAAAGTGTAGCTTCGATATATCGCACGCTATGCGTTGTACGCTACAAAAAAATCATGACGCCACGCCGCGCTAAACGCTATTTGCAACCTTGGAAAAATATGATCTTCACATAATAATAGGGTTAAAAAAAATTCAATCTCCTTGTCTTTCATTTAAAATAACGAATACAGAAATGAGGAATTTATCATTCAAGATGGTTAAGGTTTAAAAAAAAAATTAACTAAAGAAATATTTGTTGTGTTTTGAAACAAGGTAGTATGATGTGGCCACCCACAGCTAATCACTAGTGCATAGATTTCATGATTATTTGTATGTTTGTTTGAATCTGAATTTGGAAGATTAATTGTGATTTAATTGACAATTGTTTTCGATATCACATGTTCAATTAATTTTTTCCGTAAATATATTAATGTTATCAAATGGTTTGACTCTAAGAATAAGTTCATAAACATATATACGTTGTAGTCCGGCACAAAATAATGAAATACGCATTGATGGGCAGTAAAATTTCTTTAATTTTCTAATTTTTAGTTCACAATGTGTTGTTAAATGAACTAAAATCTTGTTTTAGAAATACGGTATCATAGAATTGTCCTAAATAATAGACCCCTCCCATTAAATTTAGTATCTACTAGCTTTGCCACCCGCGCAAATGCGCGGGGCATATTTTTTATTATTTTTTATGTGCATTGTTGTTTTAGTGTTTTGTATTTTGTTGTATTGGTATGTGAAAGTTTTCATGTATGTGTTACAAACAAAGGTCATATGCATTCAAAAGAAATTAAATAAATCGATGATTTGTTATTTTTTAGGATCCGGCTTTCCTAAAAAATAAGTATATTTCTATTATTTTGATCAATATATGCCCAAAAAAACATCATCGGTGATTTGTTATTTTTTTCAAGGTTCAGATATAAACTCTCTTTTTTTTCCATGTAAACTATTTTTTATCAGCAATTTGAATCTCATTTTTCGAAACTATTTATCATCCAGCTATTTTTTTTTTAAGAAAATAAATAATTTTTTGTACTAATAAAATAAATACATTAAAGATAATTTGTTTCGTTATGTCATCCCCCGGAATCTTCGTTATTATATATTGGGATTTGTCACCTCAGTAGAAATGGACCAATTGAGATCATTTATAGAGAATAATATTTATTTTTTAGGATCCGGTTTTCCTAAAAAATAAATATATTTCTATTATTTTGATCAATATATGTCCCAAAAAACATCATCGGTGACTTGTTATTTTTTTCAGTCTTATTCTCATACATTGCATCGACAGAAACAAATTATTCATCATTTAATTTTTTTTGCAGGCTTATCTTCATGAAAGGAGAGTATTTTATCATAAAATGAGTATTTGTATGTCATGAACATTTCTTTGTAAATTAGAACTAATTAATTTATGTGCAACCTTTTGTTTAAGGCAGGAACAATATTAGGATTTGTCACCTCAATAGCAATGGATCCATTGAGATCATTTATAGAGAATAATATTTATTTTTTAGGATCCGGTTTTCCTAAAAAATAAATATATTTCTATTATTTTGATCAATATATGTCCCAAAAAACATCATCGGTGACTTGTTATTTTTTTCAGTCTTATTCTCATACATTGCATCGACAGAAACAAATTATTCATCATTTCATTTTTTTTGCAGGCTTATCTTCATGAAAGGAGAGTATTTTATCATAAAATGAGTATTTGTATGTCATGAACATTTCTTTGTAAATTAGAACTAATTAATTTATGTGCAACCTTTTGTTTAAGGCAGGAACAATATTGGGATTTGTCACCTCAGTAGAAATGGACCCATTGAGATCATTTATAGAGAATAATATTTATTTTTTAGGATCCGGCTTTCCTAAAAAATAAATATATTTCTATTATTTTGATTAATATATGTCCCAAAAAACATCATCGGTGACTTGTTATTTTTTTCAGTCTTATTCTCATGCATTGGATCGACAGAAACAAATTATTCATTATTTCATTTTTTTTTGCAGGCTTATCTTCATGAAAGGAGAGTATTTTATCATAAAATGAGTATTTGTATGTCATGAACATTTCTTTGTAAATTAGAACTAATTAATTTATGTGCAACCTTTTGTTTAAGGCAGGAACAATATTAGGATTTGTCACCTCAGTAGAAATGGATCCATTGAGATCATTTATAGAGAATAATATTTATTTTTTAGGATCCGGCTTTCCTAAAAAATAAATATATTTCTATTATTTTGATCAATATATGTCCCAAAAAACATCATCGGTGACTTGTTATTTTTTTCAATCTTATTCTCATACATTGCATCGACAGAAACAAATTATTCAACCAGATTGCATGAGCGAAAACAAATTATATACCATTTCAATTTTTTTGCAGTTCTATTCTCATAAAAGCAGAATATTTCATCGTAAAATGGCCATTTATATGTCACTGATTATTTTGTAAATTAATTGCAATTTATTACAACTAATTGTACATGAGACTTGTTCGTATCATGTAAATTAATTACAACCTTTTGTTTAAGGCAGAAACAATATTTCATTCATGATGAGGTATATTTCATAAACGATTAATAGTGATCATTCCTTTTCTTTGAAGTCTCATTATTACTCTTGACAACACATATAACTTTTTGCACAAATAAATAATTCTTTGTACAAAAAAAATAAATACGTCCGAAATAAGTTTTCTCGTTATGTTGTCCGTTGAAACGTACGTTATTATATTTTGGCATTTAATTTTTTTCAGTATTATTCAACCAGATTGCATGAGCAAAAATAAATTATTTACCATTTCAATTTTTTTGCAGTTCTATTCTCATAAAAGCAGAATATTTCATCGCAAAATGACCATTTGTATGTCATTGAGATTATTTTGTAAATTAATTGCAATTTATTACAACTAATTATACATGAGACTTGTTCATATCATATAAACGATTAATAGTGACCATTCCTTTTCTTTGAAGTCTCATTATTACTCTTGATAACACATATAACTTTTTTCTTTCTTTGCTATTTGGTAGAAGCAATGTTCAACTCACAAAGAACTTTTTTCTTGAATTTGTAGTTTGATTAACTTGTCAGCAGCCAATAAAAACATATATACAGTCAATTGTTAGCTTCTTGATGATGATATGATGCAAATGATGATGATGATATGATGAGAATGATGATATGATAGAAATGATGATATCATGAGAATCAGAATGATATCATGACGATTAAATTGTGTACAAAGAACTTTTTTCTTGAATTTTTGAGCTAAGATAGATTTTGTCTACAATGAATGCCGATATCTCTTTGTTCTTGGACGACAGATGTAACTTTTTTCTTTCTATGTTGTTTGTTCTTTTAAAAAATACACTCACATCAGGTTCTTTTAGTTTTGCTTCAAATGACTTTGAAACTATGATATTACTATACATGGCAAGGCTCATTATTTCTGTAAAAATACAGACTTCTACTTTTTTTTTCTTTAACATTAGTCTGAATAAATCAACTCACACACAAGTTCTCATGAAAGCCAGAAAAGTTAGTTTTTTCTTTAAAAAAAAAATCACATAAGCTTGTATTAATTCTGTTTGAAAAAGGAAACTGGCCTATGAAATTTTCTTCAATCTTTGAATTTCTTACTTCTTTGAGCACAAATAACTCAAACATTTAATATGCTTAATCATAATCCCACATTTATCCAGTGTATGAAGATCATAACACCACATTCAGAAACGAAAACACATAGGCCTTAGGAAAAAAAAACAACACTAAAAGAAGGGATCCATGCTGTAAAATACACAAATCACAGATAAAAAGCAAAAAAACACTCAAAAGATCTCAAACCAGTACAGAATAAACAGAGAGCAATAAAAAGAAACGAAAACACATAAGCCTGAGGAAAAAAACGACATTAAAAGAAGGGATCCATGCTCATATATCACTAAGCATGAGGCGAAACACGCAAATCCCAGATTAAAAAACTCATGAAATCACTCGAAAGATCTCAGAACAATACAAAATGAAATCAAAGCAAAATATTCAACGCAAACATACATTAATCTTTCAAAAATACCAACATTGAAAGAAAGGATTCATTAAAAGAAGGGATCCATGCTCATATACCTGCAAGCATGACGCGAAACACGCAAATCCCAGATAAAAAAGTCACAAAAACACTCGAAAGATCTGAGAACAAAAAAAAAATGAAATCGAAGCAAACATTCAACGCAAACGTACATTAATTTTTCAAAAATACCAACATTAAAAGAAACGATTCATGCCCATACATCGCCAGAAACGATACAAAATATCCCAAAAAACACATTCTCAGTGTCAATCCAATAAATCTTCCAAATATTCTAAAACCAACGAAAGACCAACTGACACATTATCATCTATAGGAAACCATTAGAGAAAAGGAAAAACCTGATGAAGAAAGTAGAAGAAAGAAAGAGAAGTCCAAAAGATAATGGAAACCTCGAAAACATCTCAGGAAAGAGAAGCTATTATATACAAATTTAGCAATACACCAAACACCGATAAGCACCAAAGAGGCTGGTCCACAAAACCCAGAGCAAGGAAAAAAAACAATACCACCCACTTAATTCACACCGCACAATTCAGAAGAATAACATGATAACGATCAAACGGCCCAGAATTGACATGATAAAAAGCAAACAGTATTTGCTACAGTACAAAGACGTGCTACAGTAAAAAATACGTGGCCACGTGTCAAATTTCCATGAACCGTATAAAATTATAAATAAGATAGAATTTGCCCTCAACCAGCTTGCCACGTGTTTAACAATCTCACCATCAGCTAAAATATCCAAATAAATCCACACCCTCCGTTCAACACAAAACTCACCCTAAACCCCTTTTCTCACCTCATTTCTAGAGGTGGCAATCGGGCGGGGCGGGTCGGGTCAGGTTGCGGGTCATCGGGTCGCGGGTCGTTCGGGTTTCGGGTCGTTTCGGTTTTCGGATCGTTCGGGTTTCGGGTCGTTTCGGTTTTCGGGTCATTCGGGTTCGGGTCGTTTCGGTTTTTGGGTCATTCGGGTCGAGACTATTTTGATTTTCGGGTAATTCATATTTCACAAAATTTGGTTTCGAATCATTCGATTTTCCAAAAATTTAGTTTTCGGGTAATATCTGATTTATTTTATTGATTCCGAGATATTTTAGCAATATTATATTGGTTTTAACAATAATATTTTAATTTTCGAGTCATTCGAGTCGTGAATTTCGGGTCATTCGGATCGTGAGTTTCGGGTCATTCGGGTTTCGGGTTTCGGTTCGTTCGGGTTTCAGGTCATTCGGTTTCGGGTCGATTTCGGGTTCGGGTCATTCGGTTTCGGGTTCGGGTCGTTGACTTTCTGCGAATGTTAAGAAACAAGGATCAAATATGATATGCCAAGTGGTCAAAAAAGTGGTGGTCAGTGGAGCCGACGTTGCTGACATGCCACTTCCATTTCTGCGAATGTTAAGAGTAATTATTTATTAATTTTATATCGTTTTGTTGATGATTCGTTCATTTTTCGATTTCAATTATGCTTCCGAATTTTTTTCGATTTCAATTTGAATCTAATACTTTTCAGTTCCTATACAGTGAATGGATTACAATTTTTATTCTTGTCAAAAGACATTTACAGCTTCCTTATTTTTGTCCATTTCTGTATAATAAATTCTCAGCATTTTATGCTTTGCGTTGCCTAAACCAAATCATTTAGACGATTAATGAAGGTGGGTGGATTAATAATTGATGAGGTAAAAAGACATTTACATTGACAATTATTTAATTTATTCGTTTTTTGTGTGTAAAATCTTCTGATTTTTGTATTGATTTGATTTGATTTAATTTAATTTTTTTAATTCAGAAATTCAGTGGATATTAAACTCGATGCGGATCATTCATCGAAACTCTTATTTATCGCCGTTTCATGAGATGCAGTTTTCTTCGACGAGATAGCATCGCAAAGAAAACCCTAATCCGTCGTCTTGCCAATGGCCGAGGCAACATACGAGTACTTTAACAACTAATTAGGGCTTGTTTTGATTCTTTTAATTTATTCATTTTTTTTTTGTCAACGACAGATTTTTCAGGGTTCGAGGTGTACTATGTGGACCTAGGTCACTTGACTCTGGTTCCCGCGGTGAGGGATGCGGAGAATAAGCTACATAGGGCTAAGATTCAGTTCGCGGACCAGGTCCAAGGACCAGAGAGCATCACCTTTGATCTTCAAGGCCGTTGACCTTACACTGGAGTCGCCGATGACCATGTTCTCTTCTTTGATGACCATATCCTCTTCTTTGAGGGGTCTCCTTGAAAAGATTTTGCTTATGTTGTTTAATTTAGAGCTAGAGGGGGGTGAATAGGAAGTCCTACGGTCCAATTTTCGCGGTAATGGATACAATTACAATTTTGTGCGGAATCGTAAATAAATTAGAGAAAGAAATACAATACCGAAACAAATAACACGCGATATTTGTTTACGGAGTTCGGTAGGTGGTTGTTTTGTAGCTTTAACTCACCGGCTACTTGCTTAATCGACCGACTCGATTGATTGCAAGTACCTACGTCTCCGGGGTTCCCTTGCGCCTTTTCGGCTTTCGATTGAATACCCAACTCAAACAATTACAAGGTTTGCCTTGATCGATTTACACGAATTTATCGATCAATGGCGGGCTTTACAATTTGTAACTAGCCTATTACAATTTACTACTAACGAACTAGTCGTGATCGGTCACGCAAGTTGGGAATCGTTTAGTAGTGGAATCGAAATTGGATCTAATAACCTCTAAGAATGTTTAGATGATTAAGCTCAAGATTTAAAGCTAGGATTCTCTCTTTTGATTGGGAAAATATATTGGTTGAGATGATGAGAGAGAATGAGGGAAGGATTCTATTTATAGAACATATAGACCCTTCCCTTAATATGCTTTTTCTGCATAGTCCGTTACAACGGACATCAAGTCCGTTATAACGGACCATAAGTCAAAACTAGCCGTTGAGGCTGTCATATTCGAATTATTACACATTCCGTTATAACGGAAGTCATGTCCGTTATAACGAAAGTATGTGTTAATCAGTTCGTTGCAACGAACTGACATGTCCGTTACAACGGACATCATACTGGGATCTCACTTCAGATTGATTTTAAATCCCGTTATAACGGAGTGTGCTCCGTTACAACGTTGAGAGGAATTCCGTTATAACGGATTGGTTAATCCGTTACAACGGACATGGAGAGAAGTGATGTACTGAAGTGAGTTCAATGTCCGTTATAACGAACATGTATGTTCGTTATAACGGACATAGTTCTGTGACAGGCTTCAAGTTTGGTTTTAATTAGCGTTATAACGGACATACTTCCGTTACAACGTTTTGGTGGTGTCCGTTGTAACAGATTGGTTGATCCGTTATAACGGACTATACTGTGATTTCCATACTTGAATTGGACGAGCATGTCCGTTACAACGGACAGTGAGGTCCGTTATAACGGACATCCTTTTTCCAGCCTTTTATTTTAGTTCATCATTTTGATGTATTTCGAATATGTTTATTTGACTTAATTTGAGCTTAATCATTCATGAACAAGTTTAGGGATACCTATAATGTGTTTTGGTGATTAGATTGATATCCCAACTTGCGGAATCTTCGATGTCTTGATTCCGTGATTCTTCTACGTCTTGATCTTCTTTTCACTTCTTCGACGTCTTGATCGTTGCTATTCTTGATTGATTTTTGCTTGTGTTTATCTTGATCTTCTCATTGCTTTTTGTATTTCCTACACATTTTTCTCGATAGATTTTGTTAGTAGTATCGACATTGTTTTTGAGATAATCAAACAATCGGAAATTTGAACCAATAGCTTATACTTTTCCCTAACATGTCATATTCTTATTTTTGTTTTGGGTTTTTTTGCATACTTGCACCTGTTCAAGTTAATTTGCACTGTATTTATTATTAGAAAACTTAATTGAAAGTTATTGCAGGGTTTAATTTCAATGCGTACATTGTATTAAGGACCAAGTATTTTCCGAAACCCTGATTTTCATATGTTACATGTCGGAGATTGCGATTCGAAGCCGATTGCGTTCCGATCAAATTCACCAACGATCTCGATATTGACGAGGAAGAAATTTACTTCATTGATAGAGCATTTTTTGCCAAAAAGGTAAACACAACTTCCTAAATTACAATTGTTTTGTGTCATAATAAAAAGTTATTAATCCATATGTATTGCATCAACCTCTATTGACCGATACGGTATTACTGGTACCAGATGCCTTAATAAGTTGCTTATCCTTTCTATAAAAAAACTATTTGCTTCTCTTAACATTTTCTTATATATTTTACTTCTGCAATTTTCTTATATATTTTATTCATTTGTTTTGCGTTTCAGGCATCGTCAGATTTATTAAATTTCTGTCGTGCGATATAAGTTGTGTCACTATTTATATCATGAGGTTTCATATTCTTTCTTATATCTAAAATTAATCAATATTCTCTATTATAATAATATTTTTTGTTTATGGATGCAGAATATTGCTTAACTAAAACATGCAATTTATTGATTGTGCATTTTATAAGGTACAATAATAATCAAAATAATTATCATGTTATAAGGCAGAAAGTTTTGTGGTCAATGCAAAAAATAAAATAATGAGGCTTGAAAGTATGGAGAACGCGAATTTTGAACTTTGTTTCATTTTCATTGAAAATAAGAAAGAAAAACCTCACCTTGTAATAGTCGTTGTACTATTTCATGTTTAATATAATATTATTGTGTCATCTTCATTGAAAACAAGAAAGAAAAACCTCACCTCGTAATAGTCATTGTACTATTTCATGTTTAATATAATATTATTGTGTCATCTTCATTGAAAACAAGAAAGAAAAACCTCACCTTGTAATAAGCGTTATACTATTTCATGTGTAATATAATATTTTATATAGAATATATGTTCATGCAATGTTTTGTCAATGTACTATGTGATGTGTATATAATGTTTTGTATAGAATATATGTTCATTAATGTGTATTTCACTTCCTAACAAAAAGAACCTCCCCTCCCATATTTTGGATGTTTATTTTGATTTGTTTATATGGTCATGATAATGTGTTGCTTTGTTAACATAACAATTGATAATTCACGACATGTACTTTTTTCAATGTTTATCTTCTTTGGAATTTCATATTCTTACAATAACATTATTTTGATTGTTGTTTGTTTTGATTATTAATAAAACAAATAAAAACAAAAATATATAAAAGGAAACTTTACATATTAAAATATTTAAAATCTAGATCGAAAAATCCGCCGCGAAGGGCGGGCAAATTTTCTAGTATATTTAAAAGGATAGTTTTGCCATTGAAGAACATTGAGAGATGTTTCAAGAAAAAATGATCTTCAGATAAAGACTTAAATTTTCAATTCTCTCTTCTGATGGCCATGTTAGCATTCACAAATGTCACAATTTTCTGATAGTAAAAAATTCTCTATTGAAAAAAGATAAGAACAATGGAGAAAGTAGAAGCCATAAAGGACGATTGGACTAGACATAAAGGGCGACTAGGAAAAAGGTATGTGGGGAATGGTTGGTGGAACATTCAACGAGTTCCAAAGCCATCATGCAACAAGTACATCCCATACAAATGTCTAAATGCATACAAGAAGCCCTTCTTCTCTAACAAACACACTGTAAGGAAGAACACATCTCCACAAGACTACAAACAAATCACAACCATGCAAGGCAAAATATAAAATCGAGCAACTTGGCCTAATTGACAAGGAAGACAACAATAGAGATGACGAGGGACCACATCAACATGCTAATCTGTGAAGAAAATACAGTTACAGATCAACTAGTAGATTGCACCCATAAGGATAGATGAACGTACGCGTTCGTCGAAACGGTTGGATACATAATAAGATTGTACAAATATGACAAAAATTACATAGTCCGTCATAACGCACCATATGGTCCGTCATGACGCACACTATAGTGTATTTATGTGCAGGCCAATATGTGAGTATAGCGTCGTGACGCACCATCCAGTGCGTCATGACGGACCATCTTGTCCGTCATGACGGAGCACTATTGTAACGGCTAGATCTAGTACTCGTGACACGTCCGTCACGACGCACCATATCGTGCGTCATGACGGACTGTGATCCAAATTCTGGATTGGTAGTTTTTGATATTCATTAATCATGGCATTAATGGAGAGGTTAATATATGATATTCACCTGATCTTTCTCTCTCTCTGGCTCATTCAAGATCTGAAAGAGTGAACAAACTTGTTGGACAAGTTGAGAGAGAAATCTCCATTGGAGAGATTAATTTGAGCAAGATTGTGACAAATTTTAGGGAATTTGTCGCAACCGAAAGACATTTAGCTCGAGGTGAATACGAGTAGAGAAATCTCACTTGAGATTTTCTGTGGTGATCAAACAAGAGCAAGGTCGAAGACGAATCGGATAATATCCGGTTGTATACGACAAAAGGAGCTTCGAGCAAGGTGTCGAATCACGCGGGCGTGGGCCGTGCGTGTCGCCGGAATCGAAGCAAGCTAGCAGCAACTACGTGAACAACCCATCTCCGTGATCAATTTCACGCGGTATGTCTCTGTTGTTTAATTGAGACCTAGAGGGGGGTGAATAGGTAATCCTAAGGTCCAATTTTCGCGGTAATGGATACAAATACAATTTGGTGCGGAAGCGTAAATAAATTAGATAAAGAAATACAATACCGAAACAAATAACACGCGATATTTGTTTACGGAGTTCGGTGGGTGGTTGCTTTGTAGCTTTAACTCACCGGCTACTTGCTCAATCGACCGACTCGATTGATTGCAAGTACCTACGTCTCCGGGATGCCCTTGCGCCTTTTCGGCTTTCGATTGAATATCCAACTCAAGCAATTACAAGGTTTTGCCTTGATCGATTTACACGAAATGATCGATCAATGGCGGGCTTTACAAATAGTAACTAGCCTATTACAATTGTACTACTAACGAACTAGTCGTGATCGGTCACGCAAGTTGGGAATCGTTTAGTAGTGGATTTGAAATTGGATCTAATAATCTCTAAGAATGTTTAGATGATTAAGCTCAAGATTTAAAGCTATGATTCTCTCTTTTGATTGGGAAAATATATTGGTTGAGATGATGAGAGAGAATGAGGGAAGAATTCTATTTATATAACACATAGACCCTTCCCTTAATTTGCTTTTTCTGCATAGTCCGTTACAAAGGACTGCAAGTCCGTTGTAACGGACCATAAGTCAAACTAGCCGTTACGGCTGTTATATTCGAATTATTACACAGTCCGTTACAACGGAATACATGTTCGTTATAACGGAAGTCTGTGTTAGGAAGTTCGTTGCAACGAACTGACAAGTTCGTTACAACGGACCTCATACTGTGACTTCACTTCAGTTTTGATTTTAATTTGCGTTGTAACGGAGAATACTCCGTTACAACGTTGAGAGGCTTTCCGTTGTAACGGATTGGTTGATCCGTTACAACGGACATGGAGAGGAAAGTGTTATACTGAAGTGAATTCAATGTCCGTTAGAACGGACATATATGTCCGTTGTAACGGACATAGTTCTGTGACACCCTTCAAGTTTGGATTTAATTAGCGTTATAACGGACATTATTTCGTTACAACGCTTAAGTGGTGTCCGTTACAACGGACTGGTTGATCCGTTGTAACTGACTATACTGTGTTTTCCAATCTTGAATAGGACGAGCATGTCCGTTGTAACGGACAATGAGTTCCGTTATAACGGACATCCTACTATCAGCCTGATTTATTATTTCATCATTTTGATGAATTTCGAATATATTAATTTGACTAATTTTGAGCTTAATAATTCATAAACAAGTTTAGGGATACCTATAAATTGTTTTGGTGATTTGTGTGATATCCCAACTTGCGGAATCTTCGATGTCTTGATATATGTGTATCTTCGCGATTCTTCGACATCTTGATCATGCGCTTTCGTGTCATCGTTTCTTCATAGTCTTGACTTCCGATGTCTTGATTCTTCTTTTGATTCTTTTGTGAGTTACATCTTCTATCTCTATAAATATCACTCCCGTAAATGGATTAGTGGATCGACATTATTTTGAGATAATCAAACCCTAGGAAATTTGAACCAACAGTCTCTATGTATATAAGAGTTATATTCAAAGGTAGATGCATTTCATGATTCGTACTTTCGAATCGTAGACATGGTCCTCGGGATCGGGTCGGACCGAGCCTCACAATCCGCTACCCGTGGCTCAGTAGCGACGCTGATACCCGACAATCTGCGCCAAGTGTGGAGACGTCTCAACAACAACAACAATGCTCGACAGCAGGATACGGGGATAAGAGTGGACATGGGGAGGCCTTCTCAGTACAACAACCAAACACATTCCTCCAACACTCATCAACCAGCGAGAGCAAGCCACAAGATAGTGCTCCTCTCAAACACTAAACAATCACACCACCCCAAAACCACTCCAGTCAACCAACTCCTTCGAACGCCAAACACACAACTCATCAACCCCGCTCCAACGCCCACCACCCCTGGCATGAACATTGTCTCAAATGCACGACATGTCATCACGCACCAACGTAATGTCGCAGACCGCGAGCGTATTGTTACTGTCGTAAATCGGGGCATTTATACAAATTCTTCCCAACAGAGACTGGACGACATAGAAAAATGCGTGTTCTTCAATCCGTTGAACAAAACTTTGATCGAGCATCCCAAAATGACGGCGACTCCATTAACAAACTACATAAGGAACATACCGGAACATGCTGCCGAGCTCAAGAAGCTACAACCAGCCATCGTTCTAGATGCTAAGCTTATCGATGGCCACAACACCACAATCGTCCTTTCAATTCTCCTCCGCGTAGCAAAAGTACTAAACGCTTACGGAATTGTTTTCCGGGGAAACGACAAGTATCTATTGAAACTCCAAAAAGCGGAAGATAGAGTTCACTTTCTTCAAGCTGTAGAAGCTCCTAAACTCGAAAAAGAAGGAATCGTGGCATATCCATGGAGTAATTCAATTGGCGGGGTTGCAAATAGCTTCGCTAAACGCTACGCAACACCGATATAACTTAGTTTAGAGGCAAAATGCTACGCGCTGCAGTTTTGTAGCCCGCTACGGTTAAATAAAATACTTTTAGATTAATTTATAAAAAGTCAAATGAATTTAATTAAGGAAATTTAATTCATGAAAATTTTAATAATTAAAAAATAAACCAAAAATCACCGTCTCTTATTCAGGTAGAGATGTTTTGACTTGTTGGAGATACTCATTTTCATATATTTCATAAATTATTTTATGCGCTACAAATTATATCATCCGCAATAGCTCTCACAATTGCGCATGCTACTCGCAATCGCTACGAAAAATGATCACCACGCTACGAACCGCTACACGTTATTTGCAACATTATTCTCAGGTCATTCACTACAAAATCAAAACGGAATTAGATCTCTATGATTTACCATTAACGGCATACTACGAAAGAGAATTGGATAATCTATGTGTGAATATTGGAGAAATAATTCAACATGGTCTGATCACTCAACTCAAAACGTTGGAAAGACTAAGAGTGATCATCACTATGCCGGAGGTGAAGGAACTACCACATATGTCATCGCATCCTCTGATGGGTTCCTACGTAAGATATTTCTCAATGTCCATCGAGTAATTGAGGAAGAATCGTTCTTCTTTAGGCCTCCCGATGCCCCCACCAAATGATCCCTTCTTTGATAATATTTTCCAAAATCGCAAGCCTCAAGCATATGATCTACCAGAGCCGCCATACAAGTCCAATTTAAAATTTGGTTATTCCCCAACCGAAATCAAATCCCCACGGATGAATCGACCAACAATGAATTCCTAAATCTATCTGATATGATAGCAGACCAAATCGAGAGGAACGTCAATGTTCCTAATCCTACTCTATTGAAATTGTGGCAATTGGCGCCTCCATCCAAGAAAAAGGATGAACTGGCACCGTTGGTCTTTGGATCCCGCGCACAAAGCCACATCTCGAAGAAGCAGAGAACGCAGTTCCCGTCGAGAGATGTTGCGAAGGAATGGTCTCGTGTCCATTTTCATTGAATATTTGTATTCGGTCCATCATAACTCGAAGTGCAGATTATGTAGAAGATGATGAGTTTACATAAGTCCTTTAAAAAAAATGATAATTTCGTTGGGTTGAAGTTTTGTAATTCTTGTACAAAATTTATTCCATATAATTTTTGGATCCACTATGTCCATAATGAATCTCGTTGGGTATCTATTTGCCATAATAATTTTAGAATGATATATTCATTTTGTGTTGTAAGGTTCTTGAGACCCACACCCTCTATATTCTTAGGGAGGCAGACTCTCTCCCAACTTATTAAGGCACTAGTCGGATTGTATGCATTAGAACCTTTCCAAAAGAAACCTCGGATAATTCTTTCGATTTGTTTGGTTATCCATTTTGGAAAAATACCTTGCATTAGGTATGTCGGAGTACTTGATAGAAGCGATTGTGTAATCGTGTATCGTCTTCCGTAGGATAATAGTTTTCCTTGCCATGATGAGACATTTGTTCGTATTTTTTCAATCACAGATAGAAAATCCAAACCTCTGGGTTTATTTACTGTTAGTAGGAACCCTAAATATTTCATCGATAATTTATCCTTGTTGCATCCAACGATGTTTTGATTATGGGCGTGCAACTCTTGTTGGTATGACAATAGGGAGGAAACTAATTTTGTTCGACTTTATTTCCAACCCCAATATTTCAGAGAAGGCATCCAAAGTTTGTCTTATTATTCGTAGATTTTTGGGTGCGCTTCAACAAAGATGATCGTGTCATCTACATATTGGAGCGGTAGAGGGGTTAACATGGATGCATTAGTTAAAAGTGGGACAATGTTAGTGATAGTCATTTGTAATGCATCAACAACAATGTTAAAGAACAACAGTGATAACAGGTTTACTTATCTCAGGTCCTTCTTGTCTACAAAATATCCACTCATTTGATCGTTTATTTTGATGGATGACATTTATGTATTCACAAGTTGGAGGATCCACATGATCCGTACAGTCGGGAAGCCGCTGATTATCAAAATATTTATGAGAAAATTTCATAAAATATTATGTGAGGATTTTTTGAAGTCCACTTTGAGAAGAATAAATGAAATCTTATTTTTGTGGAAATGGTTTAATATCTCTTGTAACTAAAAAACCTTTCATTATATTTGATTTTCTATGAAAGCAGTTTGATTTATATTAATGATCGGTTGGATGCACTTTTTCAGTCTAGATATTAATATCTTTGTTATTACTTTGACTGGTGCATTAACACAACTAATAGGTCGAAAGTCTGTTAGTGTTTTATGTCCTTTTTTGGATATCAGGATTATACTGATTTTGAAATCGGTGTTAATTCTACATTATTTTTATTGAATTTATTGATTAGGTTCATCAAATTTTCCTGTAAATGGCAATAATGTTACCAAATTTAAAAGAAATAAAATATAGGGAAATTTTACTGTTTAGACCAAATAAGTTTCGTATTACCAAAAATAGACCAACTAGTTTCAAAATTTGGGAAATAACACTCTCGACTTTTGAAAAGTCGAGAGATTGCTAAACTGCTCGACTTTTCAAAAGTCGAGCGCTTTTATTCCTTAATCACCTGATCGCATGGCAGGATTAATTATTTTCCCAAACTGCTCGACCTTTGAAAAGTCGAGCAATTTTGCAATGATTTGGTCCCCCACTCTCTCTCTCTCACTCTCTCTCTCTCTAAAGCCCTCGACCTTTCAAAGGTCGAGAACTTTGTGCTATTTATAATAGCCCCTGTTTGGTCCCCACTCACTCAAAATGTATCCGCCGAATTATCCATTATTTAGTTATTACGTTCAATTATGTTGATAATTCAGAAATATAATTAAATATTCAGTAAAATTTATTCAAATTTATGAATTCGAACAATTATTAATTACATATTAAGTTAACAACTAACATATATTGGTTATTATTTTAATTAAATATACTAATTTAGAACATAGATCATGTTATGATAAAATTTGGTATTTGTTTCCGAATTTTACCATAACATTATCTATGTTCTAAATTGGTATATTTAATAAAAATAATAACTAGTACATGTTGGTTGTTAACTTAATACATATTTAATAATGATTCGAATACTTAAATTTGAATAAATTTTACTGAATATTTAATTATATTTCTTAATTATCAACATAATTGAACGTAATAACTAAATAATGGATAATTCGGCGGGTACATTTTGGAGGAAATTAATTTTTTTATTTTTAATATCTGACACACACACGTCGGCATGTTGAAAAAATATATAAAAAAATTAAACCCCTCCAAAGTGTACACGCCGAATTCTCCATTATTTAGTTATTACGTTCAATTATATTGATAATTAAAATATATAATTAAATATTCAGTAAAATTTATTCAAATTTATGAAAGTTAACATCTAACATGTACTGGTTATCATTTTAATTAAATATACGAATCGAAATTATCCAAATTTTATCATAACATTTCTATGTTATAATTAATATATTTAATTAAAATGATAACCAGTACAAGTTAGCTGTTAACTTAATACGTAATTAATAATTGTTCGAATTCATAAATTTGAATAAATTTTACTGAATATTTAATTATATATCTTAATTATCAATATAATTGAACGTAATAACTAAATAATGGAGAATTCGGCGTGTACACTTTGGAGGGGTTTAATTTTTTTATATATTTTTTCAACATGCCGACGTGTGTGTGTCAGATATTAAAAATAAAAAAATTAATTTCCTCCAAAATGTACCCACCGAATTATCCATTATTTAGTTATTACGTTCAATTATGTTGATAATTAAGAAATATAATTAAATATTCAGTAAAATTTATTCAAATTTAAGTATTCGAATCATTATTAAATATGTATTAAGTTAACAACCAACATGTACTAGTTATTATTTTTATTAAATATACCAATTTAGAACATAAATAATGTTATGGTAAAATTCGGAAACAAATACCAAATTTTATCATAACATGATCTATGTTCTAAATTAGTATATTTAATTAAAATAATAACCAATATATGTTAGTTGTTAACTTAATACGTAATTAATAATTGTTCGAATTCATAAATTTGAATAAATTTTACTGAATATTTAATTATATTTCTTAATTATCAACATAATTGAACGTAATAACTAAATAATGGATAATTCGGCGGGTACATTTTGAGTGAGTGGGAGACCAAACGGGGGGTATAAATAGCACAAAGTGCTCGATCTTTGAAAGGTCGAGGGCTTTAGAGAGAGAGAGAGAGAGAGAGAGAGAGAGAGAGAGAGAGAGAGAGAGAGAGTGAGAGAGAGAGAGTGGGGGACCAAATCATTGCAAAATTGCTCGACTTTTCAAAGGTCGAGCAGTTTGGGGAAATAATTAATCATGCCATGTGATCAGGTGATTAAGGAATAAAAGATCAGGTGATTAAGGAATAAAAACGCTCGACTTTTGAAAAGTCGAGCAGTTTAGCAATCAAAAGTCGAGAGTGTTATTTCTCAAATTTTGAAACTAGTTGGTATATTTATGGTAATACGAAACTTATTTGGTCTAAACAGTAAAATTTCCCTAAAATATAACTTTCGGAAATAAATAATTCATCCTCTTTACACCTCCTTAAATTTTATTTGATTTGCTAAAAAAGAAAAGAGAAGGAAAATAAAGAAAATAAAAATACCAAGAATAAATACCAATGGAAAAAAGACTTTAAAGTCTCGCTACGTGACAAGAAGATTTGAAGACCAGTAGATTGCATTTATAATATTGATAAAAGGGAAATTATACCCTGCCCCCCAAACCCATCCCAACACCCACGATGGGTATGGGATTTTTTTTGGGTTGGGTTGGGTGTTAATTCTCAACTCCAATTTGCACCCCACTCTCTCTCCAAATTAATTAATGCAATTAATGCTTCGAATTAACAGTTAATTTGTGAGTCAATTAACACATCATATTAGTACCTAATAATTCATTAATTCAATTAACAGCTAATTCAAAGCATTGTTAATCGAGTGGGTAATTTTTTGGAGATGGATAGGATATCAAGGATGTGGTGATGGGTTCGGGGGGGATAGTAAATGGCCTCTTGATAAAAAGTTTCTTTCACATTTGCTTTCAGATTTATATCACCTAATCACGCTCCGTATATACCACAGAAAAAAAATTAAAAATCAAACAAAGGTACACTCATGCCGAACATGCCCACTGACTCTAACTAAGTCAGCATTTTTCTCTTTCGTAGCATCCACAAATTGGTCATGCTCAAGGACCAAAAGTTTGAAACCCTTGGTTGAGGTTATGAAAAAAATATATACTTGTTCTTTTTAATTTTTTCCACACCAATTATGATTTGCTATTGGTCGTAAATTAAATAAAAAGATAGAATATTTTACGTTTTAAATCGAATTATTTATTTATTTAATACATTAGTTACATGTACTCATTTAATATACACATGTGTTAAATCGAATTTATTTACTCATTTATCATATATTTATATATTTATTTAAAACTACAAGTAATATTAAAACACAAAAAGTCACTCCAGCAATAGATTGAAAGGATGATACGGAAATTTCATATCATAACTCATTTTAATATACTTTCAAAATAAAAATATTTTATTAAATCCTCCAAATTCGTCGTTACATTCTAGATAATTCAAGAACGTATAATTAGCACGTATCACATAATTAATATATATTAATTAATAAAAAAATCAAGGTTAACTATGTGAATTGTTAATTAATCGAACTAGTGTCACATAAAAAAATATAAGAGGCCATATATCATGCTTCTCAAATTCCTCCACAATTTTACCACAATAGTTATTTATGGTTAATCCAATAATTAGTGCTTTGGATTAACGATTAATTCAGAATTATTTATTTTTAAATACTTATAATTAATCATTAATTAGTATGGACTTTAATTCCATATTAATTTTTTAGTAACCATGAATTAGTTATTAATCCAATTTGCTAATTATGAGATTAATTAGTGTTGGAGAATTGTGGGGGAAATGAGTGGGAAAGTATAATTGTTTAAAATATAATGGGTTGAAATTGAAGACATAATAAATGATTTCTTCTTAAATTTAAAGGACAAGAAAAAAGACTTGCGGTGGAAATTGAGAGGGTTAGGGGCCGTTTGGCAAGCGGAATTAGTAGAGTGGAATTGAATTATAAGGTGGAGGGGTAAAAAAATCTGGAATTAGTAATTTCACAGTTTGTTTGGATGTCCAAATTATGAGATGCTGGAAAATATAATTCTTTGTTTGGTTGTTTAAATTTTTTTGGAATTTTGGTATTAAAATGTAAAAATAATATTTCGTTAAAACCGATAACAAATATTAGTATTATAGTAATATTATATTATTGTAATATTATTATCATAATATTAGTTTGACAAAAAATATTATTATAATTTAGCATTATAGCAATATACAATTATAATAATATTATTGTATAAAATAATATTATATTATATGCATACAATATATTATAATAATAATTTAAAAATATTAAATGTACGTTTATATTATTATTATATTATATTTTATATTTTAATATATACTAAAACTAATATAATATTATAATATTATAAATTACATAATAACAATATTAGTATAATATTACATATTTTAATTATACAATAATAATATTAAAATATTAATAGTACTTTGATATTATTATATTATTATGTATAATATATATTGCAATTAATATAATTATTTTATTATATTAATATAATTTTAGAAATTATATAGTAACAACATAAACATAGTAAATGTACTTTTATATTATTATTAATATATATTACAATTAATATAATTATTTTATTATTTTAATATAATTATTATACTGTTAGAAATTATATAATAATAATATAAAAATATTAAATGTACTTTTATATTATTATAATAATATATTTTGTATATTAATATTTATTACAATTAATATAATTCTTTTGTTGTTTAAGTATTTTAATATAATTATTATAATATTAGAAATTATATAATAATTATAATATTATTTAATTATATGGATATAATATTTATATTATTTATAGTAATATACAATATTATATTAATTATATGTATTTAATCATTAGTATAATATTAACAATTACATACCAATTATATTAATAATTAATATATGAGATACAATATTTATTTATTACAACAAAATTTCATTATAGTTAAAATGAAATTAATTATAACTATTTGATTAATTGTTTGCCTTAATTAGATTTGAGTTTTCCATCATCTTGGCACTCCAAGTTTTTGTGGAATTAAATTTATCCCAAAAAATAGAATAATAAGAACCTCCACTTTGAAATTTACCTCTAATTCCACATGCCAAACAAAGAATTAAGGTTTGCCTCATCTTAAAATTCTAATTCCAATCTAATTCCACCTCTCCAAACATACCCTTAGAAGGAAAATTAATGGTTTCTTGAGGGCATATACTGTACCCCCCCCCATTTTCCCAACCCACCGTCGATCCACTAATTAACCATAAATTAGTGGGTTAATTAATCGAATTAATGGTTAATCGGATGTTCTTTTAATATTAAATAATGTGTAACATTTAATTAATGGTTAATCCGGATTAATTAACTGTCAATCGGATGTACTTTTGTTAATTATCATGTTAATTAATCATCAATTAATGGTTAATTGATGATATAGAAGGGGGTGTGGGGGAAATGAGGGGTATGATATAATTACCCTTGTTTCTTTCTGAGAGGAATATCCTTTTTCTAAAGTTCAACCAGCAAGTGAAAATATTCTTTTTGACCCGATCAAAGATCACAATAATTTTTAGAGGTCATATCTCGAAATATTGTATTCCAAAATATATAATTCTATAGAATATAAGTCCCAGAAGTATCATTCTATATTTATATTTAGTTGATGACACTATTTTTGCTACAAATAACTATGTATAAGAAATGGTTTTTATGGAATATTTTTATCATTTAATATTTTGAAAAAAAAAAAATCGTCCATGAAAATATAGAAATGCCATCAATTTTAATGATAATAATATTTTCATAAAATATGTCTTGAAACATTGTGGAAGATATTATTTTATTATCTAATGTCCTGATAACGAAATAAATTAGAACGAATGTCAAGAAATAATTATTTTAAAGCACGAATCAAACACACACCCTCCCCCTCCCCCTCCCCCCCTCCCCCTCCCTTGATATATAATTTCCAGTCTTCTATTATTGCATCACCCAACATTGTACACTATTTGTATATTCTGGTGAATTGTAGAGGCATGATAAAATTTCTCTATAATATATTGAGATCTCTATATATGTACATGAGGTAGAATCTCAAAGAGAGAGAGAGAGAGAGAGAATGAATATTGCTGTTCTTGTTCTTGTTGTTAAAATCTTTCTCCTGCCAGTGACAAGAGCTCAATTGTCAGGTAATTCAACTCATTTTGAATTTTTTTTAATTTAATTCCCATGCAGGTAAAACTTTTCAAGGTGGATTTTAGGTACATCCCTCCTTAAACTCCAAATAACAAATTAATCTCTCCTAAAATACTGTATCATATTTACCTCTCCAAAACTCAATTTATATCAAATTAATCTAAAATTAACGATTCTGTCAAACCAACCAGAACATTGGTACAATGACTAATTTAATTTACCCTTTAAACCCGATAAACCCGGAAGAACAATTCACCAATTCTTCCTGTGTTAGATTGCAAGTAACTCATTTTTATTTGGGAAATTAAGCCTGAAAGCTGAAACCCACCTCAATCTCAGCTCTCTTTAAAATTTTAATTATTTCATTTATGTCATATATAACCAGGTTTTCTTAGTTTGGATTGCGGTGGGAAGCACACATACACCGATGATATCGGTCTCCAATGGATTCCCGACAACAATTTCGTGTTTGGACAAACAACGAGTTTTGTAATCCCAAATAACAATGATGACAGCAAGAAGAAACAATTCACGACGGTGCGATACTTCCCAACAGACGACAGGAAGTACTGTTATACTCTAAATGTAACTACCAGGCTCAGATACCTGTTACGCGCGACATTCTTATATGGAAACTTTGACAAGACCAACGTGGTTCCAAAATTTGACATCTCTTTAGGAGCGACTCCTTGGACAACAGTGGTAATTACTGATCCCTTCGCGCCCGTAAGCAAGGAGATGGTTTTGTTGGCACCTTCGCCTTCTCTTAGCATTTGTCTGGTGAATGCTACATCTGGGGTTCGATTTATTTCTACAATCGAGCTTCGAGAATTTAAAGGACCTATGTACTACACTTTATTCGAAAACCAATACTTCATGAGCCTAGGCTCAAGAGTAAACTTCGGTGCACTTAGTAATGCTTCGATAAGGTATGTAATTTCTTGTAATTTTATTATTTTCTTAAGATAGTTTTCATGTTCTATATTTATGTAAACTTATTTAAAATTTCAGGTATCCAGACGACACGTTTGATAGAATTTGGGAGTCCGATGCAATACAAAGGCCGAATTTCCTAGTTGACGTGGCCCCGGGTACTAAAAACGTGTCCACGACTAAACCAATATCCATCGACTACGGTGAAAAACCGCCCTTGAAGGTCATGCAAACAGCAGTTGTGGGAAACAATGGAACGCTATCTTATCGCCTAGATCTCGATGATTTCCCAGCATATGCATGGGCATTTACATACTTGGCCGAAATTGAAAATTTGGCTCCAAACGAGACGAGAAAGTTTATGGTTTACGAACCGTGGCAACCGCCTGTTAATGATGCCATCGTAAATGTAAAAGAGAATGCTGGGGGGAATTTTAAGATTTACGAACCGGGATTTTGGAATGTGTCGTTGCCATATGTTACTTCCCTTTTGTTTCGACAAACAAATGATTCGTCTCGAGGGCCTATTTTGAATGCATTTGAGATTTTCAAGTATGTGAAAATCAATTTCGGATCACCTGATGGTAAATTTCATTTCATTTTCCTCTCTTAATTATTGCATCGAATTTTTCTAAAATTTTTTAAATCATTCAACTAATCACAAAGATTATCCCACTGATCTATAGCCACCAGTATCGTTAGTTTTGCATCGAAATATCGTAAAGAAGTGTGGGCACAAGAAGACGGTGACCCATGTTTACCCGCTTCGTGGACTTGGGTTCAGTGCAATGCAGATTCACAACCAAGAATAATTTCAATGTAAGAACAATACATTAGTCCATTCTGTTTACTCTTCATAATTAATCACTGTTTTCTAATGCTTTTCTGTGGGGTAGCTTTTTTTTCTCAATAGAAATGCCCTTGGGCTAATTCTTTAGGGTAGCTATGACCCTTGTGAATGTTTATAACGAACATTTTTCAATATAACATTTTATGTTTCAAAATTCAAAAAATAATCTTCTCAAAACAAATATTTCAATTAACACTTTCAAAAATAAATATTCCAAAACTAATTCAAACCGTTTTTTAAAATCCGGTGGAATAACAACTCTTTAAAAATCGGGTAATTATACCCTACCCCCTCATTTCCCCCACACCCCATCTATATCATCAATTAACCATTAATTGATGATTAATTAGTAATGTAATTAACAAAAATAAATCCGATTAACAGTTAATTAATCCGAATTAATCATTAATTAACTGTTACTAATTATTTAATATTAAAAGTACATCCGATTAACCATTAATTCGGTTAATTAACCAATTAACCATTAGTTAATTAGTGGATAGAGGGTGGGTGGGAAAAATGGGGGTACAATATATGCCCTCTTAAAAATCGGATGGTACGTACTAGTTTGACTTTTGGAATATACCAGCACCCTCTAAAATGTTCCTTATAAAAAAAATTGTGCACTCCGTTAGTGTGTACTCCCTATGTACGTCATTAATAGAAAAACGACACGTGACAATTTGATTTTGATCATATTTTGTGCACTCCAAAACGCACATCACCCCTCATTCAGATTTTATATCTTTTTTAGATGTATGATATATTTTTGATATTATATTATTTTACATGTATTTTATACTTTCAAGATGTATGATATGTTTTTATTAAATACAATATATGTCATATTATTTTTACATGTATGATATATTTTTATTTGTTATAACTTTTTTAAATGTATCATAACTTTTTTATATGTGTGATATTTATTTATTTGAAAATATAATACATCTTATACTTTTTTATATTGTATGATGTACATTTATGTATGTATGATATATCTTCAAGATATAATTTGTTTACATGAGTAACATTTTGTATAATTTTTTGGAGTGCATATTATTTTTTGTACAACAATTTATATTTTTTTGGGGTGTGCGTCTGGACTGCACAAATACGGTCAAAATTAGAACACATACGGTCAAAATTGGAAAAAATCAAACCGTCACGTGTCGCACTTTTAGTGATGGCCTGCACATGTGAGTGAATAATCATGGAATATATTAGTTAATCCATTTGAAATATTTGTTTGGAGAGGTTAGTTTTGAAATATTTGTTTTAACTATTAAGAGAATTAACTTTTTTCAATTTTGAGAGTTACATTGGAAATTGCTCTGCATGTATCTATGTGGCTCAAAAAAATAACTCACTTGTCGCTAGGAATGAAAATGGTGCGGGTATTATCCGAGAATCGAACGGAACCGTATCCGAAAAAATATGCGGATCTTGATCTGGATCCGATATTCGATTTTAATGTCGGATCTGGATTCGGGTATCCCGATATTTTTTTGAATCCGGATACCATCCGGATTCAGATCTGGACAATATATTTTTTTATATGTCATATTTCATATTATTTGGAAATGATTTATGGATGATTTATAGTTGAAATTATAATGTTATGTTAAAATATAATAATAATTTAGATTGTTTATGTCACAAATTATATATATATATATATATATATATATATATATATATATATATATATATATATATATATATATATGAGGATGACTAAGATACTTAATTAAGTATCGTGAGTTTGGTACTTAGGATCTTTTTACCATTAGATTTGCTTTGAGATTTGTGCAATTAATGATTAGCATAAACAGATATGGTAATCATTAATGATGAGTATATATAGCATTAAAAACACAAATCTCAAAGCAAATCCAATGGTCAAAAAATCCTAAGTACCGAATTCATGATACTTAATTGAGTATCGTAGCCATCATCTCTCTCTCTCTCTCTCTCTCTCTCTCTCTCTCTCTCTCTCTCTCTCTCTCTATATATCTATATATATATATATATATATATATCATGTTATAATATCATAATCTCCGTTTTAATATCCGCATCCGATAATTCCGAACCGTATTCATTTCCGTATAATATCCGAACTGTATCTGAATTCGGATTCTTACGGATCAGGATCCTGATCCGAAAAAAATATGGAGGCGGATCTGGTATGTCCACTATCCGAACCGGATCCGAACCCCTTACACCCCTGTTGGTTAATTCTAACCTAGAGGGGGGTGAATAGGTAACCTAGTAGGCAATTTTCGACTAGGTATACAAATTCCAAATGCGGAAGCTAATTAATGTAATTTGAATAAAGTAGAAAATACCAAACACTTGAACACACGATGTTTGTTACGGAGTTCGGTAGGTGGTTGCTATGTAGCTTTAACTCACCCTTTACTTGCTTAATCGACCGATTCGATTAGTTGCAAGTACCTACGTCTCCGGGAATGCCTTTTGCCGTTTTGGGCTTTCGATTGAATTCCAACTCACTCGTACAAGGTTTGCCTAGATCGACTTACACGTTTTCTATCGATCTATAGCGGGATTTACAATCTTAGAGCTAGCCTATTACACGGTTCTAATACGAACTACAACGTGATCGGTCACGTGAGTTGGGAATCGTATAGAAGAGAAGATTCGAAGATAGATCTTGGATCTAGAAGGTTGAATCACACTATCAAGAGATTAGGGAATCACGGCTTGAAGTCTTTCTCTCTTTTGGGTGTAGAATGAATTTTTGTAAAAAGTGGTGAGAGAAAGGTATGAATGGTTCTATTTATATAACTCATAGAACCCACTCAAACTGTGTAAAAATTACATAGTTCGTTCGAACGAATTGATAGGTTCGTTCGAACTGACTGTAATTTGAACTAGCCGTTTCAAATGAATTATTCATAAACACGATGGGTTCGTTCGAACGGACCCATAGGTTCGTTCGAACGGACATGGATTCGTTCATAGTTCGTTCTATGAATCTTGGAACGAACCATGAAGGTTCGTTCGAACGAACAAATAAGTTCGTTCGAACGAATATTAATTGTGTCTAGTTTTGGTATATTTTCTTACAACACCAGATCTTGGTTCGTTCGAACTAACTTGGAGTGATTTAGAGTTCGTTCTATGAGTTGAACGAACCATGAATGTTCATTCGAACGAACATATTTGTTCGTTCGAACGAATATTAATTGTGTTTAGTGTTGTTTATTTCCTCATAATACCAGGTCTTGGTTCGTTCGAACTGATGATGTTCATCAGTTCGAACCGATGATGTTCATCAGTTCGAACCGATGGTTCGTTCGAACGCACTGTATTGTTAGTTCGAACGAACCATAATCTGGTATGGTGATTTTCCAATTTTCCATTTCATCGTGTTTCGAATTTATCTTTTGACCTTGATAAGTATGAGAAGTTCTTTGGAATTCCTATGGTTTATTTTGATGATCCCAACTCACGGAAAGCTTCGACGTCTTGAATTCTTCAACGTCTTGACACATTTTCTTTCACGGATGATCTTCGTCTTGAATTCTTCAATCGTCTCTTTTGATCATCCTTAGTCCGTTGAACCTACTTATCCTACAAGTTGGTCTTAACTGAAACAGTTAGTATTGACAGTGTTTTGATATAATCAAACATTAGGATATTTGGATCAACAATCCCTACTTGTCACAAATATTCCAAAACTAACCAAAGTAGGATATTAAAAGTCCGGTGAAATAATTTGTTTAATTAAATTAATTTAACAGTTTAAAAGAGTACGGACTTTTAAAGTCCGATACCTAAAAAACTGAAAAAGTAACTGACTTTACAAGTTCGGTAAAACTAAAACAAAAAAGCACCGGACTTCTAAAGTCCTGTATTTTTCAGTTTTGTGTTCACCGGTCTTTTAAAGTTCGATACATTTTCTGCTTTTTAGTTACCTGACTTTTAAAGTCTGGCGATAGCGAGGAATAACTAAATTAAATCACTTATTTGCACATTTTATTTATATAATTGTTAAAAAATTAAATCACTTTAATTAACTAAATTAATCCACCAGACTTTAAAGTCTGGCGATAGCGGATTTTTAAAAGTCGATTTCCTCTAGTTTTGAATTATTTGTGAAAATTGAATCTTTTTTGGTTTCTTGGAGCCAAAATGGAATGTATCTAAAAGTGCTCCAATTTATATCTACCTTTTTGACATTTACATGTAATTCGCTTTTTTTATATGTTACAGAAAATTGTCTGATAAGGGTTTAACTGGAAATATTCCTGCAGAGCTCATTACCATTACGGCCATCATTGAACTGTAAGATCGAGTATATTTTAGTACCCGTTTAATCACTTATTTGCACATATATGTCTGCAAACTATTGCATATTAACTTCATTTGAGCTGAAGGATTTTACTATAAGAAACTGCTAATTTAATTTTTTTGAGAAATAAATGAAGAAGTCTCGTTGATTCTACATCCAATAATATCAATAAGACTTTGAACCCACAATCTCTTACAACATATAATTTTTTGTGTCTTACACTCAACCAACTGAGATATGAGTACATTAACAATTGTTAATTTAATAGTAGCGCTTGCAAAATAGTATCATTAATTTTCCTCGCAATACTTCTGAACTTTTAATGTAGATATCTTGATGGAAACTTGCTTACTGGTACCATACCAGACTTTAGTGGATTTTCGAGTTTACAAATAATGTAAGGGTTTCACATTTAAATTAAAAAAAAGTTAACAATTTTTTTCTCTTTCAAAAAATAATATCTTTTTCTTTTTCTTTTTTAAATCTGCCCCATGTAGCCATCTGGAAAATAATGAGCTAACGGGTTCATTGCCCTCGTCGTTGACCCGCATACCTAATCTAAAGGAATTGTAAGTTATGATTCTAGGATTTACTTAATTATAAATGATTATTATAATTATAATTATAATTTCTTTTCATTTATGAAGTTATTGAATGTGTACCCTGCATGTCATTGAAATTACAGATATGTACAGAACAATAATTTATCTGGAGTAATTCCACAAGGGCTTTTCAGAAAAAACATTATTTTCAAGTGAGCATTCAATTTGCTTATATTTTCTTAGAATCTAATTAACTGGTAACTAACCATTATTTTTCTAATATTTTTTGTGATAATTTCTTTCAATTGTGTACTTTTAGCTATTCCGGAAACCCTAATCTTCACAAACAAGGCAAAGGGAAGATAATAATAATCATCTCTGTAATCGGGACTCTATCGCTGCTTATTTTTCTTGTCATAATCTACGTCTATATTCGAAACCGAAATAGTATACTTCAAAATAATATATTTCATCATTTATTAATTGTAGTGACGGTTAAGGATTTTCATAATATGATTTTTTTTTTGTTGCCTATGTTTTCAGGAAGATTGCTTGGGAGAGAAATAGATACGGAGACGGCACATAACTTTGATTTATCAGAAATAAAGCATGCAACTTCGAATTTCGAAAAAGAAATAGGAGAAGGCGGTTTCGGCAAGGTCTATTATGGAATTTTGCCAAATAAAAGAGAGATTGCGATAAAGGTTCACAACATCGAGTCGAAACAGGGTATAGAAGAGTTCTTAAATGAGGTATGCATAATCTTATGAGCTTGGGATCGATTAATGCACTCCACTAGCATGCACTCCAAATACTAGCCACTAACATAAATACGACACGTGACAGTGTGCACTTCAAATATACAAAATTTAGTCAAAATTAAAAATACAAATGTCAAGTATCTTTATTTTATTAATGACGTGTACATGAGAGTGCATATTTATGGAGTGCACAATCTTCTCTTATCTTATTCTTTTATGATTATCCAAATCTCTCAGCTAAACTTCAAAATATCATTTCGAACTCTCTTCGTCTCTAGGTAACATTGTTATCAAGAATACATCATAGGAATCTGGTGAAATTCATTGGATATTGCCAACAAGAAGACAATAACATGCTTGTTTATGAGTTCATGCACAATGGAACTTTAACAGATCACCTTCGTGGTAAGTCGAGAAACAAAGTTAGGCCATTTTCCTATGCCTCTCAAACCCATTAACATGACACTAACATGCTCAATTGCCATTTCAATTAACATATAATTAACAAGATAACACATAATTAATATCCAAATTTTATTAATCAGTACATATTAGTTAAGATATATGTTAATTCAATTGTTAATTATACATGTTAATGTCACATTAAGGAATCTTGAATTAATTTGAAGAGCAAAATTTAGAGCAGTGATGTATGTCCTCTAGTACTCTTCTCCACAATTCATGATGACAAAACAAAAATTTTAAAATTTGATTTTACATCTTAATTTATGATTTAATATTTCATTAAAATATAAAATCATATATTAATGTGTTAAAAATTAAGGTGTTAAGTCATATTCACATCATCAAAAAATTGTGAGGAAAAGTACTAGAGGATATCCAACATTTTCCTTCTTTCCTAAATAACACAGATATTGTACTTCTTGAAATACAACATAACCATACCAAATAACATACTAACTATTGACTTTTGGTCCCGCCTAATTTGTATACTTGTGGGGTTCCAACAATCAGAAACAAAAAAAGAGTTAAAGAGGATTTTTTGTAAGAAAAATTGTGATATTTGTGAATGTTAACAGGACCTCCAGAAGAGAGAATTGTAAGTTGGATCAAACGAATAGAGATAGCAGAAAATGCTGCAAAAGGTATGTTTCTTAATTTTGCAAAATTTTTAAAAGATTGATTATGATTATAAATTTTTTTTTAATATTAATTTAGGTATAGAGTACCTTCACAAAGGATGCTTACCAGCCATAATGCATAGAGACCTAAAAACAAGTAATATATTACTAGACAAAGATATGAGAGCGAAGGTTTCTGATTTTGGCCTCTCTAGATTCGAGGAAGAAATTTCATATGTTTCGAGTACGGTTAAAGGTACACTCGGCTATTTAGATCCCGAGTAAGCTCTAGAAACTTTGTTCAATTTCGATTCATTTGTAGAAGATTTTTGTTTCCTAAAATATTTTTCGAATGCAAAGGTACTATTCTACTCAGCAATACACAGATAAGAGCGATATATATAGTTTCGGAATTATTCTTCTTGAATTGATTTCTGGCCAACCTCCAGCATCAGAGAATAGTTTCGGTCCAGATTTATCTCATATAATTCCATGGGTAATTATTTTACTAAATCTATCCATAATTCATATATATGTTCGATATGTAACCCTCGTAACATTAATGCAACAATTCAATGAAGGCAAATGAACACATAGAGAGCGGGAACATAGACGCAATAATAGATCCCTCACTAGAAAAAAACTACGATATTCAATCGATTTGGAAAATTGCTGAAATAGCGATAATGTGCGTGAAACCAATGGGAATGGAGAGGCCAAATATTTCAGAGGTTTTAAAAGAGATCCAAGATGCCATTTTGGTCGAAGAAAAATTAATAACTGGCCGAGTTGACACTTTCGATGTGATTTCGAGAAAACCCAAAGTCCCTTCTGCAAAACAAGAAACAGGAGAAGTAACGACCTTTTCTGACGTGGCAAGTGTTTCTTTCACCGATGAGTTAGCACAACCGAGGCTAAGATAAAATTCGAAACTGAATCTTGTCCAACTTCTATAATTACAGAGCAATCATGCCAAGCACGTGTACGAATAACTCGATCGATTGGATGCTTTTGTAATTTGAATTAAATTTATGTATCAATTAGAATAGTATCATTTTCAAAAACACAGACATTGATTAAATATTTATGAAATTTGGATTCGGGATCGAGATCGCTCGATGCTCGTGGAATAAGAATCGTCCGAGTCGAATCGAATCGGAATCGGATCGGAGAGTCGAATTTTTCAAATATTATTGTTAAATTAGAGAAACAAAGAAATTTATTTAAAAAATATAAAAAAATTATTCTAGGAGAAAATCATTGAAAAATAATAAAAATGTGTTGAGAAAAGATAGATACAAGAAATATGGGAAAATACGCTAATCGTTAATCGAATTATTTTCATAATCGGTATTGTTTTTAAAATAATCAAAATCGAAAGTTTGTTTGGTCAAATTCTATTTGATTATTTCAAAACAATACCGATACTACTAATGATTTTCTCTTAAGTTTTTTCAATTAGAAAAATAACATATAAGGAAGATGAAACACAATCAAGATCAAAAGAAGATAAACAAGTCACATATATGTTTGGTTGAAGAGCAAAAGTGAAGATTTATGAAGACGAACGAAGATATATATATATTCAAGAAGACAAGAGTTCGTTTCGAGAACTTCCACAAAGACAAAAGAAAAAGACGAATGAATATTAAACAACCTACATCTACGCAAGATACAAGAGAAAAAAAAAATGAAGATTCAAAAGCAAACGAAAACGTATACTCAAGAAGACAAGAGTTTGGTTCAAGAACTTCCACGAGTTGGGATAAGGAATTACAAACACACCATCTTAAGGTTATTCTATAATTACTCTTGATTTAGTTAAAGCTCAAATTAAATAATCATAAATCATCAAATTCTAGAGTTTGTAACTTAGAAATGGCAAAATCAGCCTAAATTACATCTTGCGTTTAAACTGATGGTGACTACATTTAAACTACTCGGCCATTCAGTTAAACTCATCAACCATGCATTTAAATGCGTAGCAATGCTTTTGTCACGGGGTCACTGGCACCAAAACCTACAGATAGCGCTTAAACTTGTTGGTTCAAATTTCCGGTTTGATTATCTCAAAACAATATCAATACTACTAACCATTTTGTTAAGTGTCACATGTAGAAAAGTTGATATAGGTATGGCCCGTAAACGAGATCAAAAGAATACACATACTCACATACGGTAGTTGGAGACGTATAAAACTACTAACGAAAATTCAAGACATTGAAGAATCAAGACGATGGTTAAGATTAAAGACGGAAGTATTTCGCTCAAGTGAAGATTCAAGACGTCGAAGACTTCCGCGAGTAGGGATATCATACAATCACAAAAATAACTCATATGTATCCCTAGACTCAATTTAGAATTATTAAGCTCTATTTAAAATAGTAAATATGTTTGAACGGAAGGAACACCGTGATTAACTTGACTTTGCACGTATACTTACGTTCGAATCTTGAATGGTTTGTTCGGACGGAGTATCTCATTCAAGTGAAGAATCAAGACGATGGTTCAGATTAAAGGCGGGAGTATTTCGCTCAAGTGAAGATTCAAGACGTCGAAGACTTTCGCGAGTTGGGATATCATACAATCACAAAAATAACTCATAGGTATCCCTAGACTCAATTTAGAATTATTAAACTCTATTTAGAAAAGTAAATATGTTTGAAATGTTGAAAATAGGAAGGTTGCAAGTTCTGCAAACATAACTCCTTTAGTTCGAATGGAATACACTACCGTTCGAACGGAAGCAACACTATCCCAGAACTTGACTTTGCAAAAGCAAAATCAACAGAAGCTCCGTTCGAACGGAATCACCAATCCGTTCGAATGGAACATCATACTCCGTCCGAACGAACCATTCAAGGTTCGAACGTAAGTATACGTGCAAAGTCAAGTTAATCACAGTGTTCCTTCCGTACGAACGGAAATCACCTGCGTCCGAATGGAAGTGCCATATTTCGAATGATTAATTTGTAACGGCTAGTTTTGACTTGTGCTCCGTTCGAACCGAACCATTATTCCCTTCGAACGGAACATACATGATGCTTACGTTCGAACATAACATATAGGAAAATAGTTCCGTTCGAACGAAACATACACGATGCTTACGTTCGAACAGAACATACATGAAAACAGTTCCGTTCGAACAGAATAATGCTTCTGTTCGAACGGAATATACAGGAAAACAGTTTAATGGGAGGGGACTATGTATTCTATAAATATAACCCCTCCATTGTTTCTCTCTCCTACTCTTTCACAATCTTTTCATCTACATCAAAGAAAGAAACACTAGCCAAACATTCTTGAGCTTAATTCCTCTAAATCAAATCATTGATCTAAGATAGATCTTTCGATTTCACACTACAAACGATTCACAACTCGCGTGACCGATTACGTAGAGTTTGATTTTGTAGAATTGTAATAGACTAGTTCTTTATTGTAAAACTCGTCATAGATCGATAGAAACATGCAAATCGATCTAAGCAAACATTGTAATCATTGATTCGGGAATTTAATAGAGATCCTAAACGGCGCAAGGATACGTAGGTACTTGTAAACAATCTAATCGGTCGATTGAGCAAGTAAAGGGTGAGTTAAAGCTGAAGGTGTAGCATCCAAAGCCTATGTAATAGTTACGGGGGATTGTGTAATGCAACGTTATTTATTCAGTAGAAATTTCTTATCTTTAGAATTGTCAAGTGTATTTGGTTTTGATTTTAAGTTTGAAATAAAACGTTGAATGACAATTTCGATCATATCATCAAATTACGTGACTTTGGATAGTGAAACTATAAATCAAAGGAGATGTCATTCTAAATGGAATTACTAGTAGTACATATGATGCTTTGTGAAGACAATAATACTTGTCTAGGAAGGTGTGTACTCACACTAGTATGTTTGCAAACTGATGATCATGTTTTACTGACCATGGATACCGGTAATCAAGTTTGGAACATGGATATGTAATACATATTACATACTGGATTGACCACCACATGGGAATATGCATGGTTATTGTCATCGGCGATTCCCATAATATATAGTCTGGTAAATGCTACGACTTGAGGTTGTCATGGATTCCTGTGTGTGGAGCTTGGTGTTTTGAAACATTTCCATGTTGTCGTGACTGATGGCATGGGGTGTTGTAGGGCATGAAGTGAAGAACGACGATGGATGTGAGTAACCAAGATGAGATTTGTTCCCCTCTCAGAGGAAGATACCTTTTGGCCACCCGTTGAATTGAGACTGATGAAATGCATGACCATGCTCAGGATGATATTAACATTTGTTGGTAATAATCATTATGCCTTTTGTCAGTCTAATTCTCGATCGGGATAATGACGATAATCAAATCAAGGTTGACATAATAATCATGCATTTGTGATTAACAAGTATCTTTTCTGAATATTAACACAAAAAAGTCCATAACTTTTTGTTACATTTTTGAAGATGAACATTTTATACCTGTAATTTTAATTTTAATACTCCCATATATTTATAAATAATATATAAATTTTAACAATATTATATATAAATATATAATACCGATTGAAAAATACATAATATTATTTTAAAAAATATGTATTAATTTTGATCATCATTTTTAAATTTTTTTTCCAACAATTTTGTGCAAAGTAGTTTTGAAAAAATTATACAATAATTTTTAGTTCTCATCATTTATTAAAAAAATACTAAAAATTAAAATAATGACTTTAATTTAGAAATTGATGTGATTTTAAAAATATTATATAGATATTAACAATATTATATAAAATAAAAAATAAAAAGGTATATGATAATGATGAAAATGTTTAATTTTATTTTTCAGAAATATATATTACTTTTGATCATAATATTTTTGTAAAAATATTTGTACAAATAGTTTTGAATTTTTTAATAATTATTGTTTTAAATAATTTTTATTTCTCGCGATTTATTACAAAAATATTATAACACGGAGGCAAAATGATTATATTTAAAACATGATAAATAAACAAATCGTTTCCAATATCCATACAAATTATGTTTGTTTTTTTTTTAAAAACAAAATTAGAAACTTAGAAAGTTAGGCAGTGTTTCGTATTTTTAACTTTTAAGGGGGTTTTGAAAACTTTCCCTTGTTCCTTTATTATTTGTTATTGCCATTGATGAGACGAATCCTCCACAAAACCTGAACTCTCACCGCGCCGAAACTGAGTTGAGGCACTAGTAGTACGAAAGACTCCTTCCGACTCGTGGCGGCGAGGCAACCGACATCTTAGGGTTTACCAACCTAGATCAGCGCAAGAGACTTTTGTAGCGGCGGAGATGGCCGACGATGACTACAATGATATGGATATGGGGTTTGTTCCTCTCTCTGTTGTTATTTTTTAAAACAAGCCGAATACGAAGAAAATCGAGATAAATCTGAGGAAAATTGATTAATCGGATAGATTTTTGAAAAATCGGAAATATTGCTATAATAGTTCAATCGATAATTTAGGGTTTACAAATATCAAAATCCATCAAAAGTTATATCCTTCCTAGTCTAATTACTCTAATTAAGGCTTGCAGTCTCCAGTAACTGGACAATCCACTCATTCCCTCTTGAAGTTCATCCTTGCCTTTTCTGGACTCTCAGAATTTTGCAATTTATCTCCCTTTTCCTCCTTAACCCTAATTTCAACCTTAATTCCCCTAAAATTTCAGACTTTTTATTACTTTGCACTTTTTTAATTCTCAATCTGGTATCTATTATTCGATTCTAATTTCTCGCATTGTAAATAAATTGCACAGATACGAGGATGAGCCTCCAGAGCCAGAAATCGAGGTACATATCTTTACCACCCCTTGCGTTTAATTAAATTTGATTTGCATGATAATAAATAAATTATAAAAATGAAATCAGGAAGGGGCAGAGGTGGAAGCAGACAACAACGAAGAAGGACCTGACGAGGTGGTCCCAGATCAAGACGATAAGGAGGAGAAAGATCTGGCTCACGTCGTTCGCAAGACTTCGAAATACATGACCAAATATGAACGTGCTAGAATTCTCGGAACCCGTGCTCTCCAAATCAGGTATTTCTCTTTTTTGGGTTTATATTTTGAATTATTCTTTATTTATTTAATTTTGTTTTTTTGGAATAGTATGAATGCTCCGGTTATGGTTGAGCTAGAGGGCGAAACCGATCCCCTCGAGGTCAGTACAGTCTTCCTCTTTAATTTATTTTATTTTTATTAATTTCCTTGTTATTTAATTGCAGATTGCAATGAAAGAGTTGAGATCGAGAAAGATTCCTTTTACCATTCGTAGGTACTTGCCTGATGGAAGGTACGTTATAAATTTCTTTTAGCTTAACTTTTCTACTAAATAGTAATATGCATGAGAATTTTTTCTAAGTTTAAAATTGGATGGTTTTATAGTTATGAAGATTGGGGCGTGGACGAGCTCATAGTGGAGGATTCGTGGAAGAGACAAGTCGGTTGAGATTGAGTTTATCTTCCGTTACTTATTTTATCGTGAATTTTCTTTTGATATGTACGGGGACTCTGTGTTTAGTGTATGTACTGCAAGTATTGTCACCAAGCTTAATTAGTATTTTAACTGGGATGTTTGTTGCTTTGTGATGTGGTCATCGAGATCTTGTTTGGATTTAATGCTTGAAATAAACTAAGGGTTTTGTATTATATCAACTAGCACATTTATCTCGTGCTGAAAAAACTAGAAATCGAGAGTTTTGATTGCCGAACTTCCATTTGCGACTCCCTGAGATCTTAAATTTGCAATCCAGCAACTCCTCAACGGTTAGTGCATACCCCCTCCCATTTAATTTTTATAATGTTGTTTCATTTTCTATTCCTCTTACCTCCAAACAATATTATCAAGATCCATCATTGATGGAAAATCTAGAAAAGTTTTCCGTTCTATCCATCTAGGGTTAAGGCAGTTGTGAGTGCTGACTCTTCGTCTACTTTCTCACTCTTCACTCTTCTCGGTTTTTTCTTAGATCTTCTTCCAAATCACAATGACGATTTCTCTTTCTCCTCCATCCAAACCTCGAAAATTCTTAGATATGACTTGTGAGCATATCCTCCTCTAAAGTGTATCTTTGTTTTCGGCAAAAATTGATGTTGCTATTTTCGAGAGGAGACTTTTCGAGCTTGGAATCGCTCTACGCGCAACTGTTTTTATCCCGATGGGCCATAATGGTCTATTTTTTGCCTAGATCTGTCTCATTTGGTCCTCACCGGGGTTACGACCGAGCATTGTAAGGATTCTCTCTGTTATGATATGGAGACTTCTAGAAATCCGACAAATTAGAAAATTGAAAAATGAATCCTGAGATAAGAAAGTTCTTCATATATTCTTATTGTCATGATTGAATGTTAATTAAGACAATGATTATTTTCGTATATTATATTCTTGTACTGGGTTGGACTTAAGTATAAATAAACGGGATAGATTAGAATTTTATTCATTTCGACAAATACCAACAATTGTATTCTTGTTTCTCCAGTATAGTAAAGTAGTTTGAACGGGCAAGGAGGATGCAATTACGCGCAAGACTACCGAAGATGTTATGGGCAGATGCGGTTAACACGACCGCATATTCTATCAACCATACTCCGATGAAACCGCTAAACTTCGAGTTACATGAAATGAAATGGAAAGGTAAACATATTTTTCTTGCTCACATGCAAATTTTGGGAGCATCTCCATGTCCATGTTGATGCAGTAAAGAGGGACTAACTAGACGCGAGGTTCAAAAATGTGTGTGTATTGGTTCGGGTCAAATTATTTTGGTTATCGATTTTGGATCGAGTAAGGTCGAAAAATAATTCGGTCAAGAGAGACAACCTTTAATGAAGATGAACTCTACAAGAATATCTTCGGATGCAAAGGCGAAATCAAACTAAAGGAGAGTGTCCATCAAATTCTGATTACGGAAAAAACGAGTAAAGATGATTCAAGCGAGCCCGAGGAGGATGAGATTTCGGTCGAGGATGTGATCGAAAATGCCGATGAAGACTGGCCCAAACCGCACAAGACCAAAACCCAGAAACTCCATTTGTGAGATGAGCAAACGGGACAATCCCCTCTCCTCCCAAAAAAAAAAAAAAGAAAATCCGTTATTCACCATTACTCCACTATTTGTTGTTAACCGATGCGGGTGAACCAAATGATTACCACGAGACAGTAGAAACAGATGATTCGATCAAATGCGAGCGTGCGATGAAAGAGAAGATTGAGTCTCTCCAAAAAAACAAGACTTGGTACCCTTAATATGATCACCCATCACCCCCCTTCATTTCTCACAACTATTTATATATAATTATGCCTCCCCCTGCTTGTTATCCTTAATTTGATCATTTTTTTCATACCATTTTATTTATGAGTTTGTAACAAATATTAACTATTTGTTTAGTTACAATTGAAGTATCATTGTAATTATGGTAATTCTAAACATAACTTACCCTTCAATAATAATGAAGAATGCTTATTTCATTTCTCGGCCTAAATAAGATTATCCGGCCCAATAAAGCCAACAAAAAGAAGTGTTGTGGGCTATGACTTAAAAATATTACGGAGCAGGAATTGAAGATTCCTTGATAGGTCCATGTGTATTCGAAATGAACCTTTTAGAATTCAATAATAGAGAGTGCTTGGCCAGTGGGTCTATTTATTAGAGAACTTTATTTGCCATCATTATCCTCATAAAGTCATAATTACATTTTAATTTGAAATCGAGTTCAATTTTTTACACAAATATTGCTACAATAATCTTATTCACTGTTAATCATCTCAAAAACCTAAATCCAAACAATGCATCTGATCTCACCGAATAATGTGGTATGATTCAAATTTTATGTGAAATGAACTTTTTTTAAAATTATTATTTTTCTTTATAAATCAAATTTGGATCAATCAAACTTGGCTAAAAGACAAATTGAAGAGCATAATAAGTTAATATCCTCGTTTGGCTTGATGCAAAATAATCAAACGTGCACAATTTACGAACCAACTAAAAATTTGAAGTTTTCTTGTCATAGCAATTAGCATGCGTATATATCTCGTTCTACACAAGGCCAAAAAAATATCTGCTAAAACAAATCCAATGTTCTTTTTTTTTTTTTTTTTTCTGTTCTTGCCTCTCTATACATTCTATACACAGTGATTGTATCAGAATTTCTCGGAAATTGTGGAAACATTCTCGTAAAAAACACACTAATGTCCGTAGACTAATTATAGACTTCATATGTGCTTTATAATTAGCTAATAATAACAATTAACTAATTGATTTAAAATCATTCAATATTTGATCAGCTAATTTGTCCTTATATTAATCCACAAAAAGCAAATAAATAGTACATTGGATATATATACATGAGACCTTAATCATTAGTCCTTAAATTACTAAATCATAGTTAAGAGCTGACACCATGTGATCATGAATGAGGAATCTCATATACATTCATTCCTGATGTAGTGCTCCCCTCTATGAATTGTTTTAATCACCTATTTTTATTCCTCAATGGTGATCCACACAAAACTAGAGATTAGTTAATAATTATCCCCACCACTTTCATTTTCTCTAATTCAGTATTTGAATTATTGATCTTGTAAAAAATTTATTTTACTGTGATTATTTACAGTGGCAGATCTTCACCGAAACTGATCGGCGTCTAAATGTGTTGTCTGTAATTGTATCGACACGAAATTATAAATTTATATTGTGAGAATCATAGCAACTTAAATAAAACATTATTATTTTGTAAGTATAAATATAATGCTCAGCAAATCTTGCTATTGTAGCACTTTTCATATATCAGTTTTCTTTTATATATAAAATATTAGTTATTCTTAGTCAAATATTGTGTTTTTCATGTTAAATTGTTTCTATATAAAAATGTATGAATTTTCTCTGGTGTTTGAAGTCCATATTGCTATATTATTTTGTCTGTTTTTTCTTGCTATAAGTTTTATCTTATTTACTAACTAACAATTAATGCAGTAAAATATGAGAATAAGATGCTACATAAAAAAATATACAATTAGAATTCTAATTATTAACAAATTTCGAATGAGCAGCCAATAATGTACTCCATTTCATGACTATAGAAACTGTCAATTGTGGCCTTAACTAACGAACTGGACATACACAATTCATGCAACAAAAGGAGATAATATCACATAATTATTTATAAAAAGTAATATTATTATAATATACAAGTACTTAGTACGAGATATTCGGCAACTCATATCGTACATACTAATTAATTAATACCAATATACAACAATAAGTTAATTTAATTTAATATACAACAAAAGCAGTGTTTAAAATTCGTACTATTAAAAGTGCATCATGGCAACTTCTTAATCGGCGCCTTGTGTACAAATTTAGATTTGTGGGTCCAAAATAAAATGGCTCTCCACCCATTTGTAAGCACGAAAACCGAAATATTCCATCACTATCATCTCATGTAAATATCCCTTTCTTGTTTTTGTTATGCTCAATTAATTTTGTACATTTCACTTCACGAGTAATTTTACACAACATACTTTCGTAACAGATTCTTATAGCAAAATATTGATCATACGTTGAATATTATATTTACACTATAAAATTAGTTTAATTTAATTAAATTCACATCTTACACCTCATTATCCTGTTATCAATCATATTACGAGAACTTGTTGTGTAGAATTACTCTTCACTTCACTACTAACATTGAGATCCATCATCCATGTTATGTTGCACGAAAGCGAGTACGGATATCGTATCGGATACGAGGATAAAATCATGCGATAATTTTCAAAATTAATAATAAATTAATTATATTTTTCAATTAAATGTCATGAGAATTCAAGTTCCATGAAAGTAGAATATATTTATTCTAGAAAATTTCGGAGATAATTTTATAAGTATCCTATAAATATTATGGAAGTATCGCTATATATTTTCATATACAAATTTTATGAGCCAGAGTATATATTGAGCCGAAATATCCTGAAATTATTATTTTAGTCGTATCCTAATAGTATTTTGACGTATCCAAATATACAAGACATATCTGAAAAAAATAAATATTAAAATAATCAAATATCCACGTAACGCATCCGTTTTGTATCGCATTTGCATTCGCATCCGTATAGGATAGTCGTATTGCATTTTAGAAATATCCGCGTAACGGACAATATATAGGATATGAGAAGATCTCAAAGGTGCAAACTGGAGAGTGGTAAGAGAGAAGAAAGGAAATGGGCCATTTGGCACGTTATCCGTATGGGTAGCATCTCTGGAGTTTAGAGGGTAGGATGGGACCCACACACCACCCATCACCGACAAAGCTCCGGGATTGGGTGCTTTCTTGGCCCCACTCGGCTGCTCTAATGGACTAATGGCTACTTAGTACATCTCTCTCTATCTTCCTTCTCTCTCATCAACTAACTATTTATCTCCATCTATCCTCATGTTCCTTCCTTCTTGGTCAATTAAGGTCACATTCTTTTGCCACTTTCACATGATGAACCTTCTCTTGTGAGTGTGTGTGGGGATATTTTCGTGCTAGACAAGGATTATAACATTAATTGTACCAGAGAGTGGCGAAGGGAAAGAAAGTTGGATATTGAATGAATTTATCAATATTTATTGTATTGATATTATTATGTATAATATAATTAGAGCCGAAATCAAGATTTTACTCGAGGTGAATGAACTTTATTTATGCAAATGGTATATTTTAAAATTATAAAAAAATAATAGGTCACATTATAAATTACGAGGGTCTCGACCCTCGACCCTCGCTAGCTTCCCACGGACTCCGATCATATGTACAATGGTTACAAGAATTTTGCAGATTGTAAATTGCAAATTATTGAGTTCTTTACAAACAAGATAAAACCGGAAAGCTCGAAGAACTCTCTCCTTATAATCCACAAATACATAAGAAATTGACTAATAAAAATGAAATACCTGATATTGGCTGCGTAAGTATTAGAAATAGACATTGAAACGAAGAATCGTATATTTTGTTTTTTCATGTTTCCTTGTACTCTACAATTTGTTGAAAGTAATATACAAATTAAAAATAATAATTAGAAATCTTTTAATTTTCTATTACTATTATGAAACAACACATACATTTATCAGGGAGATGCTTAAATTTTTCATGGAACAAAACATGTAATATCATTCTTAATTAATTTTAGACCATAATTTGTACCTCTTCGGTGAATAAATCTCGGTTTGTATATGTTTGTTATGTGGCATTGCTTTCAAAGTCATATATATTTTCCATTTATTAATGCGAATTTGGCTAGATAATATTAGATGCTTTTGCTGTATTTTATTCATGTTTTGGTTATTGCGAGAAATTCGTCCTACATTTTTTTTTGTTAAATTCTCAAAATTTTCTATAATAAACAAAGTTATCCCGATAATAGCTTAGTATACATTACCAACTCTAGAATTAAGTTTGTTATGTGACAAAAATTTGAAGGAGCGATGAATATATAAAAACTAAGGGGACGTTTGTAAAGTGGAATCAGATTATAAGGTGGAGGAGACCAAAATTATGAAATTAATAATTTCATAGTTTGTTTTGATGCTATAAGATACTGAAAAATATAATTATTTGTTATTTGTATACAAAATTTTAGAATTCTTTTATTGAAAATGTAGAAATGATGTTTAATTAAAATTGTACACAATATAAAGTATCGTTCTTATGAAATTAAATTTGCCAGTTTGACATTCCTCAAATCTAGAGAATGTATAATATATAATATTATTAGTTATGTGAATTTAAAAATTATAATATAATTATTTCTTGATAATAATCATTTGCTCCACTTTGACATTCCTCAAATCTAGAAAATTAAATTTGCCAGTTTTATGAAATTAGAAGATTCAAGAATAATATAATTTCATTTTTTTCATAACCAAACAAACAATTATGTTGGAAATGAAAATATATAATTTTATTCCATACCAAAATTCCCATATTTCCAAACATGTCCTATAAAAATATACACCATCAATTCTTGCTTTTATATTAATACAATTTTTCACAGCTTTGGATGGATATTAGAAAGGTACTATCAACCTTTCTATTATTAATAGGAAAAAGTTGGACCTCCCCACTTACCCTCCCCCACACCTCTTGATGTGTTGGCATAAGGCTTAACACCTTCAAATTTAACATCTTAATTATGATTTAACACCTTAATTTGTAGTTTAACATCTTCATTATGATGTTAAACTATAAATTAAGGTGTTAAATCATAATTCAGATGTTAAACCATAGTGGTGTTAAGCGTTACGATGACACATCAAGAGGTGTGGGGGAGAGTTGGGGGAAGTGCATCACTACTTATTAATATACGTATGGCTAGATTTGCACAAGTCATAGTCAATTTTCTACAAAGTTCAATAAATATTCCCAGTTCATTAATAAGATCCATCTTTTTGCAAAACAAATGAAAGCACAAATTTACAATAAAAGTAAAAAGTTCCTTCATAAAAATCCAAATATGATTCGTTAACAAGATCGACCCTTTTGGAAAATAAATAGAAACACAAATTTGCACTAAAAATAATAATTTATTTCATAAAAACTCAAATATAATACCGATACTAATTTGATTAAAATATATCCAAATCATATTTAAATATGACATAACAAATTAGGATTGGATGAACGTAAATACTGGGTCTCATTGTAGACCAATCACAATATCTCATGTCACATTCAAAATATATTTCAATAGTTAATATGGCTACTCAATAATAATTTAAGTTCATGAACCATGTTTAGGCGCGTAATTAGCTACCATCCAATCCAATCGAACATAGTTGATGAATGTACGGCTCTGAGGCCATAGATTAGGTACGTATCACCTTAACTATAAATAATTAAATATGAAGAAAATAGAATCTATCTTGTCATGGACTACGAGCATGTGTATATTATTGCCTACACCTCGTCTTCGGCCCTTTACTAACAAATTTCATGATAGCCCATCTCCCTAGATTATCGCCTCTCATTGATAAGAGACAAGATCCGCTGAATGATTCGCTTGGTTCATCACGAGGCAACGACTCCTTTTTGTATCACTCATTTTTTAATTTTGTATGGCATTGTTATTATATTTTTTTTATTGGCATTGTTTATATTAATGATATTTTATATATATCATTTTTAGTGAATAAATACTCTAAATGATTAATAAGATAATGTCGAAGATGTTAAACAAGTTTTTTTTTGTCGAGGAATTTGTAATACATCATAACACAATAGAAGAAAAGAGCATAGTCTCGTCTTGTTTAATAGATAAAACTTAGTAATTACTTAAATAGTACAATGTGTTTATTATTGATATCTTCAAGATTAAACATTTTGTGACTAATGTGTGGGCTTTTATAGATGATAATGTACTAGTAGGGTTTTTGGGATGTAACAAATGACATCGACGAAAAATCGTAATGGTACCATCGTGTAGTCGAAAACATACATATGTGTACATTGAAAAATCTCGAAGACACTATCGTATGACATATGAGCGAACAAAATATGTATTACATTGAGAATAGATACTTAAGGTCAATATGTGTTTTTTTGCGTGGTACTTGACCAATAAACTTCTTAGTTGTAAGCTCAACACAATCAATCACATGTCATTGTTTACCATATACTTGTCTATGTTTTTCTTGTGGAAGTATAATGATCACGTGCTGATATTAGGATGACCACCAATAAATAAAACGTGATGCATCAGTATTGAGTAAACATTTCATGTTGTTTCAACAAACGAGATCACGCGCATCGTGCTCGTGAAATTTATCGTCAATTGACTCATAATTCAAATGGTTGAGTGCATTGTACAATAAACCACGGGTCATGAGTTTAATCCCCATTGACACCACCAAATAATATATGGAGAACAAATAACCTTCGCCATTTAAAAAAAAACTCATGAGATTCATAATGAAATGGTAGTGTGGAATAATTTTGTTGTTACTTGTTAGCTCGACGACAAAATTGAAATGATGTTAAAGTCGTGAATGAGTTTGTTAGACTTGCAACTTATATGAAATTTATAATTTTGAAACGATTGATGTCAGTAGATAAAACGTGAAATATTATTTATAGTCACTTAGCCGTCATAATGTTTTTCCAAAAATAGATGTATATCATTATACAACCATCTCAAAAGTTGTTTATAACGATACTTCACAACTAATTGACAAATATGTGCCCAGTACAAAACACATTACCGTGCGCGAGAAGACAACGTAACAAACTCAAATGTTTTTTTTACCAACCATCTCATGTCTCGCTCACTAATATCACAGTATGCTCGACGTTTATGCCAGTCTTTTCATTGTCGTTTAGTAAGAAGGGGTGCCGTAAGAAAGAAGACAAGTAACTAACCAAATGATATTATTTACCAACCAAAATCCACGTGTCTCCCGTAAAATCACTACCCTGCTCATTCATCTCTTTCTTTATCTGATAGTATTATTAGACTTGTTGTCGTAGACGAGAAAAATAAATTAAAAATCAAGTATATATACGATATTATACAGTAAGAAATGTATTCTAATAACTCATCATATAGTTAACACTAATGTCAGTTTTTTAATAACGATATTTAACACATAGGTCGATTTATTGTCAAAATTGATACAAAATAATCTACAATTAACTAAGTTAACTCCATTTTATTAAATCATCACACGAAGTATTACATGACCGCTCTAGCCATAGAAATATCATAGCCAAATAATGGATGGAGAACAAATAACCTTCGCCGTTTAAAAAAAAAACCCATGAGACTCATACTGAAATGGTAGTGTGGAATAATTTTGTTGTTACTTGTTAGCTCGACGACAAAATTGACATGATGTTAAAGTTGTGAATGAGTTTGGTAGACTCGCAACTTATATGAAATCTATAATTTTGAAATGATTGATGGCAATAAATAAAACATGAAACATTATTTATAATCACTTAACCATCATAACTGTTTCCCAAAAATAGACGTGTATCATTATACAACCATCTCAAAAGTTGTTTATAACCATACTTCACAACAAATTGATAAATATGTGCCCAGTACAAAACATTACCGTGCGTGAGCAGACAACGTAACAAACTCAAATGTTTTCTTTTACCAACCATTTCATGTCTCGCTCACTAATATCACAGTATGCTAGTTTATGCCAATCTTTTTAGTGTCATTTAGTAAGAAGGGGTGCCGTAAGAAAGAAGACAAGTAACTAACCAAATGATATTATTTACCAACCAAAGTCCACGTGTCTCCCCTAAAATCACAACCCTGCTCATTCATCTCTTTCTTTATCCGATAGTATTGGACTTGTTCTCGTAGGCAAGAAAAATAAATTAAAAATCAAGTATATATACGATATTATACAGTAAGAAACGTGTTTTAATAACTCATCATATAATTAACACAAATGCCAGTTTTTAATAACGATATTTAACACTTAGGTTGATTTATTGTCAAAATTGATACTAAATAATTTACAATTAATAAGTTAACTCCATTTTATTAAATCATCGCACAAAGTATTACATGGCCGCTCTAGCCACAGAAATATCATAGCCATATCCTCCGGTCCATTGCACCATGTCTAAGTAAGTCTAAAAACATCCATCCATCCCTGCCGAAACTAAACGTAACGTCACTGCACTCCAGTCCAAAGGAACACTGTGGGTCCATCATGCCTCTTCTAATCATCTTCCTTTCTTAATCAAAGGAGATCTCCTTTGTAATATTATAATACAGAGTAAACAAGTATAAGTAAGGAATGGGTGGTCCAGTTGGAGGAAATGGAGAAGATTGTCAAGGCCGTTGGAGGAAGATGGAGGAATGGGTTGAGTTTGCAAGCCTCTTGTACGGAACTACAATCTTCTCTCTTCTCTCTTATTAAAGTGCCTGTGAACCCATTTCTCTCTCTTTCCTCTCTCTCTCACTTGTATTATTGCATGGATGGAGATCTCAGGAGCACATCAGCAGGTATATGTACAGAAATATATTCATCATACATGTACATAGATTCATAAATGCATGCAGTATTTCACAAAAGGAGTTATTGGTAATTTTTCCTATCTATTTCCAAGAGGAAAGAATATTTCTTCTTTTAATTGATTTGGAATTTGTGTTGGTTTATTTTCTTTCAAAAATATTTGTTCTACTCTTTTTGTGTGTTGTGTTGAGAAAGATATTAAGATCTGGTGTGTTTGGCACTTGAGGTGACCTAGCAATCTAGGTATTGAATTTCTACTATTTTTTTTCTCTTTAATTTTGGTTGAACTGTTGTCTTCTTTTTATGCTGCAATTTTTCTTTTCTTTTTACTAGTTTTTTTTCAGATTAAAGTGTCGCCTCTTTATCTTTCTATTAGAAATAAGGAAATAAAGAAAAAGAGGTTCTTTCAATACACTTCAATAAAATTAGCATAAAAAGATCAAGAAATTTTGTTATTTTATTTTTGTCTGTCATCTTTTTGTACCTTTTTTTCTAAACACCTTTAAAATTCCTTTCAACAGCTGAAACAAATTCTTTTAGTTATTTTCTTTAAGATATTATACTAGATTTTGGTGATCTCTATAATGTGGATTAAAGCCCTTTTTTATTTACTCTCTGTATTATTCTCAGAAATTCAATGAGAAACAACCCAATTATTACCATGCATTCATGCCTTTGTTTGTACTTTCTTGTACAATCTACTCTGTAATTCCTCCAAGAAATTAAAGTTTCTTAAATACACAAAATACTTTTTCATCTTTCTTCTCTTATTTGCAAAAATCTCTCTCTTCAAATTTCATATCATTTTCAGCATTATGTAGTCAGATTTTTAGACTGTTGTATCAATTATTTCTTAATACATATATATTTGTACAAACACTTTCTCAAAATTTCTTTCCTTTTTCAAAGAACTTAAATCATCTATCTTATAAATAAAGGCTTTTGCTTTCTAATTTTCCTTCAAAATCATCCTACTGCTAGATTTTATCAAATTTTCAAAAACCCTTCTATGATTCAAAACCCCAATAGGTTATTGAAAACTAAACCTACTGCTAGATTTTATCAAATTTTCAAAAACCCTTCTATGATTCAAAACCCCAATAGGTTATTGAAAACTAAACAAGTTATTTCTTTTAAAATCCAATTATACACACATGTGTGTGTGGTTCAAGAATCACCCTAATTGTTATAAATATGCTCTTTTTTCTTTGCGCGAGAGATACTAAAAGCTCTCTCGCATTTACTCAAAAAATATGGCCTTTTTCTTTTATTTTTCAATCATCACCTTAAAATTGTACATTTTATAATTCACATTTTCACAGATCGAAGCCGAATTTGCTTGCATTTTGCACCTTCTAAAATATAATGATACCATTTTCAACTAATTCTAACTCTTTTAATTATTCGCGTGCACGTAGTTAATGGCTAATCATCCGTTGGAAGAGGTGCTCGGATGTCACAACCCGCAAAACCAACGCCAAAACCAAAACCAAAACCACCAACATCTTCATCACCACATGCAACAAAACCAATTGCAAGAAAACCAGTCTCAAGTTCAAAACGAGCAACAGAAGAAACCGAGACCGCAACCTGAACAGGCTCTGAAGTGCCCTCGGTGCGACTCCACCAATACAAAGTTCTGTTACTACAACAATTACAGTCTGTCTCAACCTAGGTATGTATTCCATTGGCAGCAAATAATAAAAACATTATTTGATGATTAAAAAGAAGATATTGATTATGAAGACTTGATGCTTCAGACCATACTTTATGAATATTTTAGGCACTTGTTTTATGTGTGTGTTTATGTACTATTACGCATTTTAATTTGAGTGGATTTGAGTGAATCAAGGCTAGTGGGTGGAAGCAAAATGATGGAGAAAATTAATTGATTATACGAACTAATGAAGCCCTGTGCATTATTCATGTGAACCAACCAACTTTACCTTTGCACTTTGTTTATATTCAATTTAAAAGGTGGAGCTTGGAATTAAAATGTCACAAGCCGTTATACTAAAATAAAAATCACACGTTCATACCTTGTAATCGATCAATTGTAACTATATTGAATGATTTTTAATTTTATGTTTTAGCATTACAAGATAATGAACTTGTATGATTGATTATCAGGTACTTCTGTAAGAGTTGTCGCCGATACTGGACTCAAGGTGGATCTCTCCGCAATGTCCCCGTAGGTGGTGGTTGTCGCAAAAATAAGCGCTCATCTCCGTCTCCTTCTAATCCCTCAACTCCAAAGAAAGTGCAAGAAAACCCTCAAAATTTAGCAACTTCTGCTAACCCTAACCCTAATTCCACTCCTTTGCTTGCATCCCTCATTCCACCTCCTAGTGACTTGACTCTTGCCTTTGCATGTGGTCTTAACAAACCAAACATGATTCCTGTCATGCATGAAGGGTACCCAAATGGATTTCTTGACATACTAAGGGGTGGTGGCTTTGTTGAAAGCAATGGGAATGGTAATAACAGCAATGGTGGTTTTCAAGGTTTCTTCTATGGATTTGGTACAAATGGTAACAATGCAGGTACTGACATTGGTCAACTCGGTGCTGGTAATGGAGAGGAGATTGTCATGCCTTCTTTTGAAGCTAATGCAAATGCTCCAGAAGGGACAGGTCCAGTTGAAGGTGCAAATGGAGGCGATGCAAATGACAATGTGATGGTGCAAGGCTCCACTTCTTCTTCTTCTTGCAAGGAGGCCCTGGATGGAGGACTTCAATGGCAACAACTCGATGGAAATGGAAATGGAAATGGAAATGGAAATGGGATGGGAAACGGTTCGGTGCATGACTCGGCGAAAGATTATTGGAACAACATTGGGTCTTCGTCTTCTTGGTATAGCCTTGTTAACAGCTCCATGATGTAAAATGAGTTTCATTGAGATTTGAGGGAGGAGTTTAAGTAATTAGAGGTATCTATTAGATAATTTTTTGGTGTAGTTTTCATCTCAGCCTTGTTATTTAAGAAGTATATTTAATTCGATTTCATTTGAGAGCTGAGATGGAGATTAATCAAGAGGTTGTCTAATTCTTGCCAGTCAAATTAGGGTTAATAATTAGGGTCCTTAATCTAGAAAAAAGCAAAAAAAAATTAGAAAAATAAAAATCCAAAAAAATAGTAAAAACTAAAACAGGAACCTCTTTTTTTAGCTTTTTCTATTTAAAACACCAACTAGTTATTTTTATCCTTGTAATATTTTGCACCTAGATATTTTCTCTTTTTTTTTGTTCATTTGGGTGGTGGTGTTGTATTATAGAGCTTTCAGTAAAATCAAAATGTTCGGAAACATTGTTGTTGTTCTTTTTTAAAGTTCAAGCATTGTGATAAGTAGGTTATAATTGAACGAGTCCTTTTCTTGCCATTCTTGGGATGAAAGGATAAGAATGCATTTATACAAGCAAAATTCTTTTGAAAGATTCTTACTGACAAATGAATTGCGTTGGTATTACATAAAGGGAGTTCTATCATACACCTTTTTACAAGAGTATTTTGGGTATTTTAGCAATTAATTATATTTGTAAAAGGGTGTATCATAAAATTTATCTTTTATAGAAATTTTGATTTAAATGAACAACAAAAAATTCCAATTTAGTTAAACATTAATTGATAAATATATTTGATATCTTACCTTAAATATTCATAAATGGATAATTACTCCAAATACCCTTGAAAATGGGTGTATGATAAGAAAATGGGTGTATGATAGAAGCCCCCTACATAAATGGGTTTAAAACTTCAAAATTATCTAATCCGAATTAATTCAAATTTGATGCAAACTCTAATGCAATCGGATCATGATTCGATATAATTTAGAAACATGATCAATGCTTTTAAACCGATATAATGATTGAAGGAATCATGTTAATAAAATTTTGCAAATCACGAAACCTTTTTTTTTTCCTTGGATTTCATTTGTCTTAAATTTATGATCAGTGTTTTTGCACCAACTTTTTTGGTAATGAACCAGTGAATTGTGTGATATTTGAAAATAAAAATTGAGACAAAAAAATGTTGGAAGGAATTGGAAGGAGGAATAACACCATAATTTGAGGTGTTGTTCCCGAGAAGTTCTATTTATGATTGCCACTCCACTAGCATCTTGTTTGGACTACCAATAGAAAACACAAAATGCTATAGTTACATAAATATGACTCCTCACTCAATTTGTTGTCAATGTGGCAATCTCAAGATGTATTACGCAACCACTACCATAATTATATTTTTATTTTAATATGAAGCATTAATTTTTATGATAATAAGGAGGACATAAGCATTTTTTGTACCATCACATTGTCATTCTTAATAGAAAACACAAAATTGTCACTCCACCAGCATCTAACATGAAAATTTATTAATTTGTAGGGACAGAAAAAACATAACCATTTTTTGTCATTTTTATGATATATAATCTAATATGTTGATATAGTACTTTTTTTAAGTTGATGTAATAAATAACGCCTTAGTAAAATATGGAATCAAAATTTATTTTATGTGATAATATTCTATTATTAATAATCCAAAAAAGTTTCTCAATTTTTATAGAACAAAGAGAAGAAAATGATACAATGTTCTCATTAATAGGATTCACCTCCGGAAGGCTCGCCCACCATCAATGTGCGTAGTTTAAAACTATTAGAGCCTATATATATAAAATTTGTGAGAATAAGTTGGTAGAAAAAGAAATTACCATTTTTTAATGAAATCATCACTCTCTCTTTGGATATGTTATTCCAAAAATCTCTACATATCAAAATAGGAGCTAGCAGAATGTAGTCAAACTTAGTTTTTATGCGGTGATTTTCTATGAAACTAAATTTAACCAATAATTTGTAATCAAACTTGTGTAATAATACATATATCAGAGATTCATATTCACAGTAGGATTATTTGACAAAGCAACATTGAAACTCATTGAACAAAAATAATATTTAAATGAAATAGTAGTGGGTTGTGTTGCGCCCAATATTTGGGCTCAAAGAGGGTGAGTTTGTCCTTTTTTTTTTTTTCTTTCATATTGTTGGGAGTTAATAGAAAGTTAGGCAAAATTTGTAAGATAGGTAATATTTTTGATTATTTGATCACATAAATCAATCATAAATGTTTTACACATGTACGAGTTTATATTAATTAGTCTTATATGATTCATAAATCAAACACAAACTTATGCATTCATATTTTTGTAAAAGAAAAAAGAAAAAAATTAATTTGCTATTCTTTTAGCAAGTTACTGTGTCTATGAACTTGAACAATTAAGATGTTGAAACAAGGGGGTGCATAATAAAAATGAATACATATGATTAAGATGGATAATTCGGCCTTGAAATCTGATGATGTAACCAGCACGCCAGACAACAAAATCTTTGTGTAGATTTTAATGAGAGAGAGAGAGAGAGAGAGAGAGAGAGAGAGAGAGAGAGCTCCTTTTGCTGGCTATTGGCTATAAATAGATAAGTCATTATTTTATTGTGAAATTTGCATTAAAGAACCTAATTTATTATCAAATTGGAAAATATCCATATCTTCTTCACACTTATGTAATTGATAGAAGGGATTGATTATTATTCAGACAGAATGCAGGGACTAATATAAAATGTTCTCATATTGACAATGTTAGTTCAGGGGACCTAGAAAATTGCTTTCTGCGCCTAATGTTTAGTTGCAATCAAGCATATGCATAAATGGACCTTATAAGTTATACCACCTCTCAATTCCAAAATATAACAGAGGCTCCACGTGTTACCACCAAATGAAAGAGACACATAAAATTGCAACATATAGATGGGCTTTAGAGTAGTTTAAAATCTTGGTCCGATAATTTATAATCGAAATATAACACTATATTGGGCCGAAATTTGGTCGATTAATGGTTTATCTAATATTATATTTTAGAGAAATTTTCAAAAACGCCCATTATTTTTAGAATTATCAAGACAACCCTTGGCTTTTAGATTGTTGTAAAAACCTCTAGAAATCGAGTTGAAATTTTTTTACTCCTTACTAATGTTATCTTTAACATTCCATCCATTTTTGTACAAAAAGTACCTTCACAATTTATTTTATAAACAAATAAATAAATAATATTTCACAATATAACATTTCATAATATCATATTATCTCATTTATTATGCTATTCTACAATGTATTATATAAACTTTTTAATGTAAAAAATATAATATGAAATAGTATTTATTTAATAAAATAATATATTTATATATTATAAATACTACAAGGAAGTTTGAAAATAACCCCCTATCTTTTTCTTGAATTTGTAAAAAACCATCTCTCCCGAACTTTTCATTTCATTTATCCTCTTATAGATTAAACTTAACATTTCATTGTGTTGAATTTTTTTGAACCGAAATACCCCTCTATTTTCCACATTTAATTATATTAAATCTTTTTTGTATTATTTTAGTCATTTAAAAATCTCCATAAATATTTTGATATTATTTTATATATATTTTTTCATATATATAATTTAAAAAAACTATATATCATTTATTACAGTAGTAAATTTTTTGAAAATAGAAGGATATTTTGGTATGTCATTTATTATAGTAGTAACACTTTGTAAATATCTATGGAGATTTTAAAATTAATAATAATACAAAAATGCTTAATTTGTTATGAACATAATTATATGGTTGTCATAATTATGTAAGATATTTAGTATATCATTAATTCTTGGTATTGTAACTTTTCTTTTGACCTAACTCACAATTTCTACTGTATAAAGAGGATAATGTTCACTGTATAGATGTATAAAGCAATCCATTTGCATATAATTTTTTTCTTCTTCTTTGTTTCTTGTTGTTTTATTTTTATTTTATAACATAATTGAATTAATTATGGAAAATAGAAGAGTATTTTAGTCCTGAAAAATTGCAACACCATGGAATGTTAAGTTTAATTCCTATTGTGTGGTGGTGGGGGTGTGTGTGTGTGGGTGGGGGGGGGGGGGGGGGGGGGGGGGGGGGGGGGGGGTGGTGGTGGTTGTGAAAAGTTTGAAAAAGACATTTTTTTGTTGTATCTAAAATGTGAGATTTCTTTTTTGGGAGGGAAATGAAAATTTTGAGAAAGAGATATTTTTGGAGTATCCAAAAATTGGTTTTTTTTTTTACAAATTCGAAAAAGAGATAAGGGATTATTTGAAAATTTTCATAATTAAATAAAATTGTGTGTTGTAAAATATTATCATAAATCAGTTTTTAATATAATAACATGGATTTATGTATTTGTATTTGTTAATAATTTATATCGTGCAAATAATTTATAAAAAAAATCAATAAGGATATTTTTGGATGAAATGTTAAAAAAAATATTGTAGGGTGTTTTTGAGGGAATATAAAAAAATTAAACAGTTTTTTTTTTTTTGATAATATTAAAAAAGTAAGTTGGGAGGTATCTGTCATTTTTGAAAAATTCCCTATATTTTAATTAGTACTTAATAAATAATTTATATTTTAATTAAAAATCAGTCTTGCCATGGTCAATTAAAAAAACATAAATTACGCGTATTGAATTGGAAATTAACTCGTAATTGAAAAAGCCAATTATTCAGAAGAGCAAGCAACCGTGTCTAATTTGTTCTTGAATAAAGTTTGAATAATGTTTTTACAAGTATTTTTGGTACCCATCATAACTCATACCAAATCCTACTTATTGGAAAATATGGCTGGGTTTTTTTTGTCATATTCATGCTAAATTTATGTCATATTAAAATTAAGGGTTCTTACTAATGATCCCAATGATCTCATGAGTAATTATGTATAATATGTTCTCGTAACATGATTGACAACAGGATAATAAGGTGTAAGGTGTTGATTGAATTAAATTAAACTAATTTTAATAGTATGAATACAATATCCAACGTATGATCAATATTTCTCTGCGAGAGTATATTGCGAGAGCATGTTGTATATAATTACTCATTATCTCTTAGCTTGGATATTGGTTAGGTACTTTGATACATGATCCGTATATTGTGGATTCGAGTCTCATTGATACTATATAAATATTGAATAAAAAAATAAGCACGATTCGTCGTCTAGGATTTTGCTCAAAAAATAATAACTAAGGGTTCTTTCTCTGATAACGACGTACTCTAACTTTTTCATAAATCAAATCTAGATAATTTAAAAAAAAATATATGTTTGTATGTATTTACTATTTACTATTGAAATTGTTAAATATGACAAGAAAGATATATATTAATTGATAGGAAAATATTAAACATACCTCCAGCTAGAGGTGGCAATCGGGCGGGTCGGGTCGGGTTCGGGTCGGGTCGTTTCGGGTTGCGGGTCATTCGGGTCATCGGGTCGCGGGTCGTTCGGGTTTCGGGTCGTTCGGGTTTCGGGTCGTTCGGGTCTTTCAGGTTCGGGTCGTTTCGGTTTTCGGGTCATTCGGGTTCGGGTCGTTTCGGTTTTCGGGTCATTCGGGTTCGGGTCGTTTCGGTTTTCGGGTCATTCGGGTTCGGGTCGTTTCGGTTTTCGGATCATTCGGGTCGTGACTATTTTGATTTTCGGGTAATTCAAATTTCACAATATTTGATTTCGAATCATTCGATTTTCCAAAAATTTAGTTTTCGGGTAATTTCTGATTTATTTTATTGATTCCGAGATATTTTAACAATATTATATTGATTTTAACAATAATATTTTAATTTTCGGGTCATTCGGGTCGTGAATTTCGGGTTCGGATTTCGGATCGTTTGGGTCATTCGGTTTCGGGTCGATTTCGGATTCGGGTCATTCGGTTTCGGGTCGATTTCGGGTTCGGGTCATTCGTTTTTGGGTCGATTTCGGGTTCGGGTCATTCGGTTTCGATTTCGGGTTCGGATTCGGGTCGTTGACTTTTCAATATTTTCGGGTCGGGTCGGGTTCGGGCGGGTCGGGTCATTTTTTCGGGTCGGGTCAGATTTTGCCAGCTCTACCTCCAGCTCTCTTTCATGAAAAGATTTAAGAATTAAAATTTTAATTCATAGTTTGACAATTTATTTAGATGTCAAATAACAAATTAAGATAATTAAATTATCAATTATAATATTAAATCATGTGTTTACGTGTTAATTCTTAAGTATTAACCACGTATCACTACTCTAATTGATATGTACCCAAAGGTGAATGAATCTCTATGCCTAAATACCGTTAATTAATTTTATATTTTTGCGTGTGTTCGTTGTACTTTTATATGTAGTTATTGTACCATTCCTATGTCCATTTTTTAGAGGCATTTTGTATGTACATTAAATTTAAAAAAAAATCTTGGATATACATATTCTAGTGACAATATATATCATTATATGTATCATAATATATTTTTTCAAAGAATACATACTACATAATATATTTTTATATTTTTACTGTATTTTTTGTGCATAATTGTTACAAGTTTTTGTATGTCTGTTATATATTTTACGAGGCCAATGATTAATACAGGCCTAAATACCGTTAAATTAATTTTATACTTTTTGTGTGTTCGTTGTGCTTTTTATATTTAATTAGTATACCATTTTATATGTACTTTTTGTGTGACACTCTAGTGACAATGTGTATTATAATACTTTTTTCTGAAAGAATACTTCAAACATTTTGATATGCTTGTTGTATTTTTTTAATTTGTTACACATTTATGTATGTGAGTTATCTATTTTGCGAGGCCGGTGATGAATACCCATAACATAAATGCTTCCAAGCCAACATTTATGTAACAAATTATAAAAACAATATGATCGTACATAAATTACGAATTACAAGCAAATGATAAACTTTTTATTTGAACAATAATAAACATACATCACACTTTGAAATTAACATAATTCCAAGGGGGCTATGAACAAAAAAAAAAGCCAAGCCCCTTCAAGCATACATCATCACACTTTAAAAATAGCATAGTTTAAGGGGCTATACATAAAAACCCAAGCCCCTTCAAAGCCTAAAGAGTAAAAACCTATTCATTGATGCTTCTAAAAAAAACCAAGAAACACCATTTCAATTAGAGATTCAATACTCCATTAATACTATCCAAGATAACTCCATGATTTGTAGGGTTTATAGCTTGCAATAGAAGACCTCCATATCATCACCAACTTGCTAAAACCATTTAAATAAAGATAAACAAAGAAAAGGACCAAAAATAAAAACATAAAATTCAAATCTTATGTGACTTAAAATTCGTCAAAAGATTTCATGATGGTAACACAACTACATACATGGAAGGTGCCAACTTCGAAAAAAAATATAAGAAGCCAGCCCTTTTACAACAAATATATATCATGCATGATGCAAAATTTTTTTTCGGTAGAGAGAAAGAAAGTAAAAGTTAAAAGTTTCATGCTTTCAGTTTCTCTCCTTCTGGTTTCGTCATGAATTTGATGGCCATGATCAATTCTCTGAAAATCTTGAGTTTGATACTTCCTCTCTTAGGCATGGTACCTTTGGGTTTGTGAACAACTCCACATTTTGTAACTTGGTGCTTCACCATTAGTTCCAATTGTGTGTGTGTGTGTGTGAGCGAGAGCGAGCGAGCGAGAGAGAGAGAGAGAGAGAGTTGAGAGAGAGAGAGAGAGAGAGAGAGAGAGAGAGAGAGAGAGATGAGTTGAGTTGAGTTGAGTTGAAGGGAGGAGACATTTATATATGGGGTCAAGTGGGCCCAAAAAGTGCATATAATTTTCATTACTTTTGGAAAAAAAAAATAGTTTTCTTGCAAAATAATTCAGCTCAGAATGCACAAAGGAAAGTGAATCGCAATTGACCAAAGGGTTGACATTGAATTCTAGAAGCAGACAATAATGCATTTTTGTTTAGGAAAATTATAATATTTTTCCCAATTGTCCTTTCAAAATCGTAATGGAGTAAACATGACATCATTTTGTCATAAACATATTTTATACCAAATTAATTAAGAATTCAATTAACACCTAAATAAAATGCAATTAAAAATCTAATTAATTAACTTTAGATTAAATTAATCGATGGTCCAATGAATTAATTTTTAATTAAAATAATCAAATTAACATTAAAAATTAATTGGGGGAGATTTTTGGAATTGGATAAGAGCTCCCAATTAATATTTCCCCTACCGTGAAGTCACGATTCCTATGATAAAATATGGGAGCATGGTAGAAGGCCTCTTTTGTTTAATACAAAATGGCCAAATTATGGCCAAATTTATTGTCAACCCCTCCGAAATGAGGAATATTATCACCAGTACTCCTCCCTCCTCTTCTAGTTTTCGAAAATATGCCTAAACTATCTTCTTTTTTTCTCTCACTTGATAGTATATAATAATATATAAATGAATGTTTAAAATTACGATATTGCGGTCAATTACGGTGAGGCCTTTTTTGCAGCGGATTGCGATTGCGGGCACAATTGTGACGTTATGACCTTATTGCGGAGATTCGTTGCTATATTAAATTATGTAATAATAATAGTGTGTTTAAATATATTTTTCACAATATCTTTTTTTCACCACTAATATCATAAAATCTTCTTTATAATTTTCTTCTAAAAAAAAATAAAATAGTTGCCACGAACATTTTCAGTGTAAAAAAAAAATTGATCATAAAATTCAATTATACGAGATATTTGGATTTAGATTTTGTTGTGGAATTTTTCGTCGACATCCTAAAAATATCAAAACAATATAACTCAAGTTTTAAATCGAAATATCAATGAAATACAATGAAAATTGTGAAATTCATATATTTATAAATGAAATTGACACATTTTAGAAGTTATATACGTTATAAGCATATTTTGATAATGACACATGAAAATTAAATAATAAATAATCACAAAATCATGTTATAATCTTTATATTAAATAATTCTTGATGAAATTACTTTAACGTGTGTTTTGTGTTTAATTCAGGATAAAAAGACAATTTTCCAAATCCATGTCCATGACTGTGTTCCTTTCGTCGAGACGAGCGATTTCGATATATAATTAGCCGCAATACCGCAATTATTAGCCAATTATATAACCGCAATACGCAAAATCTATTCAAACCAATTATATAACCGCAATTATTAGCCGCAATACCGCAATTTTACCGATATTTGGCCGCAATATCGCCGCAATTTCCACAATTTTTCAAAAACGCAATCTTGCGCAATATATGGTTGCGATTCTAAATTGTAGTCCGCAATTTCGATAATTTGCGCCGCTTTAAAACACTAATATAAATCAAGAATAATTTAGGAATCTTCTTAAACCAATAAGAAAAAAGATGATCACTGAATACCATCTATTATATTTTGTAGGGGTATCCGTGATATTTCCTACTTTTGTAGGAGTATACATGAAAGTTTGATAATTTGCAGGATACACATGAAAATGCACATGCAATAATTTGGTATCTAATTTGTAACTTGAACGAATAAAACACTAATTTTAGGAAATATCATGGAAACTACAAACTTGGTCACCTAGACATAAAATTAAACAAAAATATTGTACTTAATTCAGAGACTTACTAATTCGCGAGTTATTTTTCTCCATCATTTCGAGAATAAGGTTGAGCAATTCCACTCGCAATTCCCGCACTCTATTCCCATTCACCTCCTCCAATAACGAACCAAACCATTTCTCTTTGTCCTCTTTTAACCCCTTCTTATTTTCATTCTTATAATACCATTCACATATCGATCTTGCAATAGCCAGTACAAACACACCACAATCATAGCCGTTCATTTGCTGATACGTGGGCCCCTCCATATATCTATCACAAATCAAGTTGGTATTCAATATCAATTATCAATTATCAATTACACTTATGCCCTGATGAAGAAAATTATCTCAATTCATTTTCACAAATATATTAAATTGGGAATCATATATTCATTAATTAAATAAAACATTAAAGTAATACCTCAATTCATTTTCACTAATGAAGCCTTTGACAGCCTTGTAGAGCTTAAACGCATGGACGCGATTCATGCCCTCATGACTATCATGGTGCACGAATACTCTGGAAGACAAATGGAAGACCAACAAGCTCCAATGTGACCCCCCCTCAGCAAGGGTAACATCAGGGTTATCATTAACAGGAAACAACACAATTTCCTTCTCACCCAGCTTCAGAGGAGCAACAATGTCACCGAGCAAGCTTGGGTCGGGGAAATTGGAGATGAGAAAGGCAATGGAGGGCGCAACGAGGAGGATACGGTCGTCGCAGATGGTTGTGGCGAGGTGAGAGAAATAGAAGTGGATTAGACGATCGTTGAAAAAGAGAGGCCCACGAAGAATTGAAAGGTCGGAACGGATGATGGTGGCGTCGCCGCATGTGAGGAGGCGATCGTCTTCGCTACCAGCGGCGGAGCTCAGAGACATCGCTCTCTTCGGTGATGACTTTGACTACGAGTGGTTTTTTCGAAACCCTATACTTTTTTTTATATTTATTTTGTATGTCCTTGAAATTATTTTACTAGGCTGTTCTGTAAAGAAGTCCAATGGGCATGGTAAAAAGCCCATATTTCATGAAAATCGAATGATTTGAATAGTTTTGCCCTCATGTCCTGCAATGGTCAGAAAATTCTTTATTTATTGTTATGTATATTTTTTTCAGAATTGGTCCTTTCTTATGGAAAATTTCCACATCTAACCAACTTAGCAAACATAATACACGAAATAACCAAGTTTTCAAAATAATTCTCAAAATATTTTTTGCGAGGTTCCATACAGCGCCTGACGAGGTATGATTCTGCGCCTTTTCTTAATTAGTGGCCTGGGGCGGTTAAAAGGTCATTAAAGTTGGGCGGGATTTGAAACAATGCCTAGCGAAGTATGGAACAACGCCTGGCGAAGTATGGAACAGCGCCCAACAGCGCCCAACAGCGCCTCTTCACCAGAAGCTGCCACGTGTAAGAGGCGACGTTTGAAACAACGCCAGGCGTAGAAAGGAACAGCGCCTCTTCACAGCAGTCCATAACGCCTTTTTCTTATTCTTTCTTCTCTCTTCTTCTTTCTTCTTCTTTCTTTCTTCTCCTCGGTTCCTTTCTCTCTTCTCCTTTCTTCCCTCTTCTCTCTTCTTTTTTCTTCAATCTGAGCCTATTAGCCTTCCTGCTCGTTTTCCTTTTTCTTGGACCAAGTTTCGTGAAGTTACGGTATGTATTGTTATTTTTGAAGTTTGTATTGTTGTTTTTTCTTAATAATATTTAATATTTGAACTTAGACAAATTTTAATATCTTGGTTTTTTGTTTGAAACGAGAGATTTGAAGTTTGTGCTAATGATTCGGACTAGATTTGAAGTTTGTTTACTAAAAGGTACATTTTTTTATATTTAATATATTTTAGTTATATATGTTTAGAGATTTACAAAAATCCATTTAAATTAGGGTTTAAATTGCGAAAAATTCATTTAAATTAGGGTTTGAAATTATTTATATTTGAAATTTTGTTAATCATTTAATTATTTATGTTTTGAAAATTTGACAGATGCAAAATCCAGGACCCATTGATCCTTCCGTTCTGACATATCAAATAAATCATGTGTCGAATGAGGTGGACAAGCCTATGCTGACGATCCATCAGAGTGGTCGTGATTGGAGTCACTCGACGATGATGACTCCTGAGATGGAGGTCCGACTATCTCCCGACTAGGGAGGCTTACGTGCAGTTGAACCAAACCTTACTCACTGCATTGATTCATAGGTGGCGGCCAGAGACGAACACCTTTCACATGCCTCATGGAGAGATGACCCTGACACTGCGCGATGTTTCTTTATTGACCGGTTTCGCAGTTGACGGTGTTCCCTTGTTTAGGCCCGGGAGCAAGGAGGATGACATAAGAGCCGAGATGACCCGGTTACTTGGGGCGTGCCCGACAGATAATCGTCTTACATTACCATGGTTGAGTAGGAATTTTCATAGAGTACCGGAGAATCCCACGGAGGAGACGTGCGATCAAATTACGCGGGCTTACATTTTGTATTTCTTAGGTTCCATGGCTTTGGCCAATCCCACGAAAGGGAGATTGAGTCCTAACTACATATATTTCTTGGAGGATTTCGAGAAATGCGGGAGTTATGCCTGGGGTGCCGCTATCCTCTGTCATATGTACAAGTCTTTAGGAAATGCATGCCAGATTGGGCAAACTACGGCATCGGGTTGGTTCTCGCTTGTTCAGGTAATTTATCATTTATTCAAGTTTTTTGAATTTTTTTTTATTATGTTAATAATTTTCTAATTTTGGTAGATTTGGGTTTGGTTTCATTTTGCCATTGGACGGTCCATCATGACTAGGCCGGGTTCTATTATTCATTTGCCACTTATGAACTACTATGTTGGTGGGCACGCGTACACAGAGAATAATAGGGGAATTACAGTCCTGTATTATTCTGATCGGTTCGACATACTACAATCTGAACAAGTAAGAAATTTATTTTAAATTTCCTTATAAATTTATTAATTATAATTTTATTTTTCAGATTACTTGGTGTCCTTATACGGATGAGCTTACGACGAATCTACAGCCAGGATATTTTTTTTGTTCACCGATTTGGATGGCAAAAGTCCCATTGATTTGCGCTAGTACGGCGGAGATGCACCTACCAGACAGGGTTATGCTCCAGTTTGGTTATCACCAACATATCCCTACAAACCCGATTATGGCGCCTCGTGGGAAATTGAAGAACGCACAAATCCAACGTTACTTGGCTATTTGGGAGCAGCGAGAAACATATGTTGTTCGGGAGGACGATACCGTATTGAACGGCGCGTTCACTAGAACGGTACAAAAACTTAATTATTTGGATGATATTTTTAATTTTATTAATCATTAATTCTCTAATCGCATATAATGTTTTCAGGATTATATGAGGTGATTTTGGCGAATTGCGAGACGGTGGATCATCAACAACATAAGTCGTCCTGATGTGGGCTTCCGACCTAGTGGTCTACTTATGCGATCCATGGTATGTCATGATTTAATTAAATTAAAAAAAATTAAAGTATTTTTATTATATAATATTTGCATTCATAATTACAGGTCAATGAGATACAGCCGTGCAAGAGAAGGCGTGCCTTGTTGCCCGACTTGTCCATGTCGCATGATCTTGGACCAGATGGGAGGTAGAATGACGGTTTTGCTTGATGAATTATCGTTGAACTCTTCGCACACTCATGACGTACCGGCCCACCCACGATGGATCCTCCACGTCAACCACCATTCACAGACTACGTTTCCACTTCACGACCGAATTATGGCACGACTGGCGATACGGGTTTCATGGACTTCATGAACAACACCTTTCATAATGAGTATGGTGGGACTCCGTATGGTGGTGGCGGTACTCCGTATGGTCGTGGCGGTACTCCGTATGGTGCTAGCGGTACTTCGTATGGTGGTGCCAGTACTTCGTATGGCGGTCATCCCGACTATTTCGATCCAACACAAAATGCACCGAGAGATGACATTTAGATGATTGTGATGGTTTGATTGTTTGCTTTATAGTTATATTATTCATGTTGTTGTGTTGTGATGATTGTGACATTTAGATGGTTGTGATGATGTTGTGGTGGTTATTGTGATTTTGTGGTGGCGATTATTGTGATATTATGATGGTTATTGTGATATTGTATCATTACAAATATTATCAACAAAATTATATTCAAAATAACCACATTTAACATCATAACAATATTATCAATCAATTAATTAGTTAACATCATAACAATAATTTATAAATCACAAAATAAAAAAAAACACAAAATATGAGGCGCAAAACCATTCAGCGCCTGGCGGGTTATGGTTCTTCGGCTTTTTTTAATTATTCAGTTTTATACTTAATTACCTTTCAGTACACTAACTAATGAAAATCACAAAAGGCGCACAACCATTCCGCGCCTGGCGCACAATGATACCCCGCAAAAGACATTTTGAGAATTATTTTGAAAACTTAGTTATTTCGTGTATTATGTTTGCTAAGTTGGTTAGATGTGAAAATTTTCCCTTTCTTATTTGTCCACGTAAGCTGCTTAATTTATTTTTGTTCTTCTGATTTTTGGTGGCTTGCTTCGTGTATCGTCCGTGTTGCTTCTTTCTTCATCCATTCAGTCATTTTTACGTAGTTTTTTCATGAATCGGGCTTATACAAATTTTTATCAATCGATATAATATATAAGTGCCAAATCTCTCCCTTTCTATCTCCTAATTCATTTCCCTCTCTCTCTCTGTCGGAAAAACGGTTGCCGTGTTCTCTCTCAAGTACGCGAAGTTGCCTCGGATAAATAGTTGTCGTGTCCTCTCTTGAGTACGCATGATTGTCTCGATTGCCGTGTTCTCTCTCGAGTACGCGGGGTTATCTCAGATAAATAGTTGACGTGTCCTCTCTTGAGTATGCGGGGTTGTCTCGGTAGCCATGTTCTCTCATGCGGAGTTGCCTCGGATAAATAGTTGTCATGTCCTCTCTTGAGTATGCGGAGTTGCCACGATAGCCATGTTCTGTACGCGGGGTTGCTTCGGATAAATAGTTGTCATGTCCTCTCTTGAGTACGCGGGGTCGCCTCGGTAGCCATGTTTTTATTTTGCAAGGATACACATTATACTTATGTATAAAGTAAACAAAATCCTTGATCAAATATGAGGCCACATCACCTCCTTTACATTTTAGTCCTTTCTTTTGGTTTATTTATATTTTGGTCATTTTTTATTTACATTTTGGTCATTTTTTACGTTTTGGTTATTTTTTCTTATTTTATATTTTGGTTCTTTTTTTGTTTATTTACATTTTGGTCTTTTTTTACATTTTGATATTTTTTTCCTATTTTATATTTTGGTCATTTTTTACATTTTGATTTTTTTTTATATTTCGGTCATTTTTCACATTCGATCATTTTTTTCTTATTTTCCAATATTTTTTTAATTTGCTCATTTGGCAGGATTATGTATGCAATTTCGTAAGTACAATTTTTTTTTTGTAATTTTTATTTTTACCCAATTTTTTTTCCTTTTTACATTTTGGTTCTTTTTTGCTTTTCATTTTTTTTTTGTATTTGCTCATTATGCACGGGTATATATGAAATTTTGTAACCTCAAATTTATACGAGTTAGTATATAATGCATTTATTGACATCAAATATATTTGCGAATATGTCCTGATTATATTAATCGGTTTTAAAAGCACCTGAACAAATACTATTTATAAAAATTATATCAGAAAATAATATCCATGATAGATTAATTTCATGAATCTTATGCATCTATTGACATCATGATATTTGCAAATATGTCATGATTAGATTAATTTAGTTCAAACACACGCACATTAATTCACACACGAGTAATTTAATTTAAATAATTATATAAAAACATGTAAAAAAATAGATATGTTGTCGCACGTAATTGTGCGAGGATAAAGCTAGTGATAGTATATTATTTAGTATTGAACATGGCACGTCATATATTTGGCAAAGATACTCATAATATCCAAAATTATGTTCATTCATCATGACAAAATTGCTAAATGATATAATTATATTATATCACATAAATCCCTGCATAATATTTAAGTCATAAAATGCCTTCCATATTCATAACCTCCGAGGTTGGTCTTACACTTTGCACGGTTGCAGGCCAAAGTCGGACGTGCAATGTCGTATATATCAACATGAGAGGCAAGCGTTAATTGAGGACAAATGCGGGTTCATGCCAAAGTCGGGCGTATTTGTAGTTCAATTGAACGATATGTGAGCACGGTTGCGACTTAACCGTCCAAGCTAATCCGATTGGGGTTCGGGGCATATTTAGGATGCACAAACGGAATTTGGATCATATATGATATGGTTCGATACCAAAATCCTATAAAGGGTCAAGAGTCGCATTGGATGTGATTGAATTTATCCTACCTAAATAGTGAGATCCCATTTGTCGGCCAAAGTCACTTGTGGGTGTTGGGTATCGGCATCACTAGCGAGCCCCGCGCAGCGGATTGTGAGGCCCGGTCCGATCCGATCCCAAGGACCACGTCGTCGGTTCAATGACACGAATCATGATATGCAACTAATACCTATGAAACTAACTCTTAATTCATTGAGAATCATACCACGTGAAATTGATCACGGAGAAGGATTGATTCTTGCGTAGTTGCTTTGCTCTTTGCTTCGATTCCGGCGAAACGCACGTCCCACGCTCGCGCGATTCGATACCTAATTCGAAACTCTTTTTGTCGTATACAACCAGAATTTCTCCGGTTAAGATCCGGCCTTACTCATTCTTGCTCTCCTTGGATCACAATATAAGATCTAAGTTGAGATCTCTCTACTCGTATCCACCTCGAGTTATTGTCTTCCGGTTACGCGTAAATCCTCCTAGAATATCTACGCGTAAACTTGCTTGAATATCGCAATAGAGAACAATTTTCCAATTTTGTCTCCTTTCTAATGGTTTCTTGCTTGAGGAATAAGATGAAAAATCTCACACTATCTCTCTTCTAGATCTGAGATTAAATACCATTAATCTCAGATCATGCCATTAATTGTCGGACAATCAATTGGATATAAAACTGTCAATACACAATTGGAACATAGTTCGTTCGAACGCACCTTACGGTTCGTTCGAACGAACCAGCCACAGTTAATGTATTACATATGTTCGTTCGAACTGAATCACTATTCATTAGAACTAACTATAGTGCGTTCGAACGAACCATCTCCTTGTTCCAGAATTTACACAATCACATTGTGAATCCAATCCTATGATCATCTTTATTTGTACTTTCTTCTAGTTGATCCAAAACTGTATTTCCTTCAGTCTCCCACTCAGTTTCAGATCTATCTAAAGATTGTACCAATGTATATCTTATATACATTTGTGTAGAGAAAATATATGTATATCACATATACAATGATTATTTATATTCAAGCCCGAAATGAGACAACTCTATGTGTGACCGCGTAGGTTCGTATTAAGCAATGGTAGTAAACTTATCCTAAGTTCACGGGCTCATGAGAGGGATCTAGGAAAGAATCCAACATATCTTTCCCAAATTGAAAACGAAAAAATGATTGTGATCATTTATACCCATCTCGAACGGTAATATTTAATTCTCTTGTTCACGATATCCGTCAATCAAAAGGCATGGCAATAGTCATCATTATAATTTGATTGACTAAACTTATTGTCTCGATACCGAATTGAATCAACAAAAACAATCGATATTAACTATTAATATCATTGACTTTGGCCAGAGATTTCGTTGATCAATTCATTGATAGGCCTAAGGGATATCTCTTTCTCTTGAAAGGAACAATTTCTATCTTGATGATTCACATCAAATTCCATGTTTCAGATAACAGTCGATCATAATCCCATGACCATCCTGTTACAGATAAGATTATATCTAAGCATCATATTACGCACGAAAAATGATTCATGATCATCTCAAGTGTGAAGAACTAAGACCCCATTCGTCACGATTTCATCTACAATGACTAAACCATGTCATGGTATCGCACTTTTGGTCAAGTCACAATATGCATTACCTAATGCATATCCATATTCCCGATTCGACAAACTCTTTGTCCTATGATTAGCAAAACAAAATCATCACCTCGGCGAATATGCTAGTGTACATGTTAGTCTATTATCTTATAATAGATATACTTATTACATAAGTATCATAATCGTGACTAGGGACTTTTGTGAAATATAACTTTTGAAATGTGACGGTTTTACTTAACATAATCACGTATTATGTAGACGCTCACACAAGTCATAATTCAAGGTTCGTGTAATCAAATTACACAACCTCGCACAAGTTTTCATATAAGAATAAAAATGCAATTAAAATTTTAAAATTTTGAAATGCACTAATATAGAGTAAGTATTGCTTGATGCAGCGTTTAAACCTATAATCTCTGCTAGGATTATAATCTGCGATGACTATCGGTATTAGATAACTATACCTCAAATCTATTCCTCCTCTAAGTATCTATATGTAGGGTTACGCACACGTTTATCAAAGTGTGCAGCGGAATTAGTTTCGCATGCGTAACCTAATTCTACCGGGATCACGCCCAAAAACCATCCAAAAAGGAAGAGTTGGAGAAAATTACCTCGTACAAGTTAGTATGTGTCGAATTCTTCTCCAAATCTGTGAACCTTCTCCAAGGAATGCTCATGCAATCCCCTCTACTCGTGTCCACCTCGATTTCGACCGATCGGAATCGTCGACGTCATTCTAGTCGCCGTCACGATCAATTCTCTCAAGAACTTGCTCGAATCTCCCTCTAAATCACTCTAGATCTAATCTATTTTTTCTGTGGAAGAAGAGAGCGAAAGCGGCGGCTCAAAACCCTAATTCTGAAAATTAGCTTAGGTTAAACGAAATCAGAATTCTATATATATAGGAAACAGGTCAGTTCGAACGCACCTAAATGGTTCGTTCGAACGAACCCAGTTCGTTCGAACCCACTTAAATGGTTCGTTCGAACGAACCCTGTTCGTTCGTTCGAACGACGAACCCACTTAAATGGTTCGTTCATTCTGACTATCACGAATAAGTCCGTTCGAATGCACTCATATAGTTCGTTCGAACGAACCTAATTCTGACTACAGAATTGCCTATTTATATAAATTCTTCCAAGTTAATTCTTAAGCCATATTTTCTTTCAAACTCCCTCTTGGATTAAGACTTAATCAACTTGGCCATATGTCCAACATATGTCGTGAGATCTAATCACACGTGATTCCATTTTGTTTGTCCAACAAACGTATTGGTGAGCATTATCTTGAGAATCCGATATGTTACGAAATCTTGGTGTGACCGTGTAGGTTCGTCTAAGACTGGCAGTGGATATAGCAGCAATCCACAAGGTATTGCGAGCACTAGACTGCCGTTAATACCTACCCAGAATTAGCACGAAAAAGGTGGAGAACACCTTTATGAAGATGCAGTACATCTTCATACCTAGCTCAGATAAGTGTTACTAGTCCTCTTCTTCGCGATATCTTCCGATCAAAAGAGTCACGGTGAAGCCTAAGACTTCAAGTCATCCCCTTTTCTTTTTGATCAGATATACTCTTTCTCGATAAGAATTAGATTGATAATTACAATGCGAACTCTACTGAGTTCCATCGAGCTTGGCCAAGCATTTCATCAATCTCAATTCAATCGAGGGGCCCGAGAGATATCTCCCTCTATCCTTTTGAAGGTTAGAAAGGAACAATTTCTATCTTGCAACCTCACATCCTTTGCCTATGCTAAAAACAATACCCAATAATAATCTCTGCTACACAGTTACGCGTAGGGTTAATTATATCAATGCATTGTCTTTTCACATACTAGGTATCCGTGAGATCACTCAAGTATGAAGAACTAAAACGCACTATCTGGATATGAGTTCGTCTCCAATGACTCTGACCATGTCACAAACTCATATAGTGGTTAGTCCAATATACGACGCCGCGTATATCCATATTCTAGAATCGACGCTGCCGTCCCAGATCAGTAAAACCTGATCATCTCATCTACGAATATGCCAGTGTATGTAAAAGTCTCCATTCAGTGAATGGACTACCTGGTTCAAACCTATGAACAACTTTATACACCAGGGACGTTTTAGAATTATATTCATTCCGTTTAGTGGTTTTACTATCATTCAATTAACGAATCAATATGCCAGACGAAGGCCATGCAACATATTATTCTCAATTGACTCGATGCACTAAACTAGAATAAAATTCAAGGTCTATCCGATTATTATAATCGAATAACCTCACACACACTTTATTGTTATTTAATTTTTTTGAAATATGAAGGTTTAGGTCATATTATGAATAATAATATAAATATCTGTCTCATAAACAAATACAATCCGAATAACACGCCTAGGGCATAATAAATGTTCTCCCACTTGCACTAGGCAGATCGAATCCCCTTATGCAATAACAAACATAAATAAAACACCCAATCTAACACTGCGATAGATATTCCAATCCTATCGCCCTAGCATGCTGCTCATGCTTGGCACATGATAGTGGCTTCGTAAATGGATCAGCCACGTTATCATCAGTAGGTATCTTCATTATTTTCACGTCACCTCTCTTCGTAATCTCACGAATCAAGTGGTAACGCCGGAGTACATTCTTGGACCTATGATGCGCTCGCGGTTCCTTGGATTGTGCTATTGCTCCGTTATTGTCACAATACACATCCATGGGACTCGAGATGCTTGGCATAACGCCAAGTTCCATCACGAACTGTCGTAGCCAGATAGCCTCCTTTGCGGCTTCCGAAGCCGCGATGTATTCCGCTTCAGTTGTAGAATCAGCCACCGTCTTCTATTTGGATCTTTTCCAAACAACAGCTCCCCAATGGAGCGTGAAGACATAACCACTTGTTTACCATCCAATGGTAACTAAGAATTTTGTTCCATATCAACTTGTTCACTATGTGGTTGTCGAATTTCTTCGAGATCAATTTTTACTCCCACTGGCTTGATGATCTAGGAATTCCTTCTCTATGAAGTATCCTCGTCGAGCCACGAAAACCTTGTTTTCGCTAGACAAGTAAAAGTAGTATCCTCAAGATACCCCACAAATAAACACTTGTTGGATCTTGCTCGAGTTTGGCGTCAATTTTCCTTTGACGTATGTCTCGCAGCCCCAAATCTTAAGATAAGACAATAATGGCACCATGCCATGCCATAATTCATATGGTGTCTTTTCAAATGATTTGGACCGAACTCTATTCAGCAATGAGCAATTGTTTGAGGCGCTAAACCTCAAAATGACTTTGGCAAATTCGTTCGACTCATCTTCGAGAGAACCATGTCTAACAAGGTCTGATTCCTCCTCTCGGACACTCCATTTCATTGGGGGTGTATCGGGTGGAGTCCATTGTGATACTATACCACAATCTCGAAGATAGTCCTCAAACTCATAGCTCAAGTATTCGCCATCTCAATCCTATCGAATGGCCTTTACTTTCTTGCCCAATTGAAGTTCTACTTCGTGTTGAAACTCTTTGAATTTCTCAAAAGTTTCACTTTTGTGACGCATTAAGTATAGATGACCATATCTATTATAATCGTCAGTAAAAGTCACAAAGTAGCGATACCCATTTCTAGCCTCGACACTCATCGGTCCACATACATCGGAATGTATGCGGGCCAACACATCTTTCGATCTTTCTCCTTTCTTGGAGAAAGGTGTCTTTGTCTTCTTACCCATCAAACAAGATTCGCAATTTTCTATTGACTCTAAGTCAAAAGAATCTAGCACTCCATCCTTTTGGAGTCTAGCAATGCGTTTCTCGTTTATGTGTCCGAGACGACAATGCCATGAGTATGTTTCATTAGTTTGAGTAGTATTTATGTTATAAATGGACTGATTATTGTTATTTTCTAAATCCAAGACATATAGACCATTTTCAACTAGACCATTACTAAAGAAAATGTCATTCTTGCGAATAAAACAATCATTAGTACCAGTAACTAATTCATATCCATCCGCAATAAGTCTCGAAATAGAAAAAGTACTCCTACTCAAAGTAGGTACATAACAACAATTATTCAAAACTAAAATAAGTCCATTTGGAAAAGTTAAATCATAAGTCCTTTCGGCTAATGTGGCTACTCGAGCTCCATTCCCGACGCGTAAATTAACTTCGCCACGAATCAAAGATCTTCTACTTCTTAGGCCCTGCATATTATTACAAATATCAGTCCCACATCCAGTGTCCAACACTCATGATGGTGAAGTAAAGAAATGAGATTCGATAACTGAAATACCTGATGCCGATGTGTCCAAGGAAGCGGTCTTTTGCTTGCTCTCCCTCAGGAAGATCTCGCAATCACGCTTCCAATGCCCCTCCTCGAGGCAATGGAAACACTTATTGTCATCCTTGCTCATAGGTTTAGGCGCAACCTTGTTGCCCTTTGCCTTCTTGTTTTTGTTCCCATTGCTTGGACTCTTCCCTTCAACCACCAATACCTCCGAAGTCCTAGACTTCTTGTAATGTGGTTTCATGTCATTTTCGTATGTTCTCAGCATTGCGAAAAGTTGGGGAATAGTCCTTTGCATGTCAAACATGTGGAAATGCGAAATGAGCGAATCGAAACTCGGTGGCAGCGACAACATGATCAAATCAGTTTGTAACTCCACCTCGAATTTTATGCCAAGCCTCTCAAGGTGATCGAAATATCCTTTCATTTTGAGAAGGTGCGAGCTAACGGGCGTACCATCTTGCATCTTGCATTGCGTCGCATTGCCAAGTGCTTGATACTTTTCCACCCTTGCTTGAACCTGAAACATCTCCTTGAGTTGTTTCATAATCTCGTATGCATCCTGTTTCTCAAACTGGATTTGATATTCAGGAGTCATAGTAGCCAACATGAGGCATGTGACATCATTCGAATCGTCCAAGATGGTCGTATGTTCGAATACATCATCCTCAGTTGCTTTATCCCCTGGCACAGGAGGGATAGGCGTCTCCAAGACATGTGCCTTTCCTTCCTGTTTCTGAACGAATCCCAGATTCCTCTGCCAGTCGAGAAAGTTCTTTCCGTTCATTCGTTCCCTTTCCAAAATGGAACGCAAACTAAAGCGGTTATTACCTGGTAAAGCCATGAATTCTACATTTTTTGAAAAATAATGTAATTAATAGCGTGGTCTTTCATATATTAAAATTCATTTTAAACAACTTGAAATACCCATTATTTTATCATTTCAAATAGCCCCCACTATTGAAACGGAGATTTGATACCTTAAATCTCGTAATGGACAAGATCCCTATTTAGCGTATCTCTAAGGTGACGAAGGCCAACCACTTAGAAAATACGTTACGTTGGGTAGGACAATGTCCAATCATCTCCAAGACGATTCTTGCTTTGTTCGTGAGGACCGGTATTGAGTCCAACTCAAAACCAGTGTGTGTGTACCTCACTCCTTGCCCCAAATCCTAGCCTAGCTAGCGAATTGGTCAAGTCCAAACCACAAGTGTAGTATCATTCAATTAGCGAATTGACATGCCAGACTATGGCCATGCAACACGTCAACTCCTAATCAATGCATGCCTTCCATGCTACGTACGTGTAAATCTGTGCCAGACGAAGGCCATGCAACACAAATAAACAAGTCTTGAAGGTTTCACTTTGGGAGGCAAATAACTTGATAATTACGTGGGAGGATTTTCTTTTAATAAAAATCATTTATTTTATTTATTCACAAAAACAAATAAAATATTACGGTATGGCATATTGGCCTTTTAGTTTTATGAGCAATCATAAAACCCTAAATTCCCAACCCTAAAACCCAAGATGATTCCTTGCTTTGAAGATCCAATCTCCGTGTCGTGTCGTCTTGCCTTGAAGGTCCCTCTTCAAAACTAAACCTATTTTATTTTATTACAACTTTGGAAGACTCACTGGTCCCCACATAATTAAATAAAATACAATTTGGAAAGCTCACCGCCCCCCACACAACACAAATTACAAGCATTCACAGACAATCATCCCCGTTTTAGGCTATATGCTATACCGAATCGAATTTATAAATTGGAAATTTTAAATTATTGGGCATTTTTGACAGAAAAAAAATTTGGTTGTCCAGAATCTAGTTCGTTCGAACGCAACTCCAAGTTCGTTCGAACGCATGACAGAAAAAATGTTCACCTTAGGTTCGTTCGAACGCAACTCCAAGTTCGTTCGTACGAACCCTAGGTTCGTTCGAACGAACATTAATCTGTCAGTTTTTCTAAAAACCTGATTTCTTTGTCGTTTCGTTATGAAAATCCAATTTTCAACAGATCCAATCTGTTTAACACTTTAATAACATCAAATATCCAATAATTGATTTATTAAAGGTCTTTCTGTCAAATATATTTGCTCAATTTTGTGTAATTTTGCAATTTAGCCCAAAAATTCTAAAATTTCCTAAATTCGAATTAAAACATCGATTTTCGATGGTTTTAACGAGCGATTGCTCTGATACCACTGTAGGATTACGCACACGTTTATCAAAGTGTGCAGCGGAATTAGTTTCGCATGCGTAACCTAATTCTACCGGGATCACGCCCAAAAACCATCCAAAAAGGAAGAGTTGGAGAAAATTACCTCGTACAAGTTAGTACATGTCGAATTCTTCTCCAAATCCGTGAACCTTCTCCAAGGAATGCTCGTGCAATCCCCTCTACTCGTGTCCACCTCGATTTCGACCGATCGGAATCGTCGACGTCGTTCTAGTCGCCGTCACGATCAATTCTCTCAAGAACTTGCTCGAATCTCCCTCTAAATCACTCTAGATCTAATCTATTTTTCTGTGGAAGAAGAGAGAGAAAGCGGCGGCTCAAAACCCTAATTCTGAAAATTAGCTTAGGTTAAACGAAATCAGAATTCTATATATATAGGAAACAGGTCAGTTCGAACGCACCTAAATGGTTCGTTCGAACGAACCCACTTAAATGGTTCGTCGAACCCACTTAAATGGTTCGTCGAACCCACTTAAATGGTTCGTTCATTCTGACTATCACGAATAAGTCCGTTCGAACGCACTCATATAGTTCGTTCGAACGAACCTAATTCTGACTACATAATTGCCTATTTATATAAATTCTTCCAAGTTAATTCTTAAGCCATATTTTCTTTCACTATATACATATAGTCTTCGCATGCCATTCATGCTTAACTAAGAAGAAAGCTGCTTTTCTAAACGGTTCCGCTATGTTCCCGTTAGTGTCGATTTTCGTTAGGTATCCAATACCTATTTGAATATAATTTTGGAGTGGTTATGTTATTTCATTTTCTTTTGGTTTGTGTTATTTCGACCATCGAAATAAATAACCATAGAATCCTATTACTTGGGACAATACCAAGTATGATCAACGCCTTGATCCATAACGTTTCCATTTCGGCTTCGTAAGCCGCATTGAAATCTAATTCCATCGTAGAATTTTAATCTTTAGTTGTTGTGAAACTCTTTCATACAACTTCATATTTCTTTAAGCAAAATACATACACATTTCGTAAATGTGTTGCATGTTTGGAGAAATGCCATCGGTATAACTTTTATCACCGATTCATCCTCCCCATCATTTTATATGAGAAATATAGCCTTAATCCTTTCAAAAAGTTTTAAGGACATTATTCATTATTTTCAATGCGAATTTTGATTTTTAAGGTTGCATAACTATTATGCATATGTAATTGTATTCTTTCGAATCAACCATATGAAGCATTCGAAACGAATTATTCTCTTGATTCCATTGATAATTACGACGCTTATTATGAAAAATATTTCAAGAATAGTACATATCATGACGTATTTGGAATATTCTATTGCCGAAATATAAAATATCCATCTTCCTACTTTTCTTTTGCTCGATGTCGCACACCGATCCTCAAAAAGTTTTACGCCATTCGACACTTGGGAGAAATCCATTATTGGATTTATGTTTTGGAAACCATTTTAAATATTTTGTCGATGTACATACTTTGATTTAGATCGAGGAATTTCAAATCTATCTTATAGATATTTAGGCTTATCTCATAAGTTGTCTCGTCTAAATTGTTCATAGCGAAACGACAATCGTTTCCCACGAATAATATATCTTTCGTCTATATTAATATAAGAAATGTATGTGGCTCCCACTAACCTTCACATCTACACAAACCTTTTCTTTTGTTCTTGATAATATAATAACTGATTATAATTCCATCAGAACGAAATTCTAATTCCATGAATTATTCTTCAATCCATCATATGGATCGTTGAAACTTGTATACTTCTCTTGGATTCTTATGATCGATAAAACCATTAGGTTGTGTGACATACACATCCTCTAATTTTCCTATAAAGGAATATGGTCTTGTCATCCATTTGTCAAAGTCCATAGTCATACTATGTGAAATGGCAAATATAATCTGAATGGATCAAGCATGATTATTTGTGAAACCATTTTTTCATGATCATATCATGAATTCTTGAATCTTTTCACAACTATGCTTGCTTCATAAGTATACATATTCTAATCCACGTAAGTTTTCACCTTGAAACTCACTCACATCCTATGGGTCATATCCTAAGAAATGTTTAAATCAAATTTTAAACTTAATGACATGCATGAATTGAATCATGGATTCCGTGACACCATTCCATATGAAAGTTTATCCTTCGTAGCATCATTTTAGTCCATCGACTCAGCATGTATGAGCTCGATTTGTTTGTCACGTTCTTGGATAAATTCATAACTTATTGATTCGTGATGTGCCTAAATTGATCTATAAAATCGCTTTGTGATCTTGACTTGGATTCATCAACTTTTGATGAAATTCCAATCATATTCATCGGTTCAGTATTCCATTCGAGTGTCGAACCTTTCGAGATCGATTTATCTCCCACTAGCCCGCATAGATATAAGTGAAATTAAGTTCCAAACTTATGCACATTAAGGCCTCCTCTAAGAAGGTATCTCTTTGAACTACGAAAATCTCATTTTCATTGGGATTTGAAAATTGGTATCCTTCAATTTCTTTAAGAATACTCAAGAAATGAACATATCAAATTTGAGATTGAGTTTATCCTAAACCAGTTTTCGGATTCAAATCTCTAAATCTTCCAAAAGATAACATCGGAAGTTTTCATTAACATCGAACTATTAACGTGCTCGACTTTGGCCTAAAACCACATTAATCCTCAATTTAATTTTTTCCAATCCATATCACATATGGGGTCTTTTACACCGACTTAGAAGGTACGTACGTGATTAAACCTTGGTTTTAAGGGTAAATTTCGAAATCTTATTTGGGAAAATTAATTTTGATTTATCATCTATCAAACAATGTCCAACAAAGTTTGATTCCTCCTTTTAGACACATTAATCTACATTGATGTTCTGAATGAAAATAACTATGAAACTTTTTCATAAATTTTTAAGATGATTATCATACTCATAGCATAAAAATGCTCGTCTCTTTGATCTTATCGAAAGACTTTGATTTTCTCGCTTAGTTGACTTCGTATTCATTTCGAAACGTTTTTGAACTATTCAAAATTATGTTTCAAATGCATGAAATAGATATCTTTATATCTACAATAATCGTTGGTAAATATAATGAAATATTTGTAACCGCATCTCGTCTCCAAACTTACTTATTTACACACATTCAAAATGTATGGATTTTGATAAGTCATTGGCCGGTTTTCCAACCTTTGGAATGACACTTTTGTCATCTTGCTTATTAAACAAGTCTTGTACTTGTGATGCGAATCTTATTCGAATGAAACTAGTATTCCATCCAATGGATTCTAGAAATATGTATCTCATACATGTAGTCAAGATGATAATGTCAAAAGAAGCTATTGCTATTAACATTTGGATTAATCCTCCTCGGATTTAAAATTTATTTTGATATTGGGACAACAACTTTCTCAAATCCTTGATTGCGATAACATTTGTCTTAATCGCCCTTAGACTCTTGTTTATTATAATTCTCCAAACTCCTTTGAAGATTTGCGTCTATGCATGTCAACATCTGACATACAATATTATTTGACTCCTTCTCAAGTTTGTCAAATTTTGGCTTTCTCTAAAGCCTCGTGAATGTGAATCGGTTCCACAAATTTCGTGTCCAACACGTAACTCTTGCACTCTTGCCTAAGAACCATTCTTGGGATGTAGTGTTAATCAAGGTAGTTCCGTTTCACAAACTTTTATTTCTCTAATATCGATCATATCGATATGATATTGGTGTTGCTTAAAATTATTATTCTACATGAATTATGAAATTGACAACTAACCGTGCATACTTATTCTATATGCTTATATTGAAGGAAATACAGTTTTGGATCATCGCTAAAATGGTACGTAGGACAAACGAACGTACGCGTTCGTGGGCATACGAAACAGATTAGTAAAACTGGTATAACTTTCAGTAGGAAACTCCGATTTGAATGGTTCAAATTGGGTTAGTTAGATAATGAGATTATCTAGAACTTTCATGTTGTAATATATTTCATTTGAGCGAAGTATCAGTATCGTTCTAATGAAATACCGAAAGGGTGCGAACTTTCGGGTCCGAACTCCAATTGGGCTGGGACAAATTGGGTTGGAACGATAATTAGTTTATCTACAACTTTCGTAAATATTCAAAGTCGGTTGGAACGATTTAATATTTTCGTTCTGACAGATTACTGAAAGGGTGTATGCAGTTTTCTGTTTGAAAATGTGTATAGAAGATATACATACCTTTTGGCCCATCCTTATCCTATGGAGTATATATATGATGTTTCTCTCTCTCTCATCAGTCAAACCAGTTGAATAATTAGATTAGTTCAACCAAAAAATTAATGGAGTTAATTTAGAATTAATCCAGAAATTAAGAGACTCTAATCACTTGATGAAAGAGTGCGAAGAGATTGAGAGAGAAGGAGAAAAGAATTTTCTCCGTCTAGAGAATCGAAACGCAATCATGCAAGTTCGCCGGTGCATCATCTAGGCAGGTGCATCCGCGACCGAGGTGCTACGACTCACGGTGGATACGGGTAGAGGAGCGACACATGTGGTTTTTCGTTGTGATCAAACCGGAGAAGTAATCGAGCAACGGGCTGTGGAATCATGCGGGCATGGAACGCACGAAGACAACCCGAGGCGTGTCGAAACGGTGGGAGACGTGCGGTATGGGACGTACGGGCTAGTCACCAACGTGACACCGAAGGAAATAGAAGGCGGCGATCAACCCTTCGTGTGCCATCAATTTGGCACTGGTATGAATCTGTCCTTCTATTCGCATCGTACCCTCGAAGTCGTGGCGTGATCTCGGGAATCGGGGAATCGAACCGGGCCTACATATCCGCTGCGCGGGCCCGGGGTCGAGGATATTTCCCATCAGTGGTATCAGAGCGATCTCCATCGATTCGAGGGTCGAATCATAGTCGTATATTAGATATACGCACCGGTTATCAAAGTTCGTACCCGTTTGCATGATGTTACATATAGAGAAAGTCAAATTCCGTTAAAATCACAATTGGAATTCGCTAGAGATCGATCAAAAGTTGATTGAGAGTATCTAGGAATGATCGTGAAAAGGTTTCATGATTTATCGTTTTGGAAACGAGCGAAAACGGACGAAACGGCAAAATCTGCAGAAAGTTAGAATACGAAATAGTGAGTAAAACTAAGATAATTTTCAGTGGCAAACTCCAAATTGATTGGATCAAATTGGCGTAGTTAGATAATGCGATTATCTATGACTTTGATACATAAAGTTTTTCCATTTGATCGAATTATCAGTGTCGTTTTTATGGAATACTGAAAGGGTGCGACTGTTTGACATACAGAGACTAAAACGTCCGTATATGTCGCATCGAAACTCCAATTGAGTCCAATCCAATTGGGTTAATTAGATAATAAGATTATCTAGAACTTTAGTTCACGTTCAAAGTCGGTTGGAACAATTTAATATTTTTGTTTCAACAGAATACTGAAAAGGTGTCTGTAGTTTTCTGGTTGAAAAGGTGTATATTGGATATACTTACCTTTTCGTTTGTTCGTATTTTACTAAAACTGGTATAACTTTCAGTAGAAAATTCCGATTTGAATGGTTCAAATTGTTTTAGTTAGATAATTAGATTATCTAGAACTTTCATGTTGTAATATATTTTATTTGAGCGAAGTATTAGTGTCGTTCTAATGAAATAACGAAAGGGTGCAGAAAAACAGTTTTTCTGCCGCTCCGGGGGCAGTTTTTGGCGCCCCGGACGCGTCCCGGGCGAGGTTTTCTCGCGCCCCACGGCCCTTGCGTTACAACGGATGGGGAAGTCCGTTATAACGGACCCTTCTCTGGATGCTGTTTTTGTTTTCGCGATAACTTTGGCTACGAAGCTCGGAATTTTGAGTTCTTTATATCGATTTGATCGGCATCAAACATTCTAGCATATTAGATAATTAATTATTTAGAATAATTAATCTCCCTAAATAAATCATATGCATTTACAAATCTTGTGATAGTGATATAATATGATTATGTCACGAATTTAGAAACATGCAATGGCATGATCCCTCATAATATTTAAGTCATGGAAATGCCTTCCATATCCACAACCATCGAGATTGATATGACATAGTGCGTGGTTTCAGGCCATAGTCGGGCACGTACTATTGTATATATTGGTGCGGGTGGTAAGCGTTAATTGGGGACTCACGTGGTTTCAGGCCATAGTCGGACACGTGAGTAGTTCAATTGAACGATACGATGGATATGGTTATGACTTAACCGTCCAAGCCAATCCGATTGGAGTTCGGGGCATAGATAGAATGCACACACGGAACATGGATTGTATTGGATACGATTCGTCACCGAAATTCTATAAAGGAACAAGAGTTGTATTGGATACGATTGGATTTAATCCTACATAAAATATCGAGATCTCATTTGTCGGCCATAGTCACTTATGGGAGGATCGTAAAATATGGGTCTTGAGTGTTATGGACTTGGAGTCCCGTATCGGTATGAGGGTTATCGATTCGATAAAATAACACTATCATATATTCATCATATAAGCATATAGATTAAGTACGCACGGTTAGAAGTTAATCTTCATCATCCGTTTAGAATTATGTTTTCTAGCAACACCAAATATATCGATGAGATCGATATGATAGATAGCTTTTGGGCCAGAATTGCCATGATTAACCTTGATGGTCAAAGAATGGTTCTTAGACTTAAAGGAACGTGTTGGACACGGAAATGGTAAATTCGGGGCTTGAGGCTTTGGCTTTAGAGAAAACCGGGTTCGATAAACTTTAAGAAGGAATCGAACGATATTACGTGCCTTGTGGTGGCATGTATAGACGCATATTTCTCAAAATTGTTTTGAGAATTCGGGTGTATATGAAAGTAAAGCACAACGCTCATGAAATAGTTTCAAGAGTTAGAGCGCGTTGAATTATTCAATGCAGCTCAAAGAGTAGGTTAATTTTGAGACGCCTTATAGGTCTTGGATTAACACTCGTGTGTTGATGGTACGAGATTTGATCGTCGTGACCGAATATCATATGCATTCGATAGATAAGTCGATCCCGAAATTGCATGAGATGTGATTTAAAATTGAATTGGAGATGCTCGGAGTATCCGAGGAATCCAATGTATATAGATGCGTGAATGTCCTTGTAATTCAAAGAAGGGATCGAAAGAAATGTATGTCTAAGGGTATTTTGGGAAAATGTTTTCCAAACAGAAGGTTCGGACAAAGAGTTGTCCAAACTAATGACTCAAAGAATGGTGAAATCCGAGGAGGATTAAACCAAGAGGTTGATTGCTTCTTTTGGCATTGCCGTCTTGGCCATATAAACGAGATTCGCGTATCTAGATTCCATATGATGGATTGCTAGAATCATCCAAATTAGATTCGATTGATTAATGCGATACTTATTTATTAGGCAAGATGACAATGGCATCATTCTCCAAAGGTTGGAGAAAGATCCAACGAATTATTGGAAATTACATTTAGATGTAATGTTCCGATAAGTTCCGAGGCAAGAGGAGGCTATCGGTATTTTGTTACGTTTATGGACGGTTAAAGTAGATATGAAAATATCTATTTAATGCGTGCCGAAACGGAGACTTTTGAAAGGTTCAAAGAGTTTCAAAAATGAAATACGAAATCAACTAAGCAAGAAAATCAAAGCTTTTCGATAGGATCGAGAAGGCAAGTATTTGAGCAAAACCTTTCGATAGGATCGAAGAGGCGATATTTGAGTTATGAATATTGATGATCATTTATGATTGTGGAATCGTTTCACGATTGCCTTTATTCGGAACATTGAGATGTATCCGAAAAGAGGAAATGAACGCATGTTGGACATGGTTCGATAAATGATAAGTCAATAGGATCTCCCAAAATGTTTTGGGGATACGCCCTTGAGACAGCGGCACTAATGAATGGTTGCATATAAGATATGAATCATAAACCTTCTAATTGGTACAAAAGACGCCATATGAGATATGGATCGGAATGGTTCCGAAGTTGTCACTTGTACAGATTTGAGGATGTGAGTGTATTTCGAAATTTGTTTCGGTTAAACTCAATCCCAAATCTGGAAATTGTTCGTTTATCCTTAAGGAAACTAAAGGGTATTAGTTCTAACATCCCGACGAAAATGAGATTTTCGTGGCTCGAAGAGATGCCTTCTTGGAGGAGGACTAGATGCGCACAAGTTTGGAACTTGGTGCCATTTATCTCTATGCGGGCTAGTGGGAGTAGAATAAATCTCGAAAGAGTTCGTGATTTGAAAATGAACATTGTACCGATGAAAGTTGACATGGCTTCATCAAGAGTTGATGAACGCAAGTCGAACACACAAAGGAATTTTTCGTAGATCAAGTAGGCTATATCATAAGCCGGTAAATACGGATTTATCGAGGCTAATGATGATAGATCGAAATCATATGATGATTCGATATCCTACAAGGATGCTATGAAAAGTTGATTCCACATGACATGGTGTCCTGAAATCTGAGATTCGATCCATGTAAATTATCAAGTTCGGAACTTGATTTCATTACTTTCTGGGTTAGACCCGTGAAATGTGAGTGGGTTTTTCAAGATGAAGAACCGACATGGATAGGAATACGCATATATGTAAAACGAGGCTTTTTGCGAAAAGTTTCATGCAATTCATAGTCGGACTATGAAGACACGTTTTCGCTTGTTGCCATGCTTTCACATTCTCGAAATTCTGCTTGCCATGGTCGCATATTACGACTATGTGATGTGGCAACATGGATGTCAAAACCGAATTTCTTGACAGAAATTTTATGAAAGGATGTGTACTTGACACAACCTTACGGTTTTGTCGATTCATAAGAATCGGGGTCGATTCATAAGAATCGGGGATAAGATATGCACGCTTTAACGATCCATATGATGGATTAGAGAAAGCTTCTCGGAATTGGAATATTCGTTTTGACAAAATTATAAACTGTTATAAATTTGTCGAAACGAATGGAAACTTTGTGTACACATGAAGGTTAGTGGGAGCTGCGTTATATTTCTTGTAACGACAAAGGATTTAGACGAGACCGCTTATAAATTAAGCGTGAAGATCTATAGGATAGATCTAAGAAGTTCCTCGTTCTATATTATAGCACATATATCGACATATTGTTGAAAATGGTTTTCAACATGTAAACTCCTTGGAGGAGATAAATCGAAATGTCGAATGGCAGAAATTTTCAACGGCTCGATGTGAGACATCAAGCAGAGCGAAAAGTAATAATATGATGCCTTACATTTGTTGTTAGGATCTATTATATCTGTCATGATATGTATGTGGCTATCTGTCATACAAATAAAGCGTCTAGTTCACCGTCAATAAAATTCATGGGAATCACATGAGTTTGAATGTAATTCGATTACATGAGACTAACTCTTGTGATTGTATAATGGTTATACAAATATATACATAATGGTTATGTATATTTAAAACCCATCGGGATTTGTATTGATAGAGGTGAAGTTTATCCTTGAATACTTTGCGAAAGAATTCAGGATTTATTATCTATAATGGTGTGGAGGACGTGTTGGTTATAAAGAGTTATAACAAACAACAGTTTCCAAAGATGAAGCACGTCCAAATATGTAGCACGACTTTCGATCACAAAGTGTGTACATGTTTTGCTTAAATGAAAACACGGTTATGTGGAAAGGTTCCACAAGACCAATAGTTTATGATTCTATTTACGGTGGCGAGTATATTGCGGTTATTAATCGCAAAAGGAAGTGGTATGGATCAAGGATACATGACCAAACTCTAGTAGTCACGAGTTATCGGATTTATGGTTGTTTATTGCGTGAGACGCAATAGTACAAGCCAAAAATGCCGAGGTCACAACCACTTCTATCCAATACTCAGAAAATTTTATTTGATCCATGAAATTTTATGAAAAGATGTGATCGTAGGTATTGGAAATGTTCCAATCCTGATGATGATTAACACTAGCGGGAACGTGCGGACCCGTTTACAAGACCGCTCTCTCTAGTCGCGCGTGACTGTCATGCGATGACTATGGGTATGGAGATACCTAGAGGAGGAAGAAGAGAGTAGAGTGTAGTTATCTAATACGATAGTCCTCGCAGGTTATGAGTATGGAGATACCCATAGGTAAACGTTGTATCACCCAAATACTTAGTCCATATGAATGCATTCCTTTTAAAATTTTTGTTTACTTAAATTAAATATGCATTCACCTTATATGATAACAGTGTGCGGGTTGTGTAATATGATTGTTACATGAACCTTGATTTGAACTTGTGTGGACGTCGACATGGTTGAGGACCATGTGCAGCGAAACCGTCACACTTAAAGTGTCATTTCTAAACATCCCTAGTCGCGGATCAGCTTGCTTAAGAGAGAAGCATTTCTATTATTGGATAGACTGAACGCGTACACTAGTACGTTTGCCGAGGAGATGATTATGTTTTGCTAATCATGGGACAAGGTGCTTGTCGAATCGGGAACGTAGATATATGTTAGGTTACATATATTGGGTATGACCAAAGCCGCGAGTCCATGACATGGTTTAGTCATTATAGATGGACTTGTGACGGATGGGGTTTTAGATTCTTCATACTTGAGGGGATCACTGATTGCGTTACGTGCGTAACACAATGCTTTGATATGATCTTACGCTCACCGTAACAGGGAGTTAAAAGGGTCATTTGGGTATTGTCCGAAACACGGAATTCAATGTGAGTCTCCAAGATAGGAATTGTTTATTCCGAAAGGAAGAGATATCTCTTAGGCGCCGCTCGATGAGTCGATTAACGAAATCTCTGGCCAGAGTCAATGATATTAATGGTTAATATCGATTGAAATTTGTTAAATCAACTCGGAATCGGGGAATAAGTATAGTTAATCAAATTATAAGGATGACTATTACCATGCCTTTTGATTAACGGATATCGCAAACAAGAGAACTAGTAACCGCTATTCGAGATAGGCACAATGATCACAATCATTTTTCGTTTTAACATGGGTAGCCATGATGGAGTGACTAGATCCCGCTCATGGGCTTGTAATGCCATGGAAATGGCCTACTGCCATCGTTAAACGAACCAACACGGTCACACAACGAGTCGTACTATGCGGGCTTGATTGCAAGTTTTTGCACATTGGATGTGCATGGCTTTAGCGTATTTGATACGCGGGCCAGATTCTCTGATATAGTGTATATGTGATATACATGAGTACCTTTTAGGTAAATCTGAAACTGAGTGGGAGACTGAAGGAAATACAGTTTTGGATCATCGCTAAAATGGTACGTAGGACAAACGAACGTACGCGTTCGTGGTCATACGAAACAGATTAGTAAAACTGGTATAACTTTCAGTAGGAAACTCCGATTTGAATGGTTCAAATTGGGTTAGTTAGATAATGAGATTATCTAGAACTTTCATGTTGTAATATATTTCATTTGAGCGAAGTATCAGTATCGTTCTAATGAAATACCGAAAGGGTGCGACAGTTTGACATACAGTCAGTAAAACGGCCGTAACTTTCGGGTCCGAACTCCAATTGGGCTGGGCCAAATTGGGTTGGAACGATAATTAGTTTATCTACAACTTTCGTAAATGTTCAAAGTCGGTTGGAACGATTTAATATTTTCGTTCTGACAGATTACTGAAAGGGTGTATGCAGTTTTATGTTTGAAAAGGTGTATAGAAGATATACATACCTTTTGGCCCATCCTTATCCTATGGAGTATATATATGATGTTTCTCTCTCTCTCTCATCAGTCAAACCAGTTGAATAATTAGATTAGTTCAACCAGAAAATTAATGGAGTTAATTTAGAATTAATCCAGAAATTAAGAGACTCTAATCACTTGATGAAAGAGTGCGAAGAGATTGAGAGAGAAGGAGAAAAGAATTTTCTCCGTCTAGAGAATCGAAACGCAATCATGCAAGTTCGCCGGTGCATCATCTAGGCAGGTGCATCCGCGACCGAGGTGCTACGACTCACGGTGGATACGGGTAGAGGAGCGACACATGTGGCTCTTCGTTGTGATCAAACCGGAGAAGTAATCGAGTAACGGGCTGTGGAATCATGCGGGCATGGAACGCACGAAGACAACCCGAGGCGTGTCGAAACGGTGGGAGACGTGCGGTATGGGACGTACGGGCTAGTCACCAACGTGACACCGAAGGAAATAGAAGGCGGCGATCAACCCTTCGTGTGCCATCAATTTGGCACTGGTATGAATCTGTCCTTCTATTCGCATCGTACCCTCGAAGTCGTGGCGTGTTCTCGGGAATCGGGGAATCGAACCGGGTCTACATATCCGCTGCGCGGGCCCGGGGTCGAGGATATTTCCCATCATATATGATATGAAATATGGTACTTTTATCAAAGCAATAATCCTAATATTGATTCGGGATTCTAAATCCAATAACACTTTATGACCCATATTTAATGATCCTCCCACAAGTGACTTTGGCCGACAAATGGGATCTCACTATTTAGGTAGGATGGACCCAATAGCATCCAATGCGACTCTTGATCCAATATAGGATTTCGGTATCAAATTATATCATATATGATTCGAATTCCGTTTGTGCATCCTAACTATGTCCCGAACCCCAATCGGATTGGATTGGACGGTTAAGTCACAACCGTGCACACATATCGTTCAATTCATACTACAAACGCGCCCGACTTTTGCATGAACCCACGTTTGTGTCCAATTAACGCTTGCCTCTCATGTTGATACATACAACAATGCATGCCCGACTTTGGCCTGAAACTTTGTAAAGTGTAATGACCAACCTCGAAGGTTGTGGACATGGAAGACATTTCATGACTTCAATATTACTTAGGGATTTTATGACATAATCTAATTACATCATTAAACAATTTTAATCATGCTGACTTATATGAACATAATTAATAATTATTAGACCAAAATAAAATTTTCCAAAAAAATTACATTGTCCGTCATGAATGACATATGGTCCGCCACGACTCACTTAAAAAATTTCTACTGTCCGTCGTGACTGACATATTGTGCGTCACGACTGACTGTACAAAACAATTTTGTACAGATTTTCAGAAACTTTTCGTGTCACTTTCGTCAGGACGGACTCTTAGTCCGTCGTGACTGACTTAAAAAATTTGTACTGTCCGTCGTGACTGACATACAGTCCGTCACGACTGACCGTACAAAATAATTTTGTACAAATTTTCATAAATTTTCGTGCAACTTACGTCATGACGGGCAACGAGTCCGTCGTGAATGTGAGAATTTTTGTATAGTATGTCACGACTCACTATATGATGCGTCACGACGGTCCATTAAAATGCTCCGAGTCCAACTCTTTAACTGCACGGCACATGAAGGGAAATATCCCGACCCCGGGCCCGCGCAGCGGATATGAAGGCCCGGTCCGGTTCCCAAAACTCGAGATCACGCCTCGACTTCGAGAGTACGATGCAAAAGAAGGATAGTTCTTTACCGGGGTGAAATTGATCATGCTCCAAGGGTTATCGCTTATCCTCCTTACTCCTTGTCACGTTGGTGACAAAACGTGCGTCCCACACCACACGTCTCACACCACTTCGTTGACGATTATCACTACTCCGGATTGATCACAATCGAAGAGCCAACAAGCCTCGCTCCTCTACTCGTATCCACCGTGAGTCGTAGCACCTCGGTTATGGGTATGCCTGCCTAGACGATATACCGGTAAACTTGCTTGATCGAATTGATTCTCTAAACCGAGAAAAACTGTTTTTCTCGTTTCTCTCTTTTCGCACCCTTTCACTCTCAGGAAAGATGTCTCTCTATATCTGGATTTATTAGATTAATTCAACTGGATTGGACTGATTAGAGGAGAGAGAAACATCATATTTATATTACATAGGATTAGGATGGGCCAAAAGATATGTATATCCAAGATACACCTTTTCACACAGAAAACTGCATGTACCTTTTCAGTATTCTGTCAAAACGAAATTGTTAAATTCTTTTAACAGACTTTCAACCTTCATGAAAGTTGTAGATAATCTTATTATATTTCCAACCAATTTGGTCCAACCCAATTGGAGTTCGTATACAAAACTTATTACAGTTTTACTAACTGTATGTCAAACTGTTGCACCCTTTCAGTATTTCATTGAAACGACACTGATACTTCGTTCAAATAAAATATATTTCTTCATTAGAGTTCTAGATAATCTCATTATCTATCTAACCCAATTTTAACCAGTCAAATTGGATTCATTAACTGAAAGTTATGTCCAAGAATGCGACGTTCGTTTATCCTTGTGTACACTTTTACGGTTGATCCGAAACTGTATTTCTTTCAACACAATGTCCGTCATGATTGACAAACAGTCCGTCATGACTGACAAACAATTCGTCATGACTGACTATTTCTGAAAACAATGTCTGTCATGACTGACAACCAGTCAGTCATGACTGACTATTTCCGAATTCCAATTTTGATAGTAAATTCTCTGAAAATTGAATCGTTTCGAAAACGATTAATCATGATACTCTTTCATGATTACTTCTAGATATTTTTGATCACCACATGATCAAACTCTAGTAAGATTTTCTATGGTTCTAATTATGTAACTACATGATTTATGTTCTAATTCTACATGGTTTTCCGAATAACTTTTATCCAGAATTGATTCGACTATCGAATCGCGACGATCGCTCTGATACCACTGCTGGGTATCGCCGTCACTACCGAGCCCCGCTCAGCGGATTGAAGGGCCCGGTCCGACCCGATTTCGAGGACCACGTCGTCGACCCGAGAGTACGAATCCTAAATCTACGTGCAACTACCTATGAATATAACGATTATAGACATAGATTCATATCACGTGAAATTGATCAAGGTGACGGGTTGAAAGTGTAGTTGCTACCTTTTTGTTGCTCCAATCTTCGGTAACACTTGCGTCCCATTCCCGCGCGATTCGACACCTTCAATTGAGCTCCAATTTGTCGTATACAACCGGATCGCATCTGGTTCGTCATCCATCTTGCTCTAGCTTGATCACAATAGAGGATTTCAGATGAAATCCCTATACCCGTATCCACCTTGATGAAAGAAAATATGGCTTAAGAATTAACTTGGAAGAATTTATATAAATAGACAAATATGCAGTCAGAATTGGGCCAGTTCATAAATCTGGGCCCGTTCAGAACTTAGGGTTTTAACCTAATAATTATGGTTTAAACTTTTTCGGGCCTATTCTGATAATTAGGCTTTTAACCTAATTTCGGCCTGTTAGGGTTTAACCTAATTTTGGTTTAACCTAACCCTGCATATATATATATTCTGATTTTCATTTTTCTCTCTCTTTGAGCTCTCATTCTGAACCCTAATTCGGCCGCCGAATTTTTCTCTCTTTTTCACACAATACAAATTGAGATCTGGATAGTTTGAGGAGAGAAATCTGAGCGAAAGTTTGAGAGAAATAATCGTGACGTCGACTAGAACGGCGTTGGCGGTTCCGATCAGATGAATATCAAGGTGGACACGAGTAGAGGGACTGCACGAGCAATCCTTGGAGAAGGTTCACGAATTTTGGAAAAGAAGTCGACACGTACTAACTTGTACGAGGTAAAAATCTGAACAACTCTTCCTTTTTCATGGTTTTTCGAACGTGATCCAGGTAGATTTAGGTTATACATGTGTAAATAATTCCGCTGCACACATAAATAATCATATGTATAACCCTACACTTGAGCCTCGTCTTTTGGTTACGCGTGATTCCCCTAAAATTACCGTAAAATTTGCTTGAACTTCATCTCTAATGGTGATTATCAAGCTCTCTCTCTATTACTTGTCTCACAAGCATAATCTTTGTAGAAAACTTATCAGAGAGAGGAGAAAGGATCATCCAGATCTTATATTAATCACCTCATTAATTAGAGGATTAACGAGTACAAAGAAAACTGCTAATCTGGAATTTGGATCACAGTCCGTCTTGACTGACTACTGTCTGTCAAGACGCACTAGTCACGATTACTGGAAACAGCAGTTACTCTAACGTCCGTCATGACTGACATACAGTCTGTCACGACGCACCTCACAGACTACACAGTTCGCCATGACCGACTACAGTCAGTCACGACTGACCATACAGTCTGTCTTGACTGACATATAGTTAGTCATGACTCATACTCACAGATTGGTACACAAAATTCCCTTTGGTCCGTCATGACTGACCAACCAGTCCGTCATGACTGACTGTGTATATTTTTGTGTAATCTGACAGATGAACATATAGGTCCGTCATGACTGACACCGAGTCCGTCATGACTGACTATGTTATTTTAGCCAGATTTGCATAATTTTATTATGCATCCAATCGTATCGACAAACGCATACGTTCGTCTATCCTCAAGTGTGCAACCTACTAGTTGATCTATAACTGTATTTCCTTCAGAATATACATTTCCAGCAACATGTTCGTTCGAACGCACCATAAGGTCCGTTCGAACGCACCATAAGGTCCGTTCGAACGAACTGCATCCTGTCATGAGTATGTATACAACTATTTTATACTCGAAGAGGTCCGTTCGAACGTACCCTTACGGTTCGTTCGGACGAATCATCTCCTGTCTCATTTCAGTGTTAATTTCAAATATCATTCGTAGTAGTCCGTTCGAACGAACACCAATGTTGGTTTGAACGAACTACTCCTCGGAATGAATATGTGTAAACCATTATATACACGTAGCGGTCTGTTCGAACGCACCCTATGGTTCGTTCGAACGACTCTCTGGAACTTAACTTTGCATAATCCTATTATGCATTTAATCAAACCCATGAACATCCATGTTCATATATCCTTATATATATACTTTTACCGTTGATTCAAAACTGTATTTTCTTCAGAAACATGAAATGAAGTCACAGGAAGAAGCCCGTTGTAATGGACTGATTGGTTCGTTACAACAAAATTCTTAATACATAAACTCCGTTGATGTTCCATTGTAACGGAGCATGGAATATTCGAATATATTGGATGTAATGGCTAGTTTGACTTTGTGTCGGTTATAGCGGATCTCATGTCCGTTGTAACGGACCATTAAAAAAAAACATGATAAGGGAAGGCTCTATGCGTTCTATAAATAGAACTCTTTCCTCATTCTCTCTACTTACTTCAAGCATCATATTTTCCCAATCAAAAAAGAGAATCATTACTATACACCATTGAGCTTAATCTTTTAAAACGTTCTTAGAGATTATTAGATCCATTTTTCTTCCATTAAATACGATTTCCAACTTGCGTGACAGATCACGTTTAATTCGTATTAGATTGTTGTAATAGGCTAGTGCAAAGATTGTAAAGTCCCGCTATAGATCGATAGAAATACGTGTAAATCGATCTAGACAAAATCTTGTACGAGTGATTCGAGAATTCAATCAAAATCTGACAATGTGCCAGGCATCTTCGGAGACGTAGGTACTTGTATTTAATTGAATCGGTCGATTGAGCAAGTAGCCGATAAGTTAAAGCTACAAAACAACCACCTACCAAACTCCGTCATCAAATATCTTGTGTTCCATTGTTCGGTATTTGCATAATTTAATTTATATCATTTTCGCTTCCGCACTAAATAGGAATTTGTATACCTTAGCGCGAAAATTAAATTCTAGGTTTACCTATTCACCCCCCACCCCCCACGAGGTTAGAATTAACCAAGATTAACTTCATTAATTAATCCTATAACTAATAATAAGAAATGATATATATTTTTCATAAATTAATAATTAAACAGACTTTTATGTTTACAAAATATAAAATTTATTTAGTGAAAGATTTCACTATATCATTCTCATAAATTCATTAATTTGGGAAAGATTTTAATTTATTTAAGGAATCAACATGTATGTATTTCCATTGAAAAATATTTTTTAATCAAAATATTTCCATAAGAAAGTTAACTGGATAATTAACATAAATTACATGATAATTGACTGCACAACAACAAATCTGGCAATTAAAATATTTCCTAATTAACAATCAATTTGTGTTATAAATCAATTAGTATCAATTTGTCTTGAAAATATTTCTAATTACATTTCACATATACACGGATTATCGAGAACTAGTAAAAATCCCACGGAATTGCTCGGGTTTGTCCGAATTGTTGGCATTGTTTTGTTAGTACTATCTTACTTATATGAGCATGTAGTTTTTATTTTGAAAATAAGTTTTTATTGCATTTCTTAAATGTAATGTTGTTTGTTAACTATTTTATTGTGGATAAATTGTCGTGCATTTCTATTTATCATGTATGTATTTTATTGTCAGAATGAACCAAGAAAAATCGTCCTAAAAAGAATCAAGAATTACTAAGAATATTCTTGACGTTTGAAGTTGTTTATAGCTAATACTTTCAAAAATCACGATTTTCATTTATTTTATTTTTACTCTTTTAAGTATTGGTTTTAGACTACACGAGATCAATATATATTCGAAAATACTCATAATACCGTGCGTCATGATTTTTATTTTTTGTATTTCTGGATATTTCTATTTTTGTGATTCTTTTTTTTTTATATTATATAAATTAAAATGTTGCGATACACGAAATTCAAAATCATACTTATCGAAACATATGTCAAAATATACAAATGTTACAATACACAAAAAAATTTAATTGTTAAAACTCTACTTCTCCTTAATAATGATACACGTGGCCTAAAACTCTATTGTTAGGAGGTTCTAAAAATAATATTGTAAGAAAATACAGTGTAAAAATACATATTTACATAATTAAACGGTAAACATTATTATTTTTGTTCTTTAAAGAATTAGAACTATAAAAATATTTTTTAATAATAAGTAAGTTATATTTGTATTTTCGTTCAAAAAATTTAAACATTAAATTTATAAAATTAAAAAAAATTAAATTTTTTTTATAAATAACTTCTTAAAGTTATAAACATATATCGGATAGTATTGTTCTTTAATTCAAAATATGAATTAAAATCAAATCAAATGATATTAAATATTTATATGTATATGTATGTTTAATTAAATTTTAATATTACTATTTAAATTATTTTCACTATTAGTTTTGATATTGTTCATAATTTTCATTGAATTTTGAATTCATAAAAGTTTGTAAGTATTATATAATTAATGACGTGTTACTACATATGCCGTATGATTCATTATTTTTATATTTTGTATTGTGTTATATATTGTGAACAACAATAATATCATATTTACTGTTATGATTCTACGTAAATTATGTTATACATCAGATATTATTATATAGTGACACTAATAAAATATTATTATTTGATAAAAAAAATGAGTTTTTCTTTCGTAACGTAAAATAATTGTATAATATATACATGATCGTAGATAAATAAGTTAAAATAATTTTATTTGAAAGAATAATATTATTATTATTATCATCATTATTATTATTATTATTATTATTATTATACAAATGAGTATTTTGTATTACAATAAAAACATATTAAAGCATTCTGTCACGTATCGCCAACATTCACTTAATATCAATGTTGTAAATGACGGAAAATGGTACGGTACGGTCGGCCACTGTTTTAATGTTTTACTGTAAAACGATCGTAAAACGGTAAAAAAACGGTTACTTAAATCGGCAATATTTTATAGCAATTATAATAGAAATTTTAAAATAAAACAAAACAAAAATATAATAATTCAATTTTATAATTCAACTTAAACATACACGAAAGTCCAAAATTAAAAAAAAACATACGAAGTACTAATAAAACATATCGAATAAATGTTCATCGACCTAAACATATAAGAATAAATCTTCTTAGCTACCTAATTAGACCAAAAATTCAATTAATCAGATGCGTCAATCAGAATTAAACACAAAATAATTGACCATGATAAATTGGATTAGAATTAACACCTTATTAATGTACGAATCAGACACAAAATCCTACTAATTACAACTATTATTGAAGAGAGTCTTTGATCTCTCTTCAAATTTACTAAAAAACGTCTACGGGCTTTTAATGAAAAGAAGAAGAAAAAAGTTACTCACAAAAAAAAATTCATGAAAAAAACGATTAAAAAACAGTGTTTAAACGTTTTTTGTACAAACAAACGGTCAAAGACAGTAAAAAAACGGTTGAGCGTTTTTTGAAATTTTCTTGTAAAAAACAGTTCGGTTTGGCACCGTTTTACCATTTTTTATCGTTTTACATCGTTTTTTGCAACACTGCTTAATATATAATTATAGCAGGAACATTGATATTGATTCTCAATACTATCCACGTTATGAGTTTATTGTTTTCAGTTTTCAGTTTTCAAATTCCCAAATGGATCTTAAATGAAACGAAGAGAAATTAAGGCAATTTTTCTTTGAAGGAAGTATTATACAAACGGATATTGATGACGAGACAAAATTACCATCCCCAAAGAGAAAACGTCCTTGATAGTAAAATTAGCATTAAACTTAGCTATGCAAATCAAGTGAATGCAGAAGTACCATTGGATGGAAGTCTAGATTGACAAATATTTAGTTATGATTCTTATGAATTCCCAATGGAGAGAAATAGGGGGGTGGTTCAAATTATATTTGATGATTAAAAAAAATACCGATGTTACTAAATCATATATACTCCTCTAAAAATTGAAATATCTTTCTTTCTTTCTTTTTTTTTTTTGTTTTTTCCCCAAGAAGGTTTGACAATGTGTCGAGACCTCGAATATATTATATCAAAGAAGTGAAACGAAAGAGAGAATTTGGAGATAATATATAAGACAATATTCTTATTTTTTTTTAAGATAATCCTAAGCCAAGAATCGTGGCCATTATAGATTTCTTTTTTTTTTATATTGATGCCGCCGGGATTCGAACTCAAAACCTCTACAACATGAGGGTTTATTGTGCCGAGCACTCAACCATCTAGGCCAAAGATTAAAAATGATATAATTTCTACAGTAAAATTAATAATCAAAATTTAAATTATTATTTTATCCTTTACGTGTTTACCTTTCTATAAACTCGAAGCATTTATATCCTTCTAAAAATAAAAATATCATATGTAACTATCTCAATAATAAAAATAGCATGCGTATCCTTCCAAAACAAAATATCATATATACGTACTCTTCCGAAATAAAAATTTCCGATAAGAATGGCAACAAGGACGTTACAATACGCAGATGATACGGTCATATTCGTAGAAGCACATCCGATAAACTTCAAAATAATCGCTTACGCTCTAAAAGCCTTTTGAAAAAACGACGGACTTGAAAATAAATTGGGATGAAAAGGAATTTGTACCAATCGCAATTCCTCACCAATACCACCAAATTATCTCGACAATCCACGGGTGCACTAAAACGAACTTGCCAATAACTTACTTTGGAATTCCTTTAAACGTTCGAAAACCAAGAAAAACAGATTTTCTGCCACTAATTAAAAAAATGCAATCTAAGCTATGCTCAATGGAAAGATAAATTCCTAACTTTGGGAGCACGATTGGTCTTTGGCTAAATCGGTCATCAATGTCATTCCTACTTAAATTACCGAAATGGCTAATAAAGGAACATGAATAAGACAACGAGATCTTTCTTGCGATGTGACAAAAATTGTTTAATGGGTTGGGACTAACTCATTTACAAAACAATGCACTTCTTCTAAAATGGACATGAACAAATAAATAAAAAATCCAAATAGCATGTGGGCTACTACTATAGAGGAAATATATGTAATTGACACAGCTAGGGTATTGAAAGGATAAAGCAAAATAGGGTTTCTTTCATCATAAAAGACCTAAATAGATTCCTACTACAATTCGGGTGGGATATCAAAAGGATACAACCGAAATATGGCTTCTTTCTTCATCAAAGACCTAAAAAAAATCTACCACATTTCGGAATATCACACGTGTTTGACCAAACCTCAAGTGAGCATCAATGGGCATGGACCTGGAACAAGGATTTCTCCACCGTCTTACAATTTATGACGAACGTGGTAGTTAGATCACAACGGGATAAAAACTATGGAAAGTAAAAGCGCCGATGAGGGTCAAATTATTCGCATGGCTAGCGATGAACTCGAGGATTTTGACGACGGACAGACTTCAAATGAGAAATTGACCAAATAATCATATATGCCCAAATTGTAACGCACACATGGAATCATCAAGCCACCTATTCACCGAATACATTTTCATCAAGCCAATACGAAGCCCTAAGCTCTAATCTAGAAGCTAACCTAACAACACATGATAAAATAGATGAACAATGGATACTAAACCGAGCAAAGTTCACCACGAAAAAGAGGATACAATACGACGCTCTTGTACTATTGACGTTATGATTCGTTTGATAAGAACGAAATAATAGGATTTTTCTCGTCAACACCCCGGCTATCCTTCTTATACCCCAAATTCTGGCAGACGATGCTATGGATAAAAAATTGCTAAATTGGGGGCTACAAGGAAAATATGCCAACATGCAGGAAGTTCGATCACGAATCTGGGTCTCGCCAGTTTTTATCCTTTCATCTGTTTCGAGCAATTTTCATTCTTATCTAAGGGCTCTGATTGTTTTAAATAGGCTGGGTTTTGAGTTTTAACTCAATTGGTCATACATATTTCATTTAAGCCAAATACAACGTATTCGATTTACTCTAATAAATTGAAAGAAGCTAATGCTTCTGTTTTTTCAACAACAAAAAAAAGAACATAGTAAACTACATCGAATTTACATGTAGATCCAGAACAAATCAAAGATAAGCTCCACTTCGGCATAATAACATATCCCAAGAAAAACAAAGAACATTTAAATGGAAAAATCACATAACGTAATTTTCTATCAAAAGTGTCCACAAGATGGAAAAAATATAACACAAGGCACTCTATACTTGACTGAAAATATTTACGGGGAAAAGAAGTGAACACACACAAAAGAGAGTAAATTCCTCTTAGTTCTTTATTTAAGTTTTCTTAATTCTAGCTAGGTTACTTATGGAGTCCCTCGTCGTAATATTTTATGATTCCTTTCTTTGTAGCGATTTTTTGTATTTATATATATGCCACCTATAGGCCTTTCTCTCTCTAAAAAAAAGAGTAGATAGAGTGATGCGACGCTAAACCTGTAAAAGAAGCGCCACGCAGACAAGAAAACGTTCAGAAATATAAACTAAAAAAATGAATCAAAGGAACTTATAAATAAAAAAAATGGCATACGTCTAATATGTCGGGAGATGAGGGCGGACTCGGTAACCCATTAATTCTAGCACGGGAGACAAAAGGATGTCGTAGAAGTTGTGAAGCAGTGGGACGATCCAACGGTTCAGATTGCAAACAAGTCTCAATGAAACCTTTCAAATCTGCTGAGAGCGAATCTGGTATCAATGGCCTACGATTATTGTATATCTCCTCGAACATTGCACGTATCTGAGACACAAAACGTCAATAATTAAATATTAAATAATAGACGAGAATTTAGAGTGAGAAGAAATTAAGTTGAAAAAGATTTTTTAAATTTCTGACCCAGTGTGTTTGAGAATAAGGGTATTCTCGCGTTGCCATCTCGAGAACCGTGCAACCCAAACTCCATATATCCACTGCTGTTCCAAAATGTCGTCCCATAGGTCTGATAATCTGGTCAAAGCAAAAAAAAAAAGAGGATGGATTTCAAGTTCATTTGAAGATGGATATATAGACTCAAGAGATTTGAAATTTGAAATTGCATACCTCAGGTGCTGCCCATCTGATCCACTCGGTAAATTGTTTTTCTCTCGGGCCAATTGTGGTTGCATCAATCTGAAAGTACAAAAGAAAATCATGGTAAACTAAAATCCAACTCAATCGAATTGAAAGAAAGGGGAGGGGGGAAATGCAAGAAAACCTCTTCTGCAAAATGAAAACCAGCAAGTTTTACGACACCTTTGTCATCAAGCAGAATATGCGAACAATTCACATCTCTGAAACAAAAAGAAATGTGAGATATCAGAGCTCTACAATAATTCATAACCAAAGTAACATTCTTATCTAACCTGTGCACGACATTGTTCTTATGAAGAAACCTCAATGCCTTGAGAACTTGTCTGGTATATTCTGCAATTTTGCTTTCTTCGAGCTCGCCTTCCTCGTAAACATACCTAATTGAGGCTCCGCGCATGAATTCGTAGAAGATGTAAACAGTCTTATCTTTCTGAAACATATGATTATTTGCGATAACATTATTATTCATCGAATATTAAATCTGAAATTGAAAACCTGAAAACCTTAGCCATACCTTTTGATAGCCCAAGTAATTAATTATATGTTTGTGCTGAAAGCGGCTCAAAATGGAAGCTTCCTGACCAGAGTAAACAATTCGATATTTCAATTTATAAAAATACAACGATTTCAATTATTTGATAAGATAAACAAGGGAATATAAAAGACTCACTGCTTCGATTTCATGCTTAAGTTCTTCACCACCTAGCATTTCGGGATCCTTTTCAATAAACTCAAACAACATCTCTTTCACCGCATACGTCATGCCGTCACTGCAATTATGAATTAAAGGAATTTATCAATACATATTCATGCTTTAAAAAACACTGAAAAAATTATTAATAGAATATTCTGACAATTGTTCAATAAGATTGTAACAGATCAGGGTTTTTATCCTAAATAACGATAAATATACATTAGTGAAACTTTTATTATGTTAACCAAATAAAGAGAGTGAAAATACACAAGGAAGTATATGATTCAGATTCGAAGACCAATTGAATTTTGACAAGACTATGAGAAACAGTATATCGTAACAAATAACCTATTAAAACAGCATTCAATTTAGCAAAGAGTACCTGGCGAGTACTTCATATACTCTGCTGCCCTTGTGGCGGCTCCAGAGACGGACAATCGACCAGGTTACGTTAGGGGCTTCGATGTGACGTTCACTTGGCCCGCTTTTGCACCGATCACCATTGGACGAGTCCAAGTACTTGAGCGATGCAGCAATGAAAATCAAGACTAATACGAGATAACCGAACATTTTTTTCTTTCCCCAACGCAAACGCGAACGCGAGATGATATTGATTTTACTTTCCGTTCTATTTTGGAGGCGGAGAAGGGCAAACAAGCAAGAAATTCGGGAATTAGGGTTTCGGCAAGAACAAGGGAAGGAAGGATTGGAAATTGGGAATGGAAAACGAGAATATATAGGCGCGCCAAGGCAAGAGTTCAACTTCTTAATTTCTCTTTTATCTTTCTATTTTTTTTTTAATCTCGAATTCCCCCTCCCATTAATTTTAGAATACAAGACACATGGTGAGGCCACGTCGGCGAACACTGTTCATCCAACACTGTTGTTCACTGTTCACCCGAGTACTGTTCATTCCGGTTACTGTTGATATATTTTTTTTTTTTTGAATTTTATTTTATTTGACATATATCTTGGGTTCTAAATAAAATATTTGAATTTTTCATCGTATTAATAAATATAATTGACATATGTCTTGTGTTCTAAATAAAATATTTGAATTTAATAAAATACTATTCACACAAATACTTTTTGTTAGCCTCAGTTGGTTTATTATTTTTTTTTTTGCTTATTATAACAATTTTGATTGGTACCAAGCTGCGTTTTTTTGTGCTTATTATAATATTTTTGATTGGTACCAAGCTGCGTCTTTTATGTTTTTTTGTTTGTCTTTTTCAGAATTTTATTTTATTTTGAATTTAATAAAATACTATTCACACAAATATTTATATTTTCTTATCAAATAATATATCCCGCAGCGAAATAATATATCAAATAATATATAAAATTATTATTTTTGCTAATTATATTATTTCTTATCAAATAATATATTCCGCAGCGAAGCGCGGGCTATATTCCTAGTATTTTTAAAAGGGAAAACAACTTTTTCCTTGTTTAGTACTGTTTTATTTAGGGAAACTTGATTCCTGCCCCCAAAACTACCCAAAATAGAAATATTTCTAAATCGAACACTTTCGTGTATCGCAATATTTTTAAAAAATGGTGCTATTTCAAGAACTAATATTTTTTAGCGATAAATTCTCCTATATCCCTTTCAAACTCATCAATTACATATTTATCCCTCTTAAGTTGCTAATATCATATTTGTCCCTATCAAATACAATAAATATCAAATTTATCTAAAACTAACAGTTAGGTTAGATTTGACAGAAAATTAATACAATTTACTATTTTACCCCCCAAATTCACTAATCATGAAACCCAATAAATCAGTTCTCAACCAATCCTAAATCCGATAACCTCAAACACCCTAAACCCTCTTGCTCTTATTTTATCTTCGTCACAAAGCAAAAGTAGGCGAAACTCCATGGCCGCGAAGCTCCTTCGTAAGGCGAGGAGGTGAAGCTCCTCCGTATTTGGTAAGGTCAGGAGAGGAAGCTCCTTCGTGAAGTATCGTCTTCTAGGAAACTGCTGAAATTGTGAGCGGCACATTATCAATGGTATTAATTAACTATCCAAACTCTCAAATGTATTTTGGAATGGACCTGTCCATTGAGTTACTACTGGCGCTCCATTAACTTTAGTGGTAAGATATCCAGTGAGCTATGGCATATAGCTGATTAGATGAAAGAATGTGTCCGGTGAGCTATTGTTCATGAGACTGTGTATTTATAATTTACACTTTAACAAATGAAATTGCTCAAATCTGAATTTGTCGCATTTTGTATTCCACCAATCAGAATAATAGTTGAAGCAAATCATGAATTAGCTGAACTAATTTTCTGGTAATTAATCCATTTTTCTTCCTTTTCAAATTTTCAATTATCTCGAAATTTATTTATCTAGTTGGAAGTATTTTAATTATACCCGGAGGAGCAACCCAAAATTGGAATTTGAGCACCATTTTTAGCAATTCATCCCTCTCAATTTCACACCAAATAGTCGCTACCTCAAACATGTATGCATAGGTATATCTATTTTCTATGACGCATAATTGTTACATGTAAAATAAAGAAAAGGAGGCATAATTTAAAGATCCCGAATTGTTGGAAATTGCAAGAAAGTTCGATACTCAAAACAACTTCATGTTTAGTTTACGAAGGATCAAAGCTTGGAGCAGCACTCAACCCGATTTGAATTTGGAGTGTCACAAAACAAACTTGGAATCGTATAAAACAACCTTCACGACACTTATTTGGCCTATAATCCATTTATGCACTTGTATGTAAATTGTGTTTGATTTGCTACAATTCTTACACAAACTTGTATTTTAATCAGAAAATATTATTGTTTTGAACAATTCTTGTGTTTTGGTTTTTCATATCATAACAAAATAATGGTCGAATTTTTGGTTTGTAATTTTTTGTTGGATGTCGAAATTGACAAATTTGATATATCTTCGAGTTGTAATTTGAGTTTTTGATATCTTTGAGTTGTTACTAAAACAATTTCAATCAATATTTTTAACTTAAACTTTCTGTAGTTCAACTAAAATTCTACATCAATACTAATAAACTAGTTCGACAAATAATGTTATTACACACCAATTCAACGAATCTATACTAAACTAGTTCAACAAATAATATTCTTGCACACCAATTCAGCGAATAATAGTTGAAGAATTTCACATGTTCCTCTCTGAAAAATCCATATGTTCTTACAAAAATACATAAACCCACCGTAAAAGTTTCAAAATTACCACACATACTTCATTTTACATCCATGCCAATAAATATTTCAAAATTACCACAAAAATATGCAAAATTACATAGAACCCTTTCGACTTAAATATTATCACGTCTAATCCTTTGATATTGCATTCGAGGTTGTGATTTTCTCCTAGACGAATTATTGAGTAATTTGTAGTAGCCTCCGTTCTTTATTCGGAATTTGTAATTAGAAGAACCATTACTAAAATAAAAATTAAAGTGAATTTAAAATCTATATAAACTTATTACCTACATACTAAACATTATGAATCAATCTGAGAGACTTCATTAATTGATAGATAAGACAAAAAAATACATACTCAATATTGGGGGATTCAATCATATTCTCAATCTAGGTTTGTCGAATTCGTCAATTGAAACCTTTCCAATTTGGTCCAAGTATGAATCTATATTTCATGATTCATTGCAATCTAAAAAAAAGAGTAACTAATTAGATATTTTATTAATTCATTTCTCAGAGATTTTGTTAATCCATACTCAAAGAATATGATATTCAAATTATATGCTACTTAATTAGAGATTTTCATTCATTTTTCAGAGATTTAATTAGAGAAACACCTCCAGAGCATACTTGTTGCAAGAAATCAAGTTGCGAGATAAAACCATAAATCCAGTTGTTCTTCTCCGGTAGAAAAAAGAAGAAGTTCCGTCAAAGTTAAACTCGCCCCGCCCTAGTGCGCTCGTAGTCTCTGTAGTCGGCACCACAAAGAGGAGAAATCTAGTCGAAATCCAGCCATTTTTTCTTCTTTATTTCGCGGCAGAGAAAGAGGAGAAAAGGGAATATTGTTCGAAGAGAAGGAAAGTACGTGAGGCCAGGGTGAGGGTGAGGGTGAGGTGGGTTTGTTAACGGGTAAGGGTGTGTTTGTTTTGTTAATGGGTTTGGAGTTTGCAAAGGGTATTTTGGTCAATAAATTTAAATTTTATAAATTAATTAACTTTAAAGTCCAAAATTCTGTTTAATTTAATGTTGATTTAACAGTGTGGACAAATTTGATATTAAATAGATTTGAGTAAGGATAAATTTAATATTTATTGTGTTTAGTAGGGATAAATATGATATTAACCATTCAAGAGGGATAAATATGTAATTGATAAGTTTAATAGGGATATATGAAAAAATTTCCCTATTTTTTTAACAAAGAACGACTTAAAAAAAAGCAAAGTAATGATCATTTTTACCTCATTTATGATGATTGTTACTTGTTAGTTATTCTTTTATATGTACACAATATATATTATTAGTTCTTATATACAAAATAAAATCTAGCACATACAAAATCATAAATGAATAAATTTACTCATATATGCTCTCTTGATAGGGGTGTACAATAAACCCATAACCCACCCAACTCGCCTAACCCAACCCGACCCGACCTGAATTTTACGGGTTTTTATGCTATTTAATTGGGTCTGGGTTTAAATTTTGAAAAACCCGAAATTATGGGTCGGTTTATGGGTTATAAGTAAAGAACCCGTATTAACCCAACCCGACCCGTATTTTGTATGGTTAGTAATTATTTATAATAAAAATGGAATATGTACTGAAATTCAAATAGACTTGCTATGTTTGGATGAATATGGATGAATTTTGTTTATAAACATGGAAGTATATACGACTTGCCATGTATTGGTTTTGAGAGAATATGTATATTGATGATTTGTTAATTTCCTTATATATATAAATTGGGGAGTGCTATGATAGACCCATTTTCTTATCATGGACCCATTTTTTTTTTAAAAAAAATCGAATATTTGTGAAATAATGATATTTTTTGTAAGATTCTAGTGTATATTTATCATTTAGTGTTATTAAAAACATAAATTTTGTAGAATTAATTAATAAATAGCTAAAATTCTTAAAATAATTTTTTGAAAATAGGTCCATGATAAGAAAATGGGTCTATCATAGCACTCCCCATATAAATTACTCATTTGTTAAGTTTTTGATTTGAGGAAATAATATAACAAGACAATAATATATTTCTATCATTCATGGTATTATTTCCAATTCAATATTTGTTAAGAAAAAAATGCAATAAGTTCATACATCCCGCACTGGTCTACCCGCTAACATCCCGCAGCTGACGTGGCACCCACGCTCCTGCCAACGTCAGCATATGTGATGGATGAAAAATACGCAACACCCAAACCCGTTAACTTGTTGGATCCGTGAAAAAAAAGGAAAGAACGCTAGAGAAATAAGGTAATGGCGCCGGAGAAAAAAATAGGAAAGAATTGTCTCGCCTTCTCCCTCTCCTGAGGATCGATCCTGACAGGTTTTGTTGTAGCTCTCTTAGCCGTCGCCGTCGTTCTCGAGTTGCAGTTTTTGTTTCTACGATACGGAAATACTCTGTTTTGCTGCTCTATTCACTGTACGGCGATACTCTGTTTTTCAAATTTTTACTCTTTCTACTTTGTTCATACTCTATGTAAACTGATATTTACTATACACTAGTATATGCTTGTTCTATGTTCATTATATTGACAATAATTATATGTACATCAACTCATGTATATTATATTGACAATAATTTGATTTTTTTTTCATTTTCACAGTGACGAATATGATGACTTCTATAGAAATTTATGAAGGCAAAGAACTGAAAGAAGGTATGCTATTTGGCACGCATGATAAAGCATTTTGATATTATGGGCAATATGCGAAAAATCGTGGACTTGTGGTGGCGAGAACGAGTAGCAGAAAAGATAACGATGGAGTCTTGCGACATGTAACATTCGCATGTACTCATCGATTTCTCGATGCGCGCACGAAAAGGAAACTTGTCGAACGATTTGGCGGGGATTTAATTGAAGCCGTGACTGATAGTGTATTACATGTTGGAAATGAACAAGTGTTCGAGACGCGAGAGTTTCCCGATTCACATGGATCCATTTATTTTACTGTTTATTTGATTTTAGAAAATTGAATTAAGTTTTATTATTTATGATTTTGTTCGAATAATTATTGTTTGATTATTGTTAGAAGATTGGGTAATTTTGTTGACCTTATAGAATAATTAATTTTCTCCTTATGCGAATGACAAAAAAATCCTTGATACATTGTCATTTACAATAAGTTTTTATTTACTTTTAGGAGAATGAAGAAATTTAGATTTATTTTTGTGAGATTATTTATAAATGTGATTTCAATACAATTATTATGCATATTTCATACAATTATAATACATTTCTCAACTGAATTTTTACATTGTCATTTACAATTAAAAAAATAAACAGAAATACAAATCAAACATTCCCTCGCGGCTAGCCAAGCTCGAATCCAAGCCGCACACTCCAAAGCTCATCAAACCCAAAACCCCGTAATTAGAGGTCACAACGATATCGAGCTGGCTTCGCACACAAACAATATACTTCCGCTTTCTCATCGACGCATTGTGAGCATCCTCGGCACAACATATCATGAATGAGAATACAAATATTAAGTAGGTAACACATAAATGAGAATATAATTTTAACTCTGAAAAATGAGAATCACATAAATTATGTCGTGTCGAAGAAGAATACAAGTGGAGTACAATAGTCTCAAATCAATAAATTTACACATCCCACACATCATAAGCTCTGAAAAATGGAACATTGAAATCATAATTGTGGAAAATAAGATTATAATTAATAATAATTAACGAATAATTAAGCAAAGTACCGGACCAGATCTGTTTCTAAGGTCTGGAAAATTGGGACTGTTGCCGTTTTGCCATTTGTTTTTCAGACCTAAATGTGTATTTGAATAATTAGCGAAAAATATCAATTGCAATGAATTAGGGGAAAAAAATGGTGCTTTCAAAGAGTAGTTATAGTCTAATTCAACCTATTGTAATTCTATTATGGCAAAGAAAAAACTAAAACTCACTCGATTAGAAAAAATAGGTATGTATCTAAGAAATCGATACTTGATAAGATTCAAAAGATAAAAATTCATGCAGTTCAGGTTTTTTCATCCGATTCAATACTTAATCTCAGCAAAATATACTCGATATAGGCTGATTTCAGAAAGAGTAGAATGAAAAAAGACGGATTTCGTACCAGAGGAAAGCTGATTTCTTCAAATCGACGATATCTAGATCTGAAGAGCTCTCTCTCCAGTGGCGGTGGTCGCGTTATCTTTATCTATATATGAAGAGCTTATGTTCTCGAGTTGCTAGTGGCGTCGTGGCGGTCTTCTTTGGCTTCGCTGGGCTACTGAGAGAGAAATGGAAAAAAAACTTCTTTTATTTGTTATCGTGGGAGAAAGACTATACCTTTCTTAATGGGCTCCTTTCTTAACGGGTTGCGCGAAAAAGAGTTATAACATCCGCTAGGAAAGCTGATGTGGCAAAGAACGCCCGCCATGTCAGCGTGCGGATGATTGCGGGCTATTTCACGCTTGCTGCATAATTTTATTGAAAAAAATGTGCATATATCTGTTCGAAAGAGGGAACTATTTATTTAATTTCATCAAAATAATTCTCATTTTTTTAGAGTGTCTTTCACCAACAGGATTCAACAAATCACTTTTATATACAATTGCTATTTTTACATCACCAATTTGACCTCCATATTTGAGTCCAAGGTAAAATAAAAATTAACCTTTTTTTTCTAATTTCTTTTTGAATAGTTTTATCCGATTTTTTGTTATTTCGATTTTGAAATCTTAAATTTTGGAACTAAATTGTCAGATGGTTGATAAAAAAGAACACATTCCGAATCACAATAACAAGCAAGTTGAAGTTGGATCACCCCGTCCAGAAAAGATCTCAAAATGCACCCCTGCTAAAAGGTCACGCCAAGATAGTGGACTCAAATCTGAAATTTGGGATTATTTCATTTTAAATAAAGATGAAAAGAATCCTAGAGCAACATGTATTTATTGCGAAAAATCATATGCTGCCGATCCGAATCGCCATGGGACAACGACGCTGTGGAAGCATTTGTTAAATAAGTGCACCCAATCGCCTTGTAGAGAGGATGAGCCTAAGCAAAAGAAACTGGCCTTCGAATCCAAATCCCATGGCCAAGGAGGTGGAACATTAAAATTGGTAACTTTTAGCATTGAAGAATGTAGAAAAGCTCTTATAAAAATGGTTATGATCAACGAATTACCATTTAAGATTGTTGAAGGAGACGGTTTTAGAACTTTTGTAAAAACTTTGCATCCAAAGTTTATAGTGCCGTCTCGAGTTACTGTAGCTAGAGATTGTTTGAAATTATTTGAGGAAGAAAAGTTAAACTTAGAAAATATCTTAAAAGATCAACGTGTTTGTCTAAAAACGGATACTTGGACATTAATCCAAAATTATAATTATATGTGTCTCACAGCTCATTGGATTGATGATGAATGGAGATTGCATAAGAGAATATTCAATTTTTGCCTGATTCCGGATCATAAAGGCGACACAATTGGCCAAGTTGTAGAGGATTGTGTTATGGCTTGGGAGATTAGTGGAATATTCACCTTAACCGTTGATAATGCAAGTAGTAATAATGGTGCAATTGGTTATTTGAAAAGAAAAACTAAGAATTGGAAAGGTACTGTTTTGGGACATAAGTACCTACATGTACGGTGTTGTGCTCATATCGTAAATTTGATTGTAAAAGATGGTTTGGATGAGCACTATGAATCTATTGAAAAAATTAGAAAGGCTGTGAAGTACATTAAGTCTTCTCCTAATAGGTTGGCAACCTTTAAAGCGTGTGTTGAGAAGGAGAAAATAGAGAGCAAAAGTTTGTTGTGTTTGGATGTAGAAACTAGGTGGAATTCTACCTATTTGATGTTAGCGAGTGCGGAAAAATTTGAAAAAGCGTTTGAAAGGCTAAGTAAGGTGGATGGAAAGTATGTGTCTTATTTTTTGGGAGGGGATGATAATGAAAAGGGAGAATGTGGTATTAAAAGGAGTAAGGGAAAAGGAAAAATTATTACACCACCAGGAGAATGCGATTGGGTGATGATTTGGAATTAAGGTCTATGGCAGATAGGATGAAAGTGAAATTCGATAAATATTGGGAAAATCATGATAATCTGAATTTCTTATTTTTTATAGCTGTCGTATTAGATCCTAGATATAAATTGAAGTATGTGAAATTTTGGTTTGAGAAAACGTATGATAATGTTGTCTCATGTGATTGGTTTAATAAGGTAGAGTGTACATTAGAGGGTATGTACAAGTACTATTTCGAGCATAATAAAAAAGAGGATATAAGTGCTAATGGAGATGAGAATTTAAAAAGGGAAGCTACTGGTTCTAGTTGTCGTTATACTTTCCTGGATGATGAAGATGAAGACAACTATTCCGATTTTGTGAAATCCCAATTTAAGCGACATTTGATTGAAGAAGGGTGTGTCGAACGTAAAAGTGAGATAGCTAAGTACTTAAGCGAGGCATGCGAAGGTGATGACGATAACTCATTTGATATATTGGGATGGTGGAAACGTAATGCATCTAAATATCCCATTATGTCTCTGATGGCAAAAGATATTTTGGCAGTACCGGTTTCGACGGTTTCTTCCGAGTCAACCTTTAGCACGGGTGGACGGATCCTTGATCCTTTTCGAAGTTCTTTATCCCCGAAAACGGTCGAGGCGCTTATTTGCGGTCAAAATAGGCTGCGATCCCCACCAGCAAATTGTGAACTTCAGGCGGAGATAGAAGATGCGGAAAAATATGAAGCGTTTGCAAAAGGTGATATATTTATTTCATTTCATCATAATGTAATTATGTAATATATCTTGATGACAATAATTCACAGATGATTTTGTTAATTTAACAGAGCTCACAACCACTAAATTATCACGGGATACATCAATTTTGAAGATTCATGATTAGTTACCATTGGTAAGAGCTTATCCATATAAACTTCATTAATATATCAAATACATCGCGCGTGTGTGTGTGTGTCAATGTTGCAAATAACGTTTAACGGAATGTAACGGTCTGGCACTGTTAAAGTGAATTAGCGATTAACGATAATATAACGGTGATATAACGGTAATATAACGGTCACTCGAGTACGTAATAATATATCATATATCCGATTTTTTTTTTAATTATTATAACCACAATTCAAATTTAAGACAAAATAAACACAAATATCAAAATTCAAAGTCTAAGCAAACATCAAATACAAAGTCTAAACCGCACAACACGATACATCAAAGTCTGAAAAGACATAACATACAAATTGAAATTCATCCTAATTAGTTTTCGCATGAAATTCATCCTAATTAGTTTTAATTAATCAGATATGTAAACTACTTTTTTGTGAAAAAATTGTTTCAATCGCCATCTATTTTAAGTTGAATTCCCAAATTGAAATATGTATGAATTATTATTTAAACCAAAACAAAATATCCCCAAAAAATATAATCAATTTCAGGATGGAAAAAAAATCGAAAATATCTATAACCTAAAATACAAGCTACATGAAAGAACAAGAAATACATAGATTAAACTCCAATGGAGTGCTGGCACTTACAGCTAGGTTCGTCGTCTTCGCTTGCCTTCAATTCCACCGAAATTATGTAGTTTATTTGCAAGAAGTGATTTTCTATATGATAACTAGGTCAATAAGAGAAATGGAAGCTTTTCATTTCACGGGAAAGAAAGTATAAGTTGCAATTGAAAGAGAAAGAAGACATGCAGGGTCAATTGAAAGAGAAAGTATTTGTTGCACAGGCCCAAATAATTTTTTTTTTTATTTCTTGGCCCAAATATTTTTTTCTTCTCACCCATGCAAATAACGGTCCGAATAACACCGTTAAGCACTGTTAAGTGGAAAAAAACGGTCAAGCACGGTCAAATAACGGTTGACCGTTATTTCATACCGTTAAGAAAAAAACGTAACGTTATCCCGCCGTTAACCATTTTTTTGACCGTTAAATACCGTTAATGACCGTTTTTTGCAACACTGGACTGTGTGTATATTATTGTGCTAATATATGTTTTTCTTGTTTTAGTAAATGGAGACAAGTGTTCTCGTTAAAGTATCAGATAAATTAATAAGATAGTTTTTAAAAGTTTTATTTTTTATGTCGATTTTTTTTTAATTTGAAGTTTTGAATTTCACTATGCGTGTTGTAGTAAAATTATAAAATAAAGTTTATGCAATTGATGAGTTTTACATATAGATTTATTTTATTTTCTGAAATTATTTTGTTTTTTTTTGTATTTAATTGTATTATTGTTTAATCGATTTCAAAATTTATTGGACCCGGCCAACCCGGCCAACCTACCCAATCCGATTTGTGTCATATTGAATGGGTTTTTCAAGTATAATGGGTTGGATCGGGTTCAAAAATTCAAACCCGACATGAGTGGGTTGGGTCGCAGTGACCATGAAAACCCGGTTAACCCAACCCGAGTACACCCCTATCTCTTGATATTGAATATTACAACACAAAATATGCTCTTCAATTTTCAAAATTGAAAAAAATTGTAATCTTCGTATTTAAAAAAAAAAAAAAATTGCTTGCCAAGAATATGCAATTTAAAATTTGAAAAATTATTATTTCTAATATGTTGATTCAATAAAATATGTGCAAGTTATTTTTAAATTTTGATTTTTTATATAAAAAAAAATTCTTTGCATAATTTATGAAACATAATAGTATTATAAATAAGAGCACTTCGTAGTAATCATTATTAATGGAGGCTAAATAGTCATTTTTTAGAATTTGCTCTTTGTCAATTCATGTTAGCTCTTGCAATATTTTCACCCTATTTTAAATTATATGATATTAAAAAAAACTACTCAAATAGAAATATCCAACAAATACACAAAATAAAAAAATCATCAAACAAAATTTTTGAGTATTTTCAAATATATTTTTGATCGCGTGCATTCTAAAACTAATACCTCGGAGTAAAACTGGCATAACTTTCAGATAACGACTCAAATTTGAATGGTTCAAATTGGGTTAGATAGATAATATGATTATCTAGAACTTTCATGAAGAAGTATATTTCATTTGAGCGAAGTATCCGTGTCATTTTAATGGAATACCGAAAAGGATGCGACAGTTTGACATACAATTAGTAAAACCGTCATAATTTTCGCATCCGAATTTCAATTGGGTGGGGCCAAACTGGGTTGGAAAGATAATAAGATTAACTACAGCTTTCGTGAAGGTTTTAAGTCGGTTGGAACGATTTAATAATTTAGTTTCAACAGAATACCGAAAGGGTATATGCACTTTCCTGTTTGAAATGATGTACAATAGATATACATACATTTTGATCCATCCTTATCTTATGTAGTATATATGTGATGTTTCTCTCTGATCTAAGTAATCAATTCAGATCAATGAATGTCAATTTCTGAAATCAATAAAAGAATTAATCATGAATCTAATTCATATTAGACTAATAGAGATGATCATTCGAAAGAATACCATCAATTGTTGAATGGGTGATGAGAAAGAGATAAAGAGAAAAGGAGTTTTCTCGGATTGGAGAATCAAACACGATCAAGCAAGTTCGTCAGTGCATCGTCTAGGTAGGTGCATTCGCGACCGAGGTGCTACGACTCACGATGGATACGGGTATAGGAGCAACACTTGTGGCTCTTGTTGAGAATTATATCCCGTCCCCGGGACCGCGCAGCGGATATGTAGGCCCGGTCCGGTTCCCATAATCCAAGATCACGCAATGACTTCGAAGGGTACGATGCAATAAGAAGGATAGATTCATACCGGTGCAAAATTGATTGCACTAGAAGGGTTGATTGCTATCTTTCTCCTGTCACGTTGGTGACAATCCGCGCGTCTCACACCACGCGTCTTTCAATGCTCGTTGACGATTAACGTTCCTCCCGATCGATCACAACCGAAGAGCCACATGTATCGCTCCTGTACGTGTATCCACCTTGAGTCGGAAGACGTCGGTCACGGGTGCAACTGCCTAGACGAAGCACCGGTGAACTTGCTCGATTGATTGATTCTTTATATCGAGAAAAACTACTTTTTCTCGGTTTTATCTCTTTGCACTTTTTCGCTCTCAGAAAGAAGACTCTCAATATTCTGAATTAATCTTATTAATTCAACAGGTTGGACTGAATTAACTGAATTGAGGAGAGAGAAATATCCTATTTATATCTCATAGGATTAGGTGAAAGAAATACAGTTTCGGATCAACCGTAAAAGTGTACACAAGGATAAACGAACGTACGCGTTCGTAGACATAAGAAACAGTTTTAGTAAAACTGGCATAACTTTCAGTGAGAAACTCCAATTTGAATGGTTCAAACTGGGTTAGATAGATAATGAGATTATCTAGAACTTTCATGTAGAAATATTTTTCATTTGAACGAAGTATTAGTGTCGTTTTAATGGAATACCGAAAAGGTGGGACAGTTTGACATACAGTTAGTAAAACGTCAGTAACTTTCGCATCCGAACTCTAATAGAGCCAGACCAAACTGGGTTGGAAAGATAATAAAATTATCTACAACTTTAAGGAGGTTTAAAGTCAATTGGAACGATTTAATATTTTCGTTTCAACAGAATACTGAAAGGGTGTGTGCAGATTTATGTTTGAAAAGATGTATGTTAGATATACATACCTTTTGGCCCATCCTTATCCTATGTGATATAAATATGATATCTCTCTCTCTCCTCCATTCAGTCTAATCCAGATAATTAATCTAATTAATCCATAAATAGAGAGTCATCTTTCAGAAAGTGAAAGGATACGAAAAGAGAGAAACGAGAAAAATAGTTTTTCTCGGTTTAGAGAATCAATACGATCTAGCAAGTTCGCCGGTGCTTCGTCTAGGCAGTTGCACCTGCGACCGAGGTCTTACGACTCACGGTGGATATGAGTAGATGAGCGACACATGTGGCTCTCAGTTGTGATAAAACCGGAGACGTTCATGGAGTCCAAACGGTGGGAGACGTGTGGTATGGGACGAACGGGCTAGTTACCAACGTGACACCGTAGAAGAGAAGGATGCGAGCGAGCAACCCGTTGTACGTGATCAATTTCACGCTGGTAATCGTCTATCCTACTTTGCATCGTATCCTCGATATCGAAGCGTGATCTCGGGATTCGGAAACCGGACCGGGCCTTCAGATCCGTTGCGCGTGACCTAGGACTGGATAATTCCTTTCAGATACAACAAAAAGTTATCTCGACAATAAAAACTAACTTCTCATATAAGTAGATGGATACGTTGGTCATTCTATCACATTTTTATAACAAATTTGTTTTTTTAACCTTATAATTACTATTTCAATTTAAATATATTAATATTCAAACAATAATAATATTCAATTTTTGTTTCTAATCACAAGCTATAATTTCAATTCCTAAGCTCTAATCTAGAAGCTAACCTAACAACACACGATAAAATAGATGAACAATGGATAGAAAACCGAGCAAAAGTTCACCACGAAAAAGAGGATACAATACGACGCTCTTGTACTATTGACGTTATGGTTCGTTCGGAAAGAACAAAATAATAGGATTTTTCTCGTCAACATCCCGGCTACACTTATACCCCAAATTCTGGCAGACAATGCTATGGATAAAAAATTGCTAAATTGGGGGCTACAAGGAAAATATGTCAACATGCAGGAAGTTCGATCACGAATCTGGGTCTCGCCAGTTTTTATCCTTTCATCTGTTTCGAGCAATAGGCTGGGTTTTGAGTTTTAACTCAATTGGTCATATACATATTTCATTCAAGCCAAATACACCATATTCAATTTACTCTAATATATTGAAAGAAGCTAATGCTTCTGTTTTTAAAAAAGAAAAGAAAAAAGAATACAGTAAAATACATCGAATTTATATATGGCTCCAAAACAATCAAAGATAAGCTCCACTTCGCCATAATGAAAGAAGCTAATGGTTCTATCAAAAGTGTCCACAATATGGAAAAAATATAGCACACGTCACTGTATACTTGACTGAAAATATTTAAGGGGAAAAGAAGCGAACACACACAAAAGACAGTAAATTCCTCTTAGTTCTTTATTTAAGTTTTCTTAATTCTAACTAGGTTACTTATAGAGTCCCTCATCGTAATATTTTATGATTCCTTTCTTTGTAGCGATTTTTTGTATTTATATATATGCCACCTATAGGCCTTTCTCTCTCTAAAAAAAAGAGTAGATAGAGTGATGCGACGCTAAACCTGTAAAAGAAGCACCACACATACAAGAAAACGTTCAGAAATATAAACTAAAAAAATGAATCAAAGGAACTAATAAATAAAAAAAAATGGCATACGTCTAATATGTCGGGAGATGAGGGCGGACTCGGTAACCCATTAATTCTAGCACGGGAAACAAAAGGATGTCGTAGAAGTTGTGAAGCAGTGGGACGATTAGGGAAGTAAACGGTTCGGATATTATCCGAACCGAATCCGCCTAAATATCCCGATCCGAACGGATCCGGATCCGACCCGGATCCGTTTTTCGGATCCGGATCCGGATTCGGTTTTGATTTTGGGATCGGATCCGGATCCGAATCCGGATATTATCCGGATCCGAATAACATTATAAAAACGGATATCCGTTTTTGAAAATTTATTATGTTTTTAAATAACTATGGTCTTATAGACCTAATATAAGTTTATGTTTGCATGATTTATTATTGATAAACGAAGTCCATTCTAAAAAAAAATAAAACTTTCATGTATGTTTTTCCAAATCCCAAAATATTTGACAAATACTTGATTTTGTTTCGTAAAATTATAATGTCGTTTTATGTATTATTTAAGTATTTTTTGATATTGTTTGAGATTTGTTGGAAAAATAGATAGTTATGTTACATACAAAATATCCGTTTGAACTATCCGAATAATATCCAGATTCGTATCCGTATCCGAGATATCCGAACCGAATCCGTATCCGTTTAATATCCGAACCGTATCCGGATCCGGGAATATCCGTATCCGTATCCGTATCCGTATCCGAAAAAAAATACGGATCCGGATCTGGTATGACCACTATCCGAACCGGATCCGAACCGTTTACACCCCTAGGGACGATCCAACGGTTCAGATTGCAAACAAGTCTCAATGAAACCCTTCAAATCTACTGAGAGCGAATATGGTATCAATGGCCTACGATTATTGTATATCTCCTCGAACATTGCACTTATCTGAGACACAAAACGTCAATAATTAAATATTAAATAATAGACGACAATTTAGAGTGAGAAGAAATTAAGTTGAAAAAGATTTTTTTAATTTCTGACCCAGTGTGTTTGAGATGCAAAAAGTGAAGTCTGACACCTTATAAAGTATGAATTATCATATTTTTCGAGACTATTCTAAGATTCTTGTCTAGATCGTACATAATACCGAATTTTCATGTTCTTCTACAAAAACAGAAAAATTGAAGACTAACACATGCAGATTTCTAGTTTTTTCAAAACAATTTAAGAAATATGCAAAAAGTGAAGCACCTTCAAAAAAAATTATCATTTTTTTTGTAATAAATACCAAAACTAATATCGAAAATAACCAGAATACGTATATTTATGTTTGCATCTTACAAACTCCAAAATTAAAGACTAATACATGTGAATTTCTATTTTTTCAACTATTTTACAAAAATGCAAAAAGTGAAGTTTAACAACTTCAAAAATATCGACTATCATATTTTTCAAAACTATTACAAGATTTCTCACTAGAACAAGCATAATACATAATTTTCATGTTCTTCTAAAAAAATTAAAAAATTGAAGACTAAGACATGAGGATTTCTTGTTTCCTTCAAAATATTTGAAAGAAATATGCAAAAAGTGAAGTTTAACACCTTCAAAAAAAAAAAAATTATCATATTTTCTAACATATGCCAAAATTTATGTGTAACATAACAAAATACATAATTTTCATGTTTTCGTCATAAAAACCAAAAGAAAATTAATGACTAACACATGCGAATTTCTGTGGTTTTCAACTATTTTGCAAAAATGTAAAAAGTGAAGTCTGACACCTTAAAAAAAATGAATTATCATATTTTTCTACGAAATACCAAAATTGATATCTAAAACAATCAAAATGCTTAATTTTCATGTTCTCATCATTAAACTCTAAAATTGAAGACTAACACAAGCGAATTTCTATTTTTCAACGGTTTTGTAAAAATGCGAAAAGTGAAGTCTAACACCTTCAAGACTATGAATTATCATATTTTTCAAGACTATTCCAAGATTTCTGCCTGGAACAAGCATAATACTTAATTTTCATTTTCTTCTAAAAAAACTTCAAACTTGAAGACTATCACATGTGGATTTCTAGTTTTTCATCAAAACAATTTAAGAAATATGCAAAATGCGAAGTCTAACACCTTCAAAAAGAACAACTACCATATTTGTTATTAATAAATGCCAAAATTGATGTCTAAACCAACCAGAATATATATTTTCATGTTTGCATCATAAAAACTCCAAAATTAAAGACTAACACATGCAAATTTCTATTTTTCAAATAGTTTGCAAAAATGCAAAGAATCGAAATCTTACGCCTTTAAACTAGATTTCTACCTAAAACAAGCATAATACTTAATTCTCATGTTCTTCTAACAAAACTCCAAAACTGAAGACTAACAAATGAGGATTTGTATTTTTGTTTTCAAAAAAATTAAACAAATACGTAAAAAGTGAAGTCTTACACATTTAAAAAAATTTATCATATTTTCTAATAAATGCAAAAACTAATGTCTAATACGACCAAAATACATAATTTTCTTGTTTTCAACACAAAAACTATAAAAGTAAAACACTAACACATGTGAATTTCTAGTTTTTCAACTATTTTGCAGAAAGTGAAGTCTGTTGAAAACAAAATTCATATTTTTCTAATAAATACCAAATTTTTTTGGCTAGTACGACCAAAATACATTGTTTTCATGTTTTCAACATAAAAACTACAAAATTAAGGACTAACAAAATTGAATTTCTATTTTTTCAAATGTTTTGCAAATATCCAAGTCAAACACCTTCAAAATATCGATTATCACATTTTTGTAAAACATTACCAAGTTTTCTTTCCATAGAAAACAAAATACTAAACATTAATGTTTTCCTCAAAACAAATTAAAAAATGAAGACTTGAACACTTCCGATTTTCTCTATTTTTTCAAATATTTTGAACAAATGCCAAAAGTAAATTCTAACACCTTCTAAAATAATAATTATCAGAATTTTCTTGTAAATTCCATAAACTGACCAAAATACATAATTTTCATCTTTTCATCACAAAAACTACAAAATGAAAGACTAGCAAATGCGAATTTCTATTTTTTGGAACTATTTTGCAAAATTGCAAAGAGTTAAGCCTAGCACCTTCAAAAATATCCATTATCATATTTTCAAAACTATTCCAAGATTTCTGCCTAGAATTAGCATAATACTCAATTTTCATCTTTTTCTAAAAAAATACAAAATTGAAAACTATTACATGCGGATTTCTAGTTTTTTTCAAAAAAAATGAAAAACAAATCTTGCAAAAGTGATTCTAACACCGTAAAAAAAATCAATTATCATATTTGTTGTAATAAATGACAAAATTGATGTCTAAAATGACCAGAATACATATTTTTCATGTTCGCATCATAAAACTCCAAAATTAAAGACTAATACATGCAAATTTCTATTTGTGAACTATTTTGCAAAAATACTAAAAATGAAGGCTAACACCTTCGAAAATATCAACAATCATATTTTTCAAAACTGTTCCAAGATTTATGCCTAGAACAAGCATCCTACTCAATTTTCATGTTTTTCTAAAAAAAACTCCAAAATTGAAGACTACATAAGGATTTCTAGCTTTTTTTAAAAGAATTCAAAGAAATGTGCAAAAAGTGAAGTCTTAAACCGTCAAAAAAAATTATCCAATTTTTCTAATAAATGACAAAATTAATGTCTTGCACGACCAAAATACATAATTTTCATATTTTGATCATAAAAACTACAAAATTAAAGACTTATCCCACATGCGAATTTATATTGTTTTAACCTATTTTGCAGAAATGCAAAAAGTGAAGTCTAACACCTTCGAAAAAATTAATTATCATATTTTTCTAATCAATTTAAAAAAGTATGTGTAAAACGAGATAAATACTTAATTTTCATGTTCTCAACATAAAAACTAAAAAATTGGAGACCAACACAAGCGTATTTCAATTTTTCAACTATTTTGCAAAAATCTAAAAAGTGAAGTATAACACCTGCGAAAAAATGAATTATCATATTTTTCAAGACTACCCCAAGATTTTTGTCTTGAACAGGCATAATACTGAATTTTCATGTTCTTCTACAAAAACTTCTAAATTCAAGACTAACAAATGCAGATTTCTAGTTTTTCTTCAGAACAATTTAAGAAATATGCAAAAATTAAGTCTAACACCTTCCAAAAAATTATCATATTTTTTGTAATAAATACCAAAACTAATATCGAAAATAACCACAATACATATATATTTTGTTTGCATCATAATTAATACTCCAAAATTAAAAACGAACATATGTGAATTTTAATTTTTCAACTATTTAGGAAAAATGAAAAAAGTGAAGTCTAACGCCTTAAAAAATATAAACTATCATATTTTTCAAAACTATGCAAGATTTTTGTCTAGAACAAGCATAATACTTCATTTTCACGTTTTTCTAAAAAACTTACAAAATTGAAGACTAACACATAAGGATTTCTAGATTATTTTTCAAAATATTTAAAAAAATTATTCAAAAAGTGAAGTCCACCTTCACAAAAATAAATTATCATACTTTCTAAAAAATGTCAAAATTTAAGTCTAGTACGATCAAAATACATAATTTTCATGTTTTCATCATAAAAACTAAAAAATTAAAGACTAACACATGCGAATTTCTGTTGTCTTCAACTATTTTGCAAAAATGCAAAAAGTGAAGTCACCTTCAAAAAAAGCAATTATCATATTTTTCTAAGAAATACCAAAATTGCTACCTAAAACGATCAAAATGCTTAATTTTCGTGTTCTCATCATAAAACTCCAAAATTGAAGACTAACACAAGCGAATTTCTATTTTTTCAACTGTTTTGAAAAAATTCGAAAAGTGAAGTCTAACACCGTCAAAAATATGAATTATCGTATTTTTCAACAATATTCCAAGATTTCTGCCTGGAACGAGCATAATACTTAATTTTCATGTTCTTCAAAATTGAAGACTAACACATGTGGATTTCTAGTTTTTCATCAAAACATTTTAAGAAATATGCCAAAATTTGAGGTCTAACACCTTAAAAAAAACAACAATCATAGGCGTTATTAACAAATGTCAAAATTAATGTCTAAACCAACCAGAATATATATTTTCATGTTTGCATCACAAAACTCCAAAATTGAAGACGAACACATGCGAATTTTATTTTTCAACTATTTTGCAAAATGCAAAAAATCGAAGTCTTATACCTTTACACAAGATTTCCACCCAGAACATGAGGATTGTTAGTCTTTTTCTCAAAAAACTTTAAACAAATATGTAAAAAGTGAAGTCTTACACCTTTAAAAAAATTATCATTTTTTCAAATAAATGCGAAAATTAATGTCTAATACGACCAAAATACATAATTTTCATGTTTTCATTACAAAAATGATAAAAGTTGTTGGGTATCGGCGTCAGTACCGAGCCCCTCGCAGCGAATTGTGTGGCCCGGTCCGACCCGATCCCGAGGACCACGTCGACGACTCGATCGTACGAATCTTTAACTACGTGCCCTATGAATATAACTCTTATATATAAAGAAACATACCGCGTGAAATTGATCACATAGACATGTTGTTCACTTAGTTGCTTGCTTGCTTCGATTCCGGAGACACGCACGTCCCACGCCCGAGCGATTCGACACCTAATTCGAAGCTCTTTGTCGTATACAACCGGAATTACTCCGGTTCGTCTCCGACCTTGCTCGACCTTGCTCTCGTTTGATCACAACAGAAAATCTCAGTTGAGATTTCTCTACTCGTATCCACCTCGAGCTCGCGTCTTTCGGTTGTGACGAATTCCCCTAAAAGTCTCACAAACTTCCTCTACTCTTTTTCTCTTTTTCTCCCTCTTTTCTTGTCTTACAAGAAGTCTTTGTCAGATCTGAATGCTTGGTTAGAGAGAGAAGGTAAGGTTTCAGATCTTATAATCAAGACTGGATTCATGGGGCATTAATGAGTATCATAATTGAAAATATGGTATTTGGATCACCGTGTGTCATGACGCACGATATGGTGCGTCATGACGCAAGAGTCACAAGTACTAGATCTAACAGTTATTGCACTATCCGTCATGACAGACAGGACTGTGCGTCATGACGCACCACCGTCATGACGCACATGACAATGCGTCATGACGGTATACTCACCGATTATCTTATCTAGAAATACAATATTGTGTGTCATGACGCACCACATTGTGCATCATGACAGACCATGTAATTTATGTGATATTTTCATAATCTTATTATGCATTCAATCGTTCCGAGGAACACGTATGTTCATCTACCCTCATGTGTACAATCTAGTAGTTGATATGTAACTGTATTTCCTTCAGACTCCCACTCAGTTCAAGATCCAACTAAGGAAAGTACTAGCATACATCGCATGTACGCGTAACCTTAGAGATTAAAATTTAAGCCCGAAATAAGACAACTCTATGCGTGACCGCGTAGGTTCGTATCAAGCAATGGTAGTAAACTTATGCCTAAGTTCACGGTCTCATGAGAGGAATCTTGGAAGAAATCCATCATAGCTTTCTCACGTTGAAAACGAAAAATGATTGTGATCATGTATACCCTTCTCGAACGTTGGTATTTAATTCTCTTGTTCACGATATTCGTCAATCAAAAGGCATGGCAATAGTCATCCTTATAATTTGATTGGCTAAACTTATTGTCTCGTTACCGAATTGAATCAACAAACAAAATTGATATTAACCATTAATATCATTGACTCTGGCCAGAGATTGCGTTGATCAATTCATTGATAGGCCTAAGTGAAGGGAAATATCCCGTCCCCGGGCTCGCGCAGCGGATATGAAAGCCCGGTCCGGTTCCCAAAACCCGAGATCACGCCACGACTTGGAGAGTACTATGCAAACAAGGATAGTTCATTACCGACATGAAATTGATCACGCTCAAAGGGTTGCTCGCTTATCCTCCTTTCTCCTTGTCACGTTGGTGACAAAACGCACGTCCCACACGCCCACACGTCTCTCACCGCTTCGTCGTTGACAATTTTCGCTCCTTCGGTTTGATCACAACGAAGAGCCACAAATGTCGCTCATATACTCGTATCCACCATGAGTCGTAGCACCTAGGTTACGGGTATACCTGCCTAGACGATATACCGGTAACTTGCTTGATTGAATTGATTCTCTAAATCGAGAAAAACTATTTTTCTCGTCTCTCTCTTTTCACACTTTTCAAGGACTGAATAAATCTCTTTATAAGATTGGATTGAATTAGTTTGGACTGTTCTAGACTTTTCTTAACATGTTCATAGATAGAGAAACATCATATTTATATTACATAGGATTAGGATGGGCCAAAATGTATGTATATCTAATATACATTTTTTGAAACAAAAAACTGCATGTACCCTTTCAGTATTCTGTCAAAACGAAATTGTTAAATTGTTTCAACCGACTACAAACCTTCATGAAAGTTGTAGGTAATCTTATTATCTTTCCAACCCAAATTGTCCCAGCTCAAATGGAGTTCGGATGCAAACGTTATGACAGTTTTACTAATTGTATGTCAAACTGTTGCACTCTTTCGGTATTTCATTAAAACGACACTGATACTTCGCTTAAATGAAATATATTTCTTCATCAAAGATCTAGATAATCTTAGTATCTATCTAACCCAATTTGAATAATTCAAATTGGATTCATAATCTGAAAGTTATGTCAGTTTTACTAAAACATTTTATTATGCCCACGAACGCGTACGTTCGTTTATCCTTGTGTACACTTTTACGGTTGATCCGAAACTCTATTTCTTTCACTAAGGGATATCTCTTTCTCTCGAAAGGAACAATTTCTATCATGATGATTCACATCAAATTCCGTGTTTCAGATAATACCCGATCATAATCCCATGATCATCCTGTTATAGATAGTGGAAGATTTTATCTAAGCATCATATTACCCACGAAAAATGATCCATGATCATCTCAAGTGTGAAGAACTAAAACCCCATTCGTAACGATTCCATCTACAATGACTAAATCATGTCATGTTATCGTACTTTTTATAAAGTCACAATATGCATAACATAATGCATATCCATATTTCCGATTCGACAAAACTCTCTGTCCTATGATTAGCAAAACATAATCATCACCTCGGCGAATTGAAAGAAAATATGGCTTAAGAATTAACTTGGAGGAATTTATAAATACGCAAATCTGCAATCAGAATCGGGCCAGTTCATAATCTGGGCCCATTCAGAATTTAGGGTTTTAACCTAATTTCAGATAATTAGTTTTTAACCTAAATTTTGGGCTTATTCTGATTTTTATTAGTTTTGGGATTTATTCTGAAAATTAGATTTTCTTAACCTAATTTTCGGATTTAACCTAAAATCTGCCTATATATATATTCAGAATTTCATTTTTCTCTCTCTTCTCTCTCATTTTTCTGACCTAATTCGGTTGCCGAATTTTCTCTCTTTCACACAAAATCGAGATTGAGATCTGGAGAGTTTTGAGTAGATTTTCTGAGCAAGTTCTTGAGAGGAATAATCGTGACACCGACTGGAACTGTGTTGGCGGTTCCGATCAGACGAAATCGAGGTGGACACGAGTAGAGGGAGTGCAAGAGCAATCCTTGGAGAAGGTTCACGAGATCTGGACAAGAAGGCATCACGTACTAACTTGTACGAGGTAAAATTCTGAATAACTCTTCCTTTTTAGTGGTTTTTCGAACGTGATCCCGGTAGAATTTGGTTATACATGTGTAAATAATTCCGCTGCACATCTCTAATTCATGTGTATAACCCTACAGTGGTATCAGAGCAATCGCTCGTTAAAACCATCGAAAATTAGATTTTCAGATTTATAGATTAGAATTTTATAATTTTTGGGCTAAATTACAAAAATTACACAATACAAATTCTGTTGAAAATTGGATTTTCAGAAAATTAGATTTTCAGAATATATTGTAATTAATACAGATTAGATCTGTTTAAAATTGTATTTTCAGAAAAATTAGGTTTTCAGAATAAAAATGGAAATTCAGAAAAAAATTAGATTTTCAGAATATATTTTGTAATTAATACAGATTAGATATGTTGAAAATTGGATTTTCAGAATAATACAGATTGGATCTGTTGAAAAATGGATCTATTAAATACATTTTAATAAATACAGATTTTCAAAAACAAAAAAAAAAAAAAAAAAAAAAAAAAAAAAGTTGTATGTATGTTGCGATCGTACAAAAGTTGAATTTTTTTTTTTTCTGTCGTTTCTCGATCGGACTTGGAGTTGCGATCGTACGAACAAAATTCTGGACAACAAAAAAAAATTTCTGTCAAAATTGCCCAAATAATTTAAAATTTTTCAATTTATAAATTCAATTCGGTATAGCATATAGCCTAAAACGGGGATGATTGTTTGTGAATGTTTGAATGTATGTTGTGTGGTTTGTATGTGTGTTGTGTGGGGGCCAGTGAGATTTCCAAATTGTAAACTATTTTAATATGGGGACCGGTGAGTCTTCCAAGTTGTAGTAGAATATGTTTAGTTTTGAAGAGGAACCTTCAAAACAAGACGACACGAAGATTGGATCTCCAAGAAAAGACGACACAACACGAAGATTGGATCTTCAAGAAAAGCACAAGATCATCTTGGGTTTTAGGGTGGGAATTTAGGGTTTTATGATTGCTCATAAAACTAAAAGGCCTATATGCTATACCGTACAATATTTTGTTTTTTGTTTTAGGCATGAATAAAATAAAAGTTCAATAAATGATTTTATGAAAAGAAAATCCTCCCACGTAATTATCAAGTAATTTGCCTCCCAAAGTGGAACCTTCGAGACTAGTATTTGTTTATTTGTGTTGCATGGCCATAGTCTGGCTCAGATTTACACGTACGTAGCATTGAAGGCATGCATTGATTAGGAGTTGACTTGTTGCATGGCTTTAGTCTGGCATGTCAATTCGCTAATTGAATGATAATCCATTTGTGGTTTGGACTTGACCAATTAGCTAGCTAGGCTAGTATTTGGGGCAAGGAGTGAGGAACACATACTCTGGTTTTGAGTTGGACTCAATACCGAACCTCGCGAATAAAGCAAGAATCGTCTTAGAGATGATTGGACTTCGTCCTACCCGACGTGACATGTTTTCTGAGTTGTTGGCCATAGTCACCTTAGAAATACGTTAAATAGGGATCTTGTCCATTATGAGATTTCTGGTATCAAATCTCCGTTTCAATAGTGGGGGCTATTTGAAATGATAAAATAATGGGTATTTCAAGTTGTTTAAAAATGAATTTTAATATATGAAAGACCACGTTATTAATTATATTATTTTTCAAAAATTGTAGATTTCATGGCTTTACCAAGTAATAACCGCTTTAGTTTGCGTTCCATTTTGGAAAAGGAACGAATGAACGGAAAGAACTTTCTTGACTGGCAGAGGAATCTGGGATTCGTTCTGAAACAGGAAGGAAAGGCACATGTCTTGGAGACGCCTATCCCTCATGTGCCAGGGGATGACGCAACTGGGGATGCCATATTCAAATATCAGGCCATGATGGATGATTCGAATGATTTCACATGCCTCATGTTGGCTACTATGACTCCTGAATATCAAATCCAGTTTGAGAAACAGGATGCATACGAGATTATGAAACAACTCAGGGAGATGTTTCAGGTTCAAGCAAGGGTGGAGAAGTATCAAGCTCTTGGCAATGCGACGCAATGCAAGATGCAAGAGGGTACACCCGTTAGCTCGCATCTTCTCAAGATGAAAGGATATTTCGATCATCTTGAGAGGCTTGGCATGAAATTCAAGTTGGAGTTACAAACTGATTTGATCATGTTGTCACTGCCACCGAGCTTCGATTCGTTCATTTTGCATTTCCACATGTCGGACATGACAAGGACCATTTCCCAGCTTTTCGGAATGCTCCGAACATTCGAAAGTGACAGGAAACCGCGGTACATGAAGTCTAGGACTTCGGAGGTATTGGTGGTTGAAGGGAAGAGTCCAAGCAATGGGAACAAGAACAAGAAGTGGAAGGCAAAGGGCAGCAAGGTTGCGCCTAAGCCAGTGAGCAAGAAAGCCAAGGATGACAAGAAGTTTTTCCACTGTCTCAAGGAGGGGCATTGTGAAGGAAATACAGTTACAGATCAACTAGTTGAATGTACAAATGAGTGTAGACAAACATACGTGTTCGTCGGAACGATTGGATGCATAATAAGATTATGCAAATCTGGCAGAAATTACATGGTGCGTCATGACGCACCATATTGTGCGTCATGACGCACAGTAGAGTAATTCTGAGAAAGCCAATCTGTGAGTATACCGTCACGACGCACCAAGTTGTGCGTCATGACGGTGGTGCGTCATGACGGACGTTATCGTGCGTCATGACGATACACTGTGTAACGGCTATATTCAGTAATTGTGACTGGTGCGCCGTGACGCACTATATGGTGCGTCATGACGCACTGTGATCCGAATTCTGGATTAGCAGTTTTTGATACTCATTAATACTCATTAATCACAGAATATATTTATATTCTTGTAACCTCTCTCTCTCTCTCTCTAAGCCATTATTCTGTGCTAAGAACTAGATCTAGAGCTTGGAGAAAAGAGATAAAACTTGTGTGACAAGTTGAGGAAATTTAAGCAAGATTGTGGTGAATTTTAGGGGAATTCACCGCAACCGAAAGACGAAAAGCTCGAGGTGGATACGAGTAGAGAGATCTAAACTAAGATCTTCGACTGTGATCAATCGAGAGCAAGGACGAGCAAGGTCGGAGACAAATCGGATAGAATCCGGTTGTATACGACATAATCGGAGCTTCGGATTTGGTGTCGAATCGCGCGGGCGTGGGACGTGCGTGTCGCCGGAATCGAAGCAAGCAGTAACTAACTGAACAACCCGTCTCCGTGATCAATTTCACGTGGTATGTTTCTATGTATATAAGAGTTATATTCATAGGTTTAGTTGCATTTCATGATTCGTACGGTCGAGTCGTTGACGTGGTCCTCGGGATCGGGTCGGACCGGGCCTCTCAATCCGCTGCGCGGGGCTCGGTAGTGACGCCGATTTCCAACAGTGGTATCAGAGCGAGGTTACGATTCGATCGTCGAATCGATTTCGAATAAGTGTTATTCGGAATTTCATGTAGAATTTTAGGACATAATCATGTAGTTGTAAAATTAGGACCATAGAAAACTTACTAGTATTTGATCATGAGATGATCAAAAGAATCTAGAAGTAATCATGAATTGTTCATGATTAATCGTTTTTGAAACGATTAAAATCTGTTAAAATTACAAAATAAAACTGAATTTCAGGTCTGGTGCGTCATGACGCACGATATGGTGCGTCATGACGCACACGGGAAATCCAAGAGTTGGATCTGAGGCGTTACTCAGTCCGTCGTGACGCACAAAAGTTGTGCGTCATGACGCACTATGTAAATTCGTACCATCATGACGGACCGTTTGGTGCGTCGTGACGGTAGAAGTCCAAAAAGTTTCTGGCAAACTGAACAAAATGGTTTTGTTCAGTGCGTCATGACGCACCCTCTGGCGTCATGACTGACCAGAACAGTCCGTCGTGACGGTATAACCAACCATCATGACGGAAGAACCTCAAAAAATTTCTGGAAATCTGGACAAAATGGTTTTGTACAGTCCGTCATGACGCACCGTCTGGCATCATGACGGAAGAACACGGTCCGTCGTGACGGTAGTAACCAACCGTCATGACGGATGAACCTGAAATAGTTTCTGGAATAGACAACAAAATTGTTTTGTATGGTCCGTCGTGACGCACGGTCTGGCGTCATGACGGACCTGTGAAGTCCGTCGTGACGCCCGTTATGTTGCGTCATGACGGAAGTCAATGGAAGTCCATTTTAGTACGGTGCGTCATGACGGACGTTATGTTGCGTCGTGACGCACAGTGTAATTTTTCTTGATTTATTTAATTGTGGTTCTAATCATTATTAATTATGTTCATTCATCATGATATACTTGCTTATTGATATAATTAGATTATATCACATAAATCCCTGCATAATACTTAAGTCATGAAATGCCTTCCATGTTCACAACCTCCGAGGTTGGTCATCACACCTTGCACGGTTTCAGGCCAAAGTCGGGCGTGCATTGTTGTATGTATCAACGTGAGAGGCAAGCGTTAATTGGGGACAAATGCGGGTTCAGGCCAAAGTCGGGCGCATTTGTAGTTCAATTGAACGATATGTGATCATGGTTGTGACTTAACCGTCCAAGCCAATCCGATTGGGGTTCGGGGCATAGTTAGGATGCACAAACGGAATTTGAATCATATATGATATGGTTCAATACCGAAATCCTATAAAAGGTCAAGAGTCGCATTGGATGCGATTGGATTTATTCTACCTAAATAGTGAGATCCCATTTGTCGGCCAAAGTCACTTGTGGGAGGATCATGAAATATGGGTCTTGAAGTGTTATTGGATTAAGAATCCCGAATCAATATTAGGGTTATTGATTTGATAAAAGTAACATATTTCATATCATATAAGCATATAGAATAAGTACGCACGGTTAGTTGTCAATGTCATAATTCATGTAGAATAATCATTTAAGCAACACCAATATCATATCGATATGATCGATATTAGAGAAAGCAAAAAAATTTGACAAACTTGAGAAGAAGTCAAATAATATTGTATGTCAAATGTTGACATACATAAGACACGAAACTTCAAAGGAGCTTGAGGATTTATAAGAAACAAGGGTCTAAGGGTGATTAAGACAAACGTTGTCTCAATCAAGGATTTGGGCAAGTTGTTGTCCCAATATCAAAAGAAAGGTTAAATCCGAGGAGGATTAATCCAAAAGTTGATAGTAATAGCTTCTTTTGACATTATCATCTTGACTATGTGTATGCGATACACATGTCTACAATCCATTTGATGGAATACTAGTTTCATTCGAATAAGATTCGCATGACAAGTACAAGAATTGTTTAGTAATCAAGATGACAAAAGTGTCATTCCAAAGGTTGGAAAAACGGTCAAAGACTTATCAAAAACCAAACATTTTGAATGTAGGTAAATAAGTAAGTTCTGAGGCAAGAGGAGGCTACAAATATTTCATTATATTTACCAACGATTATTGTAGATATAAAGATATCTATTTAATGCGTTTGAAACATAATTTTGAATGGTTCAAAAACATTTCGAAATGAAATACGAAGTCAACTAAGCGAGAAAATCAAAGTCTTTCGATAAGATCGAAGAGACGAACATTTTAAGCTATGAGTATGATAATCATCTTGAAAATTTATGGAAAAGTTTCATAAGTTATTTTCATTCGGAACATCAATGTAGATCAATGTGTTCGAAAAGTGGAATCAAACTTTGTTGGACATTGTTTGATAGATGATAAATCAAAATAAAATTTTCAAATAAGATTTGGAAATTTACCCTTAAGACAAAGGTTAATCACATACCTTCTAAGTCGGTGCAAAAGACCCCATATGTGATATGGATCGGAAAGAAATTAAATTGAGGGTTAACGTGGTTTCAGGCCAAAGTCGGGCACGTTAATAGTTCAATGTTAATAAAAACTTCCGATGTTATCTTTTGTAAGATTTGAAGATTTGATCCGAAAACTGGTTTTGGATAAATTAAATCTCAAATTTGATATGTTCATTTATTGAATATTCTTGAATAAATTAAAGAATACTAAATTTTTCATATCCCAATGAAAATAAGATTTTCATAGTTCGAAAAGAAACCTTCTTAGAGGAGGACTTAATGTGCATAAGTTTGGAACTTAATGTCACGTACATATATACGAACTAGTGGGAGATGAATCGATCTCGAAAGGTTCGAGACTCGAAATGGGACATATGAACTGATGAAATGATTGGAATTTCATCAAAGGTTGATGAATCCAAGTCAAGGTCACAAAGCGATTTTATAGATCAATTTAGACACATCACGAATCAATAAATTGTGAATTTATCAAAGAATGTGACAAACGAATCGATCTCATACATGATGAGTCGATGGGCTAAAATGATGCTATAAAGGATAAAAATTTCACATGGCATAATGACATGGAATTCATGATTCAATCCATGCATGTCATCAAGTTTAGAACTTGGTTTGAACATTCCATAGGGTATGACCCATAGGATGTAAGTGAGTTTTCAAAGTGAAAGCTAACGTGGATTAGAATATGTATACTTACAAAGCAAGAATGTTTATGAGATTCGAGAATTCATGATATGATCATGAAGAAAAGATTTCACAAATAATCACGCTTGATTCATTCGGATCATATTTGTCATTTCACATAGTATGACTATGAATTTTGACAAATGGGTGACAAGACTGTATTCCTTGATAGGAAATATTAAAGGATGTGTATGTGACACAACCTAATAGTTTTATCGATCAAAAGAATCCAAGAAAAGTATACAAATTTCAACGATCCATTTGATGGATTGAAGAATAATTCATGAAATTGGAATTTTATTCTGATAAAATTATAATTAGTTATAATATTATCAAGAGCAAAAGAAAAGCTTTGTGTAGATGTGAAGGTTAGTGGGAGCCACATACATTTCTTATTTTAAAATATATGAACGATATATTATTCGTAGGAAACGATTGTCGTTTCGCTATGAAAATTCAGACGAGACAACTTATGAGATAAGCATAAAAATCTATAAGATAGATTTAAAATTCCTCGATCTGAATCGAAGTATGTACATCGACAAAACACTGAAAATGGTTTTCAGTACATAAATCCAAGATCGGATTTCTTCCAAATGTCGAATGGCGAAATTTTTCTGAGAATCGATGTGCGACATCGAGTTAAAGAAAAATAGGAAAATGGATATTTTATATTTCGATAATAGAATATTCCAAATACGCCATGATATGTACTAATCTTTAAATATTGTTCATATTAAGTGTCGTAATTATCAATCGAATCCAGAGAATATTTCGTTTCGAATACTTCATATGGTTGGTTCGAACGAAAACAATTTAATATGGTTGTATAATGGTTATATTTTACACATGCATAATAGTTATGCAACATTTAAAACCCGGATTCGTATTGAAATTAATAAACAATATCCTTTTAGAAAGGATTAATATTATATTTCTCATATAAAATGGTGAAGAAAATATATCGGTGATAAAAGTTATACCGATAGTATTTCTCCAAACATGCAACACATTTACGAAATGTGTACATATTTTGCTTAAAGAAAAATGAAGTTGTATGAAAGAGTTTCACAACAACTAAAATGAAAATTCTACGATGGAATTTGATTTCAATACGGTTTACGAAGCCGAAATGGAAACGTTATGGATCAAGATGTTGATCAAACTTGGTATTATCCCAAGTAATAGGATTCTTTGGTTATCTATTTCGATGGTCGAAATAGCATAAACCAAAAGAAACTGAAATAACATAACCACTCCAAACTTATATTTAAATAGGTATTGGATACCTAACAAAAATTGACACTAACGGGAACGTAGCGGAACCGTTTACAAAAACTGCTTTCTTCTTAGTTAAGCATGAATGTCATGCGAAGACTATAGGTATAGAGATACCTAGAGGAGGAATAGATTTGAGGTATAGTTATCTTACACCGATAGTCATCGCAGATTATAATCCTAGCAGAGATTATAGGTGTAAACGCTGCATCAAACAATACTTACTCTATATTAGTGCATTTCAAAAAATTTAAAATTTTAATTGCATTTATACTTATATGAAAACTTGTGTGTGGTTGTGTAATATGATTACACGAACCTTGAATTATGACTTGTGTGAGCGTCTACATAATACGTGATTATGTTAAGTAAAACCGTCACATTTCAAAAGTTATATTTCAAAAACGTCCCTAGTCACGATTATGATACTTATGTGATAAGTATATCTATTATAAGATAATAGACTAACGTGTACACTAGCATATTCGCCGAGGTGATGATTATGTTTTGCTAATCATAGGACAAAGAGTTTGTCGAATCGGGAATATGGATATGCATTAGGTTATGCATATTGTGACTTGACCAAAAGTGCGATATCATGACATGGTTTAGTCATTGTAGATGGAATCGTAACGAATGGGGTCTTAGTTCTTCACACTTGAGATGATCATGGATCATTTTTCGTGCGTAACATAATGCTTAGATATAATCTTCCACCATCTGTAACAGGATGGTCATGGGATTATGATCGGGTATTATCTGAAACACGGAATTTGATGTGAGTCATCAAGATAGAAATTGTTCCTTTCGAGAGAAAGAGATATCCCTTAGGCCTATCGATGAATTGATCAACGAAATCTCTGGCCAGAGTCAATGATATTAAATTGTTAATATCGATTGTGTTTGTTGATTCAATTCGGTATCGAGACAATAAGTTTAGTCAATCAAATTATAAGGATGACTATTACCGTGCCTTTTGATTGACGGATATCGTGAACAAGAGAACTAAACACCACCGTTCGAGATGGGTATAAATGATCACAATCATTTTCGTTTTCAACGTGGGAAAGCTATGATGGATTTCTTCCTAGATCCCTCTCATGAGCCCGTAAACTTGGGCATAAGTTTACTACCATTGCTTGATACGAACCTACGCGGTCACACATAGAGCTGTCTTATTTCGGGCTTAAATTTCAATCTCTGAGGTTATGTGTACATGAGATGTACGCTAGTACTTTCTTTAGTTGGATCTTGAACTGAGTGGGAGACTGAAGGAAATACAGTTACAGATCAACTAGTTGAATGTACAAATGAGTGTAGACAAACATACGTGTTCGTCGGAACGATTGGATGCATAATAAGATTATGCAAATCTGGCAGAAATTACATGGTGCGTCATGACGCACCATATTGTGCGTCATGACGCACAGTAGAGTAATTCTGAGAAAGCCAATCTGTGAGTATACCGTCACGACGCACCAAGTTGTGCGTCATGACGGTGGTGCGTCATGACGGACGTTATCGTGCGTCATGACGATACACTGTGTAACGGCTATATTCAGTAATTGTGACTGGTGCGCCGTGACGCACTATATGGTGCGTCATGACGCACTGTGATCCGAATTCTGGATTAGCAGTTTTTGATACTCATTAATACTCATTAATCACAGAATATATTTATATTCTTGTAACCTCTCTCTCTCTCTCTCTAAGCCATTATTCTGTGCTAAGAACTAGATCTAGAGCTTGGAGAAAAGAGATAAAACTTGTGTGACAAGTTGAGGAAATTTAAGCAAGATTGTGGTGAATTTTAGGGGAATTCACCGCAACCGAAAGACGAAAAGCTCGAGGTGGATACGAGTAGAGAGATCTAAACTAAGATCTTCGACTGTGATCAATCGAGAGCAAGGACGAGCAAGGTCGGAGACAAATCGGATAGAATCCGGTTGTATACGACATAATCGGAGCTTCGGATTTGGTGTCGAATCGCGCGGGCGTGGGACGTGCGTGTCGCCGGAATCGAAGCAAGCAGTAACTAACTGAACAACCCGTCTCCGTGATCAATTTCACGTGGTATGTTTCTATGTATATAAGAGTTATATTCATAGGTTTAGTTGCATTTCATGATTCGTACGGTCGAGTCGTTGACGTGGTCCTCGGGATCGGGTCGGACCGGGCCTCTCAATCCGCTGCGCGGGGCTCGGTAGTGACGCCGATTTCCAACACATTGGAAGCGTGATTGCGAGATCTTCCTGAGGGAGACCAAGCAAAAGACCGCTTCCTCGGACACACCGGCATCAGGTATTTCCGTTATCGATTCTTATTTCTTTACTTTATCATCATGGGTGTTGGACACTGGATGTGGGACTCATATTTGTAATAATATGCAGGGCCTAAGAAGTAGAAGATCGTTGATTCGTGGCGAAGTTGATTTACGCTTCGGGAATGGAGCTCGAGTAGCAGCATTAGCCGAAGGGACGTATGATTTAACTTTGCCAAATGGACTTATTTTAGTTTTGGATAATTGTTGTTATGTACCTACTTTGAGTAGGAGTATTATTTCTGTTTCGAGACTTATTGCGGATGGATATGAATTAGTTATTGGTACTAATGATTGTTTTATTCGCAAGAATGACATTTTCTTTAGTAATGTTCTAGTTGAAAATGGTTTATATGTCTTGGATTTAGAAAATAACAACAATAATCAGTCCATTTATAACATAAATACCACTCAAACTAATGAAACATACTCATGGCATTGTCGTCTCGGACACATAAACGAGAAACGCATTGCTAGACTCCAAAAGGATGGAGTGCTAGATTCTTTTGATTTAAAGTCAATAGAAAATTGCGAATCTTGTTTGATGGGTAAGATGACAAAGACACCTTTTTCCAAGAAAGGAGAAAGATCGAAAGATGTGTTGGCCCTCATACATTCCGATGTATGTGGACCGATGAGTGTCGAGGCTAGAAATGGGTATCGCTACTTCGTGAGCTTTACTGACGATTATAGTAGATATGGATATCTATACTTAATGCGTCACAAAAGTGAAACTTTTGAGAAATTCAAAGAGTTTCAACACGAAGTAGAACTTCAACTGGGCAAGAAAGTTAAAGCCATTCGATCGGATCGAGGTGGTGAATACTTGAGCTATGAGTTTGAGGACTATCTTCGAGATTGTGGTATAATATCACAATGGACTCCACCCGGTACACCCCAATGGAATGGAGTGTCCGAGAGGAGGAATCGGACTTTGTTAGACATGGTTCGCTCGATGATGAGTCGAACAGATTTGCCAAAGTCATTTTGGGGTTTCGCGCTTCAAACGGCCGCTCATATACTGAATAGAGTTCCGTCCAAATCGGTTGAAAAGACACCATATGAATTATGGCATGGCAAGGTGCCATCATTGTCTTATCTTAAGATTTGGGGTTGCGAGGCATACGTCAAAAGGTTATTGACGGAAAAACTCGAGCCAAGATCAGACAAGTGTTTATTTGTGGGGTATCCTCAAGAAACAAGAGGATACTACTTTTACTTGCCGAGCGAAAACAAGGTTTTCGTGGCTCGACGAGGACACTTCTTAGAGAAGGAATTCCTAGATCGTCAAGCCAGTGGGAGTAAAATTGATCTCGAAGAAATTCGAGAACCACAAAGTGAACAGGTTGATTTGGAACAAGATTCTGAGTTACAATTGGATGGTGAACCAGAATCTAATACACGAGCTCTACGTAGATCTGGCAGGATTCTTCAAGAACCTGAGAGATATGGATTTCTCATTAGTAATGACGATGATGAGTTGACTCTAGATGATGAGCCAACCTCCTACAAAGGTGCTATGTCTAGCTTGGATTCCTCAAAATGGCATGAAGCCATGAAAACCGAGATCCAGTCCATGTATGATAATAAGGTTTGGAATCTTATTGATCTACCTAATGGTGCTAAGACCGTTGGGTGCAAATGGGTTTTCAAGAAGAAAACCGACATGGATGGTAATGTACACACTTTTAAAGCAAGACTGGTGGCGAAAGGTTTCAAGCAAATTCATGGTATAAACTATGATGAAACGTTTTCTCCAGTAGCCATGTTTAAAAGTATTCGCATTCTTCTAGCGATAGCTGCATATCCATTTATGAGATATGGCAGATGGATGTCAAAACCGCTTTCCTTAACGGGAACCTTACCGAGGATGTGTATATGACACAACCCGAGGGTTTTGTCGATCCAAAGAATACGAATAAAGTGTGCAAGCTTATGAGATCCATTTATGGATTAAAACAAGCATCTCGTGCGTGGAACATACGATTCGATGAGGTTATCGCAAAGTATGGTTTCATTCAAAATATCGAGGTACCTTGTGTATACAAGAAATTCAGTGGGAGTTCGGTTGTATTCCTCATCTTGTACGTGGACGACATCTTACTCATTGGAAATGACATCCCGATGCTTAACCAGGTTAAGGCATATTTGGGTAGTCAATTCGCAATGAAGGACTTAGGAGAAGCTGCCTATATTTTAGGTGTGAAGATCTATAGAGATAGATCGAGGAGACTTCTCGGACTAAGTCAAAGTACATATATTGACAAAGTGATAACTAGGTTTCACATGGAGCAATCCAAGAAAGGATTTCTGCCAATGTCACATGGCATCACTCTCACTAAGGCTCAGTGTCCTTCAACGGACGCTGAACGTGAGCGAATGAGTCGGATCCCATACGCTTCGGCTATAGGATCGATCATGTATGCCATGATATGTAGTAGACCAGATGTCGCATATGCGTTGAGTGTGACTTCCCGCTATCACACTACAACACATCTTAGTTTTAGGGTCGGGCCGCCCCTAAAATTTGCTCATTATTGGGTCGGCCTGCCCCAATAACGCTTTTGGGTCAGTCAATACAGGGTCAGCCCGACCCTGATAGTTTGAATTTTTGGGTCCGCCCGCCCCAATAACCATCCACCGCCCCTACAAGACTATTGGGTCGCCCTTTTATTGGGTCGGCCCGTCGCTACGGTCAGGGTCCGCCCGCCCCAATAAGCCAGACCGCCCCAATAACTTGTTGCAGCTGCCCGACCCAAAATCGTACCGACCCAATAACTATAGGATCCGCCCGCCCCTATAACCTACCCGCCCCAACAACCAACTAGGGTCGGCCCGCCCCAAATCTTGCCCGACCCAATACCCGCCCCAAATCTTGCCCGCCCCAAATTCCCGTAAAATATCTTTCCTTTCCCCTCTCGCTCTCTCTCTCTCTTTCTTTTCCCATCCGTGAACCCTCTCCATCTCTCTCTCTTTCTCTCGTTGTGGAGTCTCTCTCTTTCCTTCTCTCTCGTTCTTTCCCTCTCTCTCTCTCGCTCTCTCGCTGTGGAGTGTTCTTTCCCTCTCTCTCTCTCGCGCTGTGGAGTGATATTTTCCTCTCTCTCGCTGCCAAGGACTTACGACAAATCGCCGGGCTTACCAAATCTGTGGCGTGGAGCTCGTTTCCCTCTCTCTCTCTCTCTCTCTCTCTCTCTCTCTCTCTCTCTCTCTCTCTCTCTCTCTCTCTCGGTCTTTCAGATCTGTGGACTTAATCTTTTTTCTTTTTATTTGTTAATTTCAGGTTTCATTTGGTGCTTGTTGCGTAACTCGTTGCTCTCTCGAATCTGGTATGTTGTTTCTTGTAGTTAGGGTTTCTTTTTTTCTCGTTTTTCATTATGTTTCTACAATAACTCGACCGATTCATACTTAATTTTAGAATTTGGCATACATTCCTTCTTCTTTTTTCTCGAATCTGGCATGCATTTCTTCTTTTTTCTTTTTTTTCTCACTGTTAAATAATCTATTAAATAATCTAGTATTTTCTCGAATCTAGTATTAAATAATCTGTGGACTTAATATTTTTTCTTTTTTCTTTTTTTATCTCGAATCTGTTAAATATCTAGTATTTTCTCTTCTGAAAGTATTTATACTTAATTTTAGAATTTTTTCATTTGTATTTGATCATATCTCTCTAATGTCGTTTTTCAGGGAGGATTTGGCTGCTGTCGTTTATCAAATTAGGGTTTCAATTGATCTGATTAGGGTTGAACCGATCTGTTTTTTTTTTAATTTATTTATTAATTTATATCATAATATATTGATCTGTTCTTTAATGTATTTTTTGGACTAAATGCAGGTTCTCCGGAATTAAGGAGGCGTCCAGTAGCAGGGAAATAACGGTGTCGGTACTGCCCATACCAGTACCGGTACAGGGAGATGGGACGACGGGGGTTTCAATTGGGATTTCAGCTCCGGATCTCTCTTGCTGCAGGTATTTTTGTGTTTTTTCTTTTCGTTTTTTCAGTTTTTTTTTTTGTAGTAAATTGTTGAATTTGGGTTTCAATTGGGGAAAAATGTAGAATTAGGGTAACGGTTTTGTGATTATTGCTGAATTTCGGTTTTAATTGTTGAATTAGGGTTTCAATTGTTTAATTTGGGTTTCAATTGTTCAATGAGGGCTTCAATTGTTTAATTAGGGTTTGTTTATAGAGATGGAGGACGAATGATGACGAATCGGACGTGGATTGCGAGTTGTTGGTTACACGCTACAGAGGCAGAGAATTTCAGTTTCACCGCTGCCGGGGTTCCATCGGAACTGGTTACACGCGACAGAGGCTTCAATGTTGGTAAATTTTCTGATAATTTTTAATTTTTCAAGTTTTTCCAAATGATAAATATGATATTTTAGAAGGGTAAATATGTAAATCCATCTTTGTCCTTGAATATTTTAGTATAATTTACTATATTTTGGTATAATTAATTTTTTTTGTGTGCTATATTAGGAGGGTATAAATATTTTTGTTTTTAGTATGATTATTCTTCAATGTTAATAAATTTTATTATTATTTTCAGCATTAGTGATGTAGATATAATGTTTTTTATAAAAATAAATATTATTTATTATTATTTAAATACATATTCTTTATTTTGAGAATATATTTTTGCTTAAGAAATTCAATATTTAGTCCCTCGTTAGAGATAATGCATACATAGCCTCTCTTTTTTCCTTTGTTGAATTAACGTTTGTAATTTTTACTAGTCATTTTAAGTTCTATAAATGAAAGTTTACATGTATTTCTTGTCCTTTTTTCATAATTAGGTTAAACAATGTGATTAGCGGCAAAAAAAACAAGAGGAAGTCGAGAAGAGAGTTGTCCTCTCAAGACAGTTAATTTTTCTAGATCTATTTGTACTATTTTTAAATCTGTCAAAAAATTCATGTTGTAATAATTTGGCCTCTTCATTATTATTATTTTGTTTAAGTTTTAAAAATTCATTTTCACCATCTTTTTGGTCAAATTGTATGTAATAATCAGTCTTCTTTGTTTATGTTTGTGTGTTTGTGTATTTGGTTGTTTGTTGAATTTGAGCGTAGGATTAGTATTTCATATAAATATAATTATATAATAATTTATATAATAATATTAATTATTAATTATATATATAATTAATAATTAATATAATTATATAATTATTTATATAATCACTAATTATAATATAATATTTCGAATAATTAATAATTAGTTGTTTGTTGAATTTGAGCGTAGGATTAGTATTTCATATAAATATAATTATATAATAATATTAATTATTAATTATATATATAATTAATAATTAATATAATTATATAATTATTTATATAATCACTAATAATAATATAATATTTCGAATAATTAATAATTATTATAAGGGTCGGATCATCCCATTTGACTGATTTGACGGCAGAGGGTTATAGGGTCGGCCCGCCCCATTAACGTACTGATTTGACTCCTGTCCTGTTAAAAGTACTGATTTGACTCTGCCCTGTTATAGGGTCGGCCCGCCCCATTAAATGCCGTCCCAAAACCCTTATAGGGTCGGCCCGCCCCAGACAGGAACGCAGCCTTTAGGGACGCCCTTTTTGGGACGTCTGGCTGCCCCAAAATCCTTTAGGGACGGTTTTCAGTCCTTATTGGGTCATCTTTGGCTGCCCCTATAGTTGTTATGTGTTGTAGTGTCAGTCTGATCCCGGGGAAGCTCACTGGTCCGCAGTCAAGAGCGTTCTTAAGTATCTCAGGAATACTAAAGATATGTTTCTTGTCTATGGTGGTTCGGAAGGAGATCTGATTATCCAAGGATATACATATGCTAGTTTCCAAACTTGCCCGGACGATTTCCAATCTCAAAGTGGTTACGTCTTTACGCTCAATGGTGGAGCTGTTGTTTGGAAAAGCTCCAAACAAAAGACGGTGGCTGATTCTACAACTGAAGCGGAATACATCGCGGCTTCGGAAGCCGCAAAGGAGGCTGTCCGGCTACGACAGTTCGTGATGGAACTTGGCGTTATGCCAAGTATCTCGGGTCCCATGGATGTCTATTGTGACAATAACGGAGCAATAGCACAATCTAAGGAACCGCGAGCGCATCATCGGTCCAAACATGTACTCCGGCGTTACCACTTGATTCGTGAGATTACGAAGAGAGGTGACGTGAAAATAATGAAGATACCTACTGAGGATAACGTGGCCGATCCATTTACGAAGCCACTATCACGTACCAAGCATGATCAGCATGCTAGGGCGATAGGATTGGGATATTTATCGCAGTGTTAGATTGGGTGTTTTATTTATGTTTCTTATTGTATAAGGGGATTTGATCTGCCTAGTGCAAGTGGGAGAACATTTATTATGCCCTAGGCGTGTTACTGGGATTGTATTTGTTTATGAGACAGATATTTATATTATTATTCATCATATGACCTAAACCTTCATATTTCAAAAAATTTAAATAACAAGAAAGTGTGTGAGAGGTTATTCGATTATAATAATCGGATAGACCTTGAATTTTATTCTAGTTTAGTGCATCGAGTCAGTTGAGAATAATATGTTGCATGGCCTTAGTCTGGCATATTGATTTTGAAGGAAATACAGTTTTGGATCATCGCTAAAATGGTACGTAGGACAAACGAACGTACGCGTTCGTGGGCATACGAAACAGATTAGTAACACTGATATAACTTTCAGTAGGAAACTCCGATTTGAATGGTTCAAATTGGGTTAGTTAGATAATGAGATTATCTAGAACTTTCATGTTGTAATATATTTCATTTGAGCGAAGTATCAGTATCGTTCTAATGAAATACCGAAAGGGTGCGACAGTTTGACATACAGTCAGTAAAACGGCCGTAACTTTCGGGTCCGAACTCCAATTGGGCTGGCCAAATTGGGTTGGAAAGATAATTAGATTATCTACAACTTTCATAAATGTTCAAAGTCGGTTGGAACGATTTAATATTTTCGTTCTGACAGATTACTGAAAGGGTGTATGCAGTTTTCTGTTTGAAAAGGTGTATAGAAGATATACATACATTTTGGCCCATCCTTATCCTATGGAGTATATATAGGATGTTTCTCTCTCTCTCATCAGTTGAACCAGTTGAATAATTAGATTAGTTCAACCAGAAAATTAATGGAGTTAATTTAGAATTAATCCAGAAATTAAGAGACTCTAATCACTTGATGAAAGAGTGCGAAGAGATTGAGAGAGAAGGAGAAAAGAATTTTCTCCGTCTAGAGAATCGAAACGCAATCATGCAAGTTCGCCGGTGCATCGTCTAGGCAGGTGCATCCGCGACCGAGGTGCTACGACTCACGGTGGATACGGGTAGAGGAGCGACACATGTGGCTCTTCGTTGTGATCAAACCGGAGAAGTAATCGAGTAACGGGCTGTGGAATCATGCGGGCATGGAACGCACGAAGACAACCCGAGGCGTGTCGAAAGGGTGGGAGACGTGCGGTATGGGACGTACGGGCTAGTCACCAACGTGACACCGAAGGAAATAGAAGGCGGCGATCAACCCTTCGTGTGCCATCAATTTGGCACTGGTATGAATCTGTCCTTCTATTCGCATCGTACCCTCGAAGTCGTGGCGTGATCTCAGGAATCGGGGAATCGAACCGGGCCTACATATCCGCTGTGCGGGCCCGGGGTCGAGGATATTCCCCAACAGTGGTATATGATGCGAGGGGTCGAGGATATTCCGCAACGGACACTGTAGCAGATACAGGAAATTGGGAATTTTTTGCGAAAAACACATATTCCGTTGTAACGGACTTGGAGTCCGTTGCAACGGACCCTGTATAGGATGCGGGGGTGTGAAGAGAACTGTGAAAAACGCATATTCCGTTGCAACGGACTTGGAGTCCGTTGTAACGGAACCTGTATCAGATACGAGGTTGCGGGGATGCCAAGTGTGTCTATTGGAGTCCGTTGTAACGGACTGGGTCCGTTGTAACGGAGCTCTACGCAGTTTTTTCGTTGCAACGGACCGTATGTTGCGTTGTAACGGACAGGTTTCTGGAAATTTGGACAAAGGTTTGCAGAAAATAGCGTTGTAACGGACCAAGGTTGCGTTGCAACGGGACATGTTTCTGGCAATTTTGGCCAAACTCCGGAATAAATAGCGTTGTAACGGACTGGTATTCCGTTGTAACGGAGTGCCAAGTAAACTGGATGTCCGTTGCAACGGACTATGTTGCGTTGCAACGGATGGGTTTCTGGTTGCTGATTTTGTTTTCGTGATAACTTTGGCTACAAAACTTGGAATTTTGAGTTCTTTATATCGATTTGATCGGCATCAATCATACTAGCATATTATTAGATAATTATTTAGAATAATTAGACTCCCAAATAAAATCATATGCATATTGAAAATCTTGTGATAGTGATATAATTGGATTATGTCACGGATTTAGAAACATGCAATGGCATGATCCCTCATAATATTTAAGTCATGGAAATGCCTTCCATATCCACAACCATCGAGATTGATATGACATAGTGCGTGGTTTCAGGCCATAGTCAGGCACGTACTATTGTATATATTGGTGCGGGTGGTAAGCGTTAATTGGGGACTCACGTGGTTTCAGGCCATAGTCGGGCACGTGAGTAGTTCAATTGAACGATACGATGGATATGGTTATGACTTAACCGTCCAAGCCAATCCGATTGGAGTTCGGGGCATAGATAGAATGCACACACGGAACATGGATTGTATTGGATACGATTCGTCACCGAAATTCTATAAAGGAACGAGAGTCGTATTGGATACGATTGGATTTAATCCTACCTAAAATATCGAGATCTCATTTGTCGGCCATAGTCACTTATGGGAGGATCGTAAAATATGGGTCTTGAGTGTTATGGACTTGGAGTCCCGTATCGGTATGAGGGTTATCGATTCGATAAAATAACACTATCATATATTCTTCATATAAGCATATAGATTAAGTACGCACGGTTAGGAGTTAATCTTCATCATCCGTTTAGAATTATGTTTTCAAGCAACACCAAATATATCGATGAGATCGATATGATAGATAGCTTTTGGGCCAGAATTGCCATGATTAACCTTGATGGTCAAAGAATGGTTCTTAGACTTAAAGGAACGTGTTGGACACGGAAATGGTAGATTCGGGGCTTGAGGCTTTGGCTTTAGAGAAAGCCGGGTTCGATAAACTTTAAGAAGGAATCGAACGATATTACGTGCCTTGTGGTGGCATGTATAGACGCATATTTCTCAAAATTGTTTTGAGAATTCGGGTGTATATGAAAGTAAAACACAACGCTCATGAAATAGTTTCAAGAGTTAGTGCGCGTTGAATTATTCAATGCGGCTCAAAGAGTAGGTTAATTTTGAGACGCCTTATGGGTCTTGGATTAACACTCGTGTGTTGATGGTACGAGATTTGATCGTCGTGACCGAATATCATATGCATTCGATAGATAAGTCGATCCCGAAATTGCATGAGATGTGATTTAAAATTGAATTGGAGATGCTCGGAGTATCCGAGGAATCCAATGTATATAGATGCGTGGATGTCCTTGTAATTCAAAGAAGGGATCGAAAGAAATGTATGTCTAAGGGTATTTTGGGAAAATGTTTTCCAAACAGAAAGTTCGGACTAGGAGTTGTCCAAACTAATGACTCAAAAATGGTGAAATCCGAGGAGGATTAAACCTAGTAGTTGATTGCTTCTTTTGGCATTGCCGTCTTGGCCATATAAACGAGATTCGCGTATCTAGATTCCATATGATGGATTGCTAGAATCATCCGAATTAGATTCGATTGATTAATGCGATACTTATTTATTAGGCAAGATATACATACCTTTTGGCCCATCCTTATCCTATGGAGTATATATAGGATGTTTCTCTCTCTCTCATCAGTTGAACCAGTTGAATAATTAGATTAGTTAAACCAGAAAATTAATGGAGTTAATTTAGAATTAATCCAGAAATTAAGAGACTCTAATCACTTGATGAAAGAGTGCGAAGAGATTGAGAGAGAAGGAGAAAAGAATTTTCTCCGTCTAGAGAATCGAAACGCAATCATGCAAGTTCGCCAGTGCATCGTCTAGGCAGGTGCATCCGCGACCGAGGTGCTACGACTCACGGTGGATACGGGTAGAGGAGCGACACATGTGGCTCTTCGTTGTGATCAAACCGGAGAAGTAATCGAGTAACGGGCTGTGGAATCATGCGGGCATGGAACGCACGAAGACAACCCGAGGCGTGTCGAAACGGTGGGAGACGTGCGGTATGGGACGTACAGGCTAGTCACCAACGTGACACCGAAGGAAATAGAAGGTGGCGATCAACCCTTCGTGTGCCATCAATTTGGCACTGGTATGAATCTGTCCTTCTATTCGCATCGTACCCTCGAAGTCGTGGCGTGATCTCGGGAATCGGGGAATCGAACCGGGCCTACATATCCGCTGCGCGGGCCCGGGGTCGAGGATATTCCCCAACAGATTTGTCAATTGAATGATAGTAAAACCACTAAACGGGATGAATATAATTCTAAAACGTCCCTCGTGTATAAAGTTGTTCATAGATTTGAACCAGGTAGTCCATTCACTGAATGGAGACTTTTTCATACACTGGCATATTCGTAGATGAGATGATCAAGTTTTACTGATCTGAGACGGTAGCGTCGATTCTAGAATATGGATATACGCGGCGTCGTATATTGGACTGACCACTATATGAGTTTGTGACATGGTTAGAGTCATTGGAGACAAACTCATATCCAGATAGTGCGTTTTAGTGCTTCATACTTGAGTGATCTCACGGATACCTAGTATGTGAAAAGACAATGCTTTGATGTAATTAACCCTACGTGTAACTGTGTAGCAGAGATTATTATTGAGTATTGTTTTTAGCATAGGCAAAGGATGTGAGGTTGCAAGATAGGAATTGTTCCTTTCTAGCCTTGTAAAAGGATAGAGGGAGATATCTCTCGGGCCCCTCGATTGAATTGAGATTGATGAAATGCTTGGCTAAGCTCGATGGAACTCAATAGAGTTTGCATTGTTATTATCAATCTAATTCTTATCGAGAAAGAGTATATCCGATCAAAAGAAAAGAGAATGACTTGAAGTTTTAGGCTTCACCATGACTCCTTTGATCGGAAGATATCGCGAACAAGAGGACTAGTAACACTTATCTGAGCTAGGTATGAAGATGTACTGCATCTTCGTAAAGGTGTTCTCCACCTTTTTCGTGCTAATTCTGGGTAGGTATTAACGGCAGTCTAGTGCTCGCAATACCTTGTGGATTGCTACCATATCCACTGCCAGTCTTAGACGAACCTACAACGGTCACACCAAGATTTCGTAACATATCGAATTCTCAAGATAATGCTCATCAATACGTTTGTTGGACAAACAAAAATGAAATCACGTGTGATTAGATCTCACGACATATGTTGGACATATGGTCAAGTTGATTAAGTCTTAATCCAAGAGGGAGTTTGAAAGAAAATATGGATTAAGAATTAACTTGGAAGAATTTATAAATAGGCAAATCTGCAATCAGAATCGGGCCAGTTCATAATCTGGGCCCATTCAGAATTTAGGGTTTTAACCTAATTTCAGATAATTAGTTTTTAACCTAAATTTTGGGCTTATTCTGATTTTTATTAGTTTTGGGCTTTATTCTGAAAATTATATTTTCTTAACCTAATTTTCGGATTTAACCTAAAATCTGCCTATATATATATTCAGAATTTCATTTTTCTCTCTCTTCTCTCTCATTTTTCTGACCTAATTCGGCTGCCGAATTTTCTCTCTTTCACACAAAATCGAGATTGAGATCTGGAGAGTTTTGAGTAGATTTTCTGAGCAAGTTCTTGAGAGGAATAATCGTGACACCGACTGGAACGGTGTTGGCGGTTCCGATCAGACGAAATCGAGGTGGACACGAGTAGAGGGAGTGCAAGAGCAATCCTTGGAGAAGGTTCACGAGATCTGGACAAGAAGGCATCACGTACTAACTTGTACGAGGTAAAATTCCGAATAACTCTTCCTTTTTCGTGGTTTTTGGAACGTGATCCCGGTAGAATTAGGTTATACATGTGTAAATAATTCCGCTGCACATCTCTAATTCATGTGTATAACCCTACACGAATATACTAGTGTACACGTTAGTCTACTATATTATAATAGATATACTTATCACATAAGTATTCTAATCGTGACTAGGGACGTTTTTGTAATATGACTTTTGAAATGTGATGGTTTTACTTAACATGATCACGTATTACATAGACGCTCACACAAGTCATAAATCAAAGTTCGTGTAATCAAATTACACGACCATGCACAAGTTTCATATAATGAATAAATGCAAATGAAATATAAATTTTTGAAATTGCATTAATATAGCATAAGTCTTGGGTGATCATGTTTCGCAACTGGAAGTGTTTCGTTTACAACAAATAACTCATCATAACACTATTGTTTTAGATAACTACAAACCAACTTCCTCCTCTAGGTATCTCAAACCTATAGTTCTAGCATTACGATCATGTTTCGCAACTGGAAGTGTCTTCGTAAACGGATCCGCTACATTCTCGTCAGTATCAATTTTCAATATCACGACATCCTGCCTATGTAAAATCTCACGAATCAAGTGGAATTTACGCAGGATGTGTTTGGAGAGATGATGCGATCTCGGTTCCCTGGATTGTGATATTGCTCCCGTATTGTCACAATACACAGCCACGGGTTCCGAGATGCTCGGTACAATACCAAGTTCGGTCGCGAACTTCTTGACTCAAACCGCCTCCTTTGCGGCTTCCGAAGCCGCGATGTATTCTGCTTCTGTCGTAGAGTCAGCAACTGTCGGTTGTTAGGAACTCTTCCATATAACCGCGCCACCGTTCAAGCAAAACACCTACCCAAACCGTTCAACCAAAACACCGTTCAACCAATCCATTATCCTCGCCACCATATACCAAAAACTGATCCTTAGTTCTTCGCAATTACATAAGGATAGTTTTCACGGCTTGCCAATGCGGATCACCTGGATTCGATTGGTAACGTGATAAGACGCTTAATGCATGCGACACGTCAGGTCTCGTACAAATCATGGCATACATGATAGATCCAACTGCCGAAGCATATGGTACCTTATCCATATTACTTTTCTCTTCGCTCGATGTCGGTGTAAGGAAATATCCAAACCCCGGCCCGCGCAGCAGATATGAAGGCACGGTCCGGTTCCCAAAACACGAGATCACGCCTCGACTTTGAGAGTACGATGCAAAGAAGGATAGACGATTACCAGCGTGAAATTGATCACGCTCGAAGGATTGATCACTCGCATCCTTCTCTTCTCCGTTGTTACGTTGGTGAGTAGCCCGTGCATCCCATACCACACGTCTCCCACCGTTTGGACACGTCTCCGGTTGTCTTCGTGCGTTCCATGCCCACACGCTTCCACAACCTATTACTCGTTTACTTCTTCGGTTTGATCACAATGAAGGTCCACAAAGTGCAAACTCCTCTACTAGTATCCACCGTGAGTCGTAGCACCTCAGCCGCAGATGCATCTGCCTAGACGATGCACCGATGAACTTGCATGATCGCGTTTGATTTTCTAATCCGAGAAAACTCTTTTTCTCTTCCTCTCTTTCTCATCGCATTATTTCAACTCTTTGATAAAATGAATTTTCTGGATTGAACTTCAATTGAATGAATGGAGGAGAGAGAAACATCATATATATACTACATATGAGAAGGATGGGCCAAAAAGTATGTATAACTATTATCCACCTTTTCACACAGAAAACTGCACACACCCTTTCAATATTTTGTTGAAGCGAAATTGTTAAATCGTTCCAACCGACTTAAAACCTTGAGAAAAGTTGTGTATAATCTTATTATCTTTCAAACCCAATTTGGCCCAGCCCAATTGGAGTTCAGATGCAAAAGTTATGACGGTTTTACTAACTGTATGTCAAACTGTCGCACCCTTCCGGTATTCCATTAAAGCGACACTGATACATCACTCAAATGAAATATATTTCTTCATGAAAGTTCTAGATAATATTATTATATATTCAATCCCAATAGGAACCATTCAAATTGGAATCGTTATCTGAAAGTTATGTCAGTTTTATTAAAACTGTTTAAACTCATTTTCTGGTTTTCTTAGTAAAATTATTTCTTATCAATTTGACTATGTATATCCAATATACATATGTGCATCTAATATATACATTATTTATGCCCACGAACGCACGTTCGTTTATCCTTATGTGTAACATTTTATCTTTGATCCAAAACTGTATTTCATTCAGTCTCCCACTCAATTTCAGATCTAACTAAAATGTACTCATGTATATCACATATACACTATAGTAGAGAATCTAGCCCGCGTATCATATACGCTAAAGCCATGCACATCCTATGTGCCAAAACTTGTAATCAAGCCCAACATAGTACGACTCGTTGTGTGACCGTGTCGGTTCGTTTAACGATGGCAGTAAGCTTTTAAGCATTACAAGCCCATGAGCGGGATCTAGCCACTCCATCATGGCTACCCATGTTAAAACGAAAAATGATTGTGATCATTGTGCCTATCTCGAATAGCGGTTATTAGTTTTTTTGTTAGCGATATTCGTTAATCAAAAGGCATGGTGATAGTCATCCTTATAGTTTGATTAACAACACTTATTCCCCGATTCCGAGTTGAGTTAACAAATTTCAATCGGTATTAATCATTAATATCATTGACTGCGGCCTCATATTTCGTTAATCGACTCATCGAGCGGCGCCTAAGAGATATCTCTTCCTTTCAGAATAAACAATTCCTATCTTAGAGACTCACATTGAATTCCGTGTTTCGGACAATACCCAATGATGACCGTTTTGGCTCCTTGTTACGGCAGGCATAATATCGTATCAAAGGATTGTATTACGCAAGTAACGCAATCAATGGTCCCCTAAAGTGTGAAGAACCTAATACCCTACTCGTCGCGAGTCCATCTATAATGACTAAAGCATGTCATGGTCTCACGGCTTTGGTCATATCCAATATATGTCCCCTAGCATATATCTACGTTCCCGATTCGACAAGCACCTTTTCCTATCATTAGCAAAACATAATCATCTCCTCGGCTAACGTACTAGTGTACACGTTCAGTCTATTATCGGATAATAAAAATGCTTCTCTCTTAAGCAAACTGCCCCGCTTCTAGGGATGTTTAGAAATGAAACTTTAGGTGTGACGGTTTCGCTGCACATAATCATCGATTATGCCGACGTCCACACAAGCTCAAATCAGGGTTCATGTAATCATATTACACAACCCGCACACAATTTTCATGTAAGATGAATGCATACAAATTTAAGTAAACAAAATTTTTAAAATGCACTCATATGGATTAAGTATTGGGGGGATGCAGCGTTTACCTATATGTATGAAAGAAATACAGTTTCGGATCAACCGTAAAATGTACACAAGGATAAACGAACGTATGCGTTCGTGGGCATAACTTTCAGTAGTAAACTCCAATTTGAATGGTTCAAATTGGGTTCGATAGATAATGAGATTATCTATAACTTTCGTGTAGAAATATATTTCATATGAATGAAGTATCAGTGTCGTTTCAATGAAATATCGAAAGGGTGCAACAGTATAACATACAGTTAGTAAAACTGTCATAACTTTTGCATACGAAATCCAATTGGGCCAGGCCAAATTGGGTTGGGTAGATAATATTATTATCTACAACTTTCGTTAAGGTTAATATTCTGTCAAAAGAATTTACCAATTTCGTATGGACAGAATACTAAAAAGGATACATGCAGTTTTCTATGTGAAAATGTGTATATTGGATATACATGTCTTTTGGCCCATCCTAATCCTATGAGATATAAATAGGATGTTTCTCTCTCTCTCTAGGGTTAGATCATTCAGTTCAATCATTCTAATCAATAGAATTATCCAGAAAATAGAGAGTCATCTTTCTAAGAGCGAAAGAGTGCAAAGAGAGAAAACCGAGAAAAAGAGTTTTTCTCGGTGTAGAGAATCGATCTAATCAAGGAAGTTCGCCGGTGCTTGTATGAGATACAGGGATGTGAGGAGGACTGTGAATAAACGCATAGTCCGTTACAACGGAGCAGGAGTTCCGTTGTAACGGACCTTGTATGTGATACGAGGATGCGGGGATGCTTAAGGTGTCTTATGAAGTCCGTGGCAACGGACATAGGTCCATTGTAACGGAATGGTTCATGAGTTAATACGTTGCAACAGAATTTTGGTCGGTTAAAACGGAATAGTTTCTGGCAATTTGGACAAAAATTCGCAGTTTAGTCCGTTGTAACGGACATAGGTTGCGTTACAACGGACATGTTTCTGGAAATTTTGCCAAAAATCCACAGTTAATACCGTTGTAACGGACCTTGGGTCCGTGGTAACGGAGTGAAGGAGATTGGAGGTCCATGGTAACGGACTATGGTGTGTTAGAACGGACTAGTCTTTGGATGGTGATTTTGTTTTCGCGATAACTTTGGCTACGAAGCTTGGAATTTTGAGTTCTTTATATCGATATGATCGGCATCAATCATACTAGCCTATAAGATAAGTATTTATTTAGAATAATTACTCTCCCTAATTAAATCATATGCATTTAGAAAATCTTGTGATAGTGATATGATATGATTATGTCACGAATTTAGAAACATGAATGTCATGATACCTCATAATATGTAAGTCATGGAAATGCCTTCCATATTCACAACCACTATTATAGAGAGACATCTTTCTAGAGAGTGAAAGAGTGTGAAGAGAGAGAACCGAGAAAAGGAGTTTTCCCGGTGTAGAAAATCAACCAATCGAGCAAGTTCGCCGGTGCTTCGTCTAGGTAGTTGCACCCGCGACCAACGAACTCCGACTCAAGGTGGATACAAGTAGAGGAGCGACACTTGTGGCTCTTCGGTTGTGATCTACCCGAAGGAGAGAGAGGACGGTAACGAGCGGTGAAAGACGCGTGGTGTGGGACGCGCGGATTGTCACCAACGTGACAGGAGAAAGAAGACTAGTTATCAACCCTTCGTGTGAAATCAATTTTGCACTGGTATGAATCTAATCTTTTTATTTGCATCGTACCATTCGAAGTCATGGCGTGATCTTGGATTAAGGGAACCGGACCGGGCCTACATATCCGCTGCGTGGGCCCGGAGACGGAAAGAATTCCCAACCGTGGTATCAGAGCGATCGCCATCGATTCGAGGGTCGAATCATAGTCGTATATTCGATATACGCACGGGTTATCAAAGTTCGTACCCGTTTTCATGATGTTACATATAGAGAAAGTCAAATTTCGTTAAAATCACAAGTGGAATTCAATAGAGATCAATCAAAGGTTGATTGAGAGTATCTAGGAATGATCATGAAAATGTTTCATGATTGATCGCTTCGAAAACAAGCGAAAACGGCAAAAAACTGCACGAAAACAGGGTTTTCGGGGCTCCCAGGGGCCAGTTCGTTCCGAACGAACCGGGGGGTGCAGGGATGTGACCGGGGATCTTGAAAGACAGCGATAGGTTGGTTCGAACGCACTATAAAGTTTGTTCGAACTGACTGTCCCCTGGTTGGCAGAATGCTGTTTTTGTTTTCGTGATAACTTTGGCTACGAAACTCGGAATTTTGATTTCTTTATATCGATTTGATCGGCATCAAACATTATAGCATATAAGATAATTAATTATTTAGAATAATTAGTCTCCCTAAATAAATCATATGCATTATGAAAATCTTGTGATAGTGATATAATATGATTATGTCACGAATTATTTAAACATGAATGTCACGATCCCTCATAATATGTAAGTCGTGGAAATGCCTTTCATATCATCAACCATCGAAATTGGTATCACAATATGTGTGTTTCTAGGCCTTCATCATGCACACATGTTGTTGGTACTAATGGGTGGCAAGCGTTAAATGGGGACTTACGTGTTTCTAGGTCTTCGTCATGCACGTGAGTAGTTCATTTGAACGATACGTATGACATGGTTATGACATAACCGTCCAAGCCAATCCGATTGGAGTCCGGGGCATAGTTAGAATGCACACACGGAATTGGGATTGTATATGATACGATCCATCACCGAAATTCTAAAAGGTTCGAAAGTCGCATATGATGCGATTGGATTATATCCTACCTAAATAAGCGAGATCCCACTCGATAGGCCTTCGTCACTTGTGGAGGATTGCAAAATATGGATTTCGGGTGTTATGGACTTGGAGTCCCGTATCGGTATGAGGGTTATCGATTCGATAAAATAACACTATCTAATCATCATCAGATAAGCATATAGATTAAGTACGCACGGTTAGGAGCTTAATCTTCATCATCCGTTTAGAATTATGTTTTCTAGCAACACCAAATATATCGATGAGATCGATATGATAGATGGCTTTTGGGCCGGAATTACCATGATTAACCTTGATAGTTAAAGAATAGTTCTTAGACATAAAGGAACGTGTTGGACACAGAAAATGGTAGATTCGGGGCTCGAGGCTTTGGCTTTAGAGAAAGCCGGGTTTGATACACTTTAAGAAGGAATCGAATAATATTACTTGCCTTGTGGTGGCATGTATAGACGCAAATTTCTCAAAATTATTTTGAGAATTTGGGTGTATATGAAAGAAAAACGCAATGCTCAAGAAATAGTTTCAAGAGCTAGAGCGTGTTGAATGGTTCATTGCGGCTCAAAGAGAAGGTTAATTTTGAGACGCCTTATGGGTCTTTGATTAACACTCGTGTGTTGATGGTACGAGATTTGATCTTCGTGACCGAATATCATATGCATTCGATAGATAAGTCGATCCCGGAATTGCATGAGATGCGATGTAAATTTGAATAGGAGATGCTTGGAGTGTCCAAGGAATCCAAAGCATAGAGATGCATGGATGTCCTTGTAATTCAAAGGCGGGATCAAAAAAAAATAAATGTCTAAGGGTATTTTGGGAAATTGTTTTCCAAATAGAAAGTTCGGACAAGGAGTTGTCCAAACTAATGACTCAAAGAACGGTGAAATCCGAGGAGGATTAAACCTAGAAGTTGATTGCTTATCTTGGCATTGTCGTCTTGGCCATATGAATGAGATACGCGTATCTAGATTCCATATGATGGATTGCTAGAATCATTCGAATTAGATTCGATTGATTGATGCGATACTTATTTATTAGGCAAGATGATAAAGGGCATCATTCTCCAAAGGTTGGAGAAAGATCCAACGAATTATTGGAAATTATATTTAAGTGTAAATGTTCTGATAAGTTCCGAGATAAGAGGAGGCTATCGGTATTTTGTTACGTTTGCGGACGGTTAAAGTAGATATGGTAATATATGTTTATTGCGTGCCGAAGAGGAGACTTTTGAAAGGTTCAAACAGTTTCAAAAACAAAATTCAAAATTGACTAAGCAAGAAAATCAAAACTTTTCGATAGGATCGAGAAGGCGAGTATTTGAGTTGTGAGTATTGACGATCATTTATGATTGTGGAATCGATTCACGATTACCTTTATTCGGAACATTTAGATGTGTCCGGAAAGAGGAAATGAACGCATGTTGGACATGGTTCGATAAATGATAAGTCAAACGGATATCCCAAAAATGTTTTGAGGATACGCCCTTGAGACAGCGGCACTAATGAATGGTTGCATATAAGATATTGACCATAAACCTTCTAATCGGTACAAAATACGCCATATGAGATATGGATCGGAATGGTTCCAAAGTTGTCATTTGTACAGATTTAAGGATGTGAGTATATTTCGAAATTGGTTTCGATTAAACTAAATCCCAAATCTGAAAATTGTTCATTTATCATATTCTTAAGGAAACTAAAGGGTATTAGTTCTAACGTCCCGATGAAAATGAGATTTTCGTGGCTCGAAGAGATGCCTTCTTAGAGGAGGACTGGATGCGCATAAGTTTGGAACTTGATGTCGCTTATCTCTATGCGGGCTAGTGGGAGTAGAATAAATCTCGAAAGAGTTCGAGATCTGGAAAATGAACATTGTACCGATGAAAGTTGACACGACTTCATCAAGAGTCGATGAATACGAGTCTAACACACAAAGGAATTTTTTCATAGATCAAGTAGGCTATATCATAAGCCGGTAAATACGGATTTATCGTGGCTAATGATGATAGATCGAAATCATATGATGATTCGATATCCTACAAGGATGCTATGAAAAGTAACGATTCCACATGGCAAGGTGTCATGAAATCTGAGATTCGATGCGTGTAAATTATCAAGTTGAGAACTTGATTTCATTACTTTCAGGGTTAGACCCGTGAAATGTGAATGGATTTTCGAGGTGAAGAACCTACACGGATAGGAATTTGCATATATGCAAAGCGAGGCTCGTAGCGAAGAGTTTCAAGTAATTCGTAGTTGGACTATGAAGAAACGTTTTCGCATGTTGCCATGCTTTCACATTCTCAAAATTCTACTTTCTATTGTCGCGTATTATGACTATGTGATGTGGAAAAATGGATGTCAAAACCGAATTACTTGACAAAAATTTTATGAAAAGGACGTGTTCTTAAATGCATAATAGGATTGTGCATAGTTAAGTTCCAGAGAGTGGTTCGTTCGAACTAACCGTCGGGTCCGTTCGAACGGACCGTTACGAGTGTAAAACGATTTTTTCTGGAGAAATTCAGTATTTGTGGTAGGGAATGGTACCAAAATAAGTTTCTGGTACAATGATTGGGGGTATGGTTTGTTGTGCCAAAAATTTCCAAGGATATATGCTAGAACTTATCTTGTTACAGGTACATTAGCATGCTTTAAAGAAATTGTGAATTTCAGGGAGTTATTCAGTGATGATTTGTCTCAGGAGGAAGAACAAGAATTCAATCAATTGAGGGATCTAATTGGTAATCAGCAACTGATTGAAGAAAAAGATGATTATGTGTTTATGGAAATGGGGGGATTCTGGGTATTCAACTAAAAAAGTTTATAACTTTATCATGAAAGGAATATATTCATTCACTGATCTAAGTCTAATTTGGGAAATGAAAATTCCCTCAAGAATGCTGGTATTTTTATGGTTGTTTAAAAAGAATAAGATTTTAACTATAGAAAACTTGAAAAAGGGGAATGGGAACTTACAAATAGATGTTATTTATGCTCTGAACAGACCCGGCCCATGTGTAAGGCCCAAGAAGCACGGGCTCGGGTCCATTTTTTTTTTGGGTCCATTTTTTTTTTAATATACATAGAGGTGGCAAACATGCGGGTCTGGGCGGTTTCGGGTTAAACCCGTCGAGTTTCGGATTAATTATCGAGTTCGGATCTCTTCGGGTTAAGTCAACTCGGATCAGGTCGGGTTCGGCTCGGGTCATATTTGGTCGGATCAATTTCGAGTTGGCAGTTATAGTCGGGTCGGGTTTTCAAGTTCAGGATGATCCGGACTCGGGTTAAATCAGGATTTCGGATTTAATCGGATGCGGGTTTGTCGGGATTCAGATTATTTTGGAATTCGGGTTCATCGGGATTCAGATTAATGAAGATTCGTATGATTATTATTTTTATGAAATTTACTTTTCAAACAAAAAATTATCAATAATAATTTTGAAATAGCAAAGTTATATGAAAATGATATTTTTTGACCTTGAATTGATTTGAATCGGGTTAAATTGGGTTCGACTATTTGGATTCGGGCTGGTTAGTTTCGGATTTATCGAGTTTCGGACAACTCGGATTCGGACCGAGTTGGGTTGGCGTAGTACATAACAAACTAACATCGGGTCAATTTTAGGTCGGATTTCTGGGGTTCGGGTCGGACGGGTTCGATCGTTTGACTTTTGTAGATTTATCGGGTCATGGGCGAGTCGGACCTCGGGCGAGTCGGACGGTTTTTTCGGGTTCGGTTTCGGTTTGCCACCTCTAAATATACATATGTATACATGAAATCCGGGTCGGGTCCAAACCCGTTAACCCTCAGACCCAACCCAAACCCGCTCACCCTCCCTCAGACCCAAACCAGACCCGACCCTCATTTCTATCTCTCTCTCTCTCTCTCTCTCTCTCTCTCTCTCTCTCTCTCTCTCTCCGCGACTAGGGTTTCTTCGACTTTCGAGTGGCGATTCTTCAAGTGGCGACTGCGGCTCGTCTAGGGTTTCTTCGAGTGGCGATTCGAGTGGCGATTCGTCTAGGGTTTCTTCCGAAGATTCGAGTGAATATTCTTCGAGTGAATTAAGTTTTCAGCGGTTCGACTCTCTCTCTCTGTTATTTTTTCTGTAAATTCAGCGGTTCTTCGAGTGTAAATTGATGTCGATACAGAATTGTCGATTACGGAAAACTGTGCTTAATTTTCTGTAAATTCCGCTGAATTTTCTGCTGCTGATCTGTCGATTACAGAAAATTGTGTTGTAAATTGAATTGAATGATAAATTGTGTTAAATTGAATGATGAATTTTTTGCTGCTGATGAATTTCTATAATCTGCGGGTCCAATTTTCTGCTGCTGAATTTTCTGCTGCCGTCGATTACAGAAAATGAATGTAATATTTTTAAAAATTTTATATTTGAACTTTTTGAGTATGTTAATGAATTTGCGGGTCCAATTTTCGTTTTGGCATCGGGTATTTCAAAACCCTGGGCCGGCCCTGGCTCTGAAGGAGCTGAATCTGTGACCCATTTTGTGAACGAGTGTCCTTTTATGGCTAGACAATGGCAGGAGGTGGTGGTGAAATTCTCTTCGATATCAGACCTCTCGAGATCATTGGAGGGAATGGCAGGATTTCTTCCGAGCAAACCAAAAATCGATCGAGAGCAGAACGCTGGTGGCAGTGTTTCTATTCGTAGCGTGGAGAGAAAGATGTTCGAGAGCCTTCACAGACCAGAGAAAGGAAGGTTCATTGTTTGTGGGGAGAAGTAGTGAAAGAATGGAAATTGATTAATCGGGGGAGGAATTGTGTTCATGACGATTTAAGAAGAAGGAAGAAGGAGGAGGATAGGACCGTACTTGTGTCGGAGAAGAAAAAGTGAATGGGCCGCGAGAAGTAGTTTTTTGTTTGTAAAAATTGTTGTTTATTTTAGGTCTTTTTTTCTTTTATATCCAGCTATTAGCGTGTAAGTAGGAAAAAAGACATTCTATTATATAAAAAAATTTTGTTTGGATAGGGGACTTTGAGCCCTCTCCGAATTTACTCCCAAAAAAAAAATTAAGTGACAAAAATACTCTTGATAATTCTTTCTTATCTTTGTTATATCACACACTGTCCCTTTCATCTTCTTCTCTTCTCCTATCATGCTTGACCATGCTCGACCAAATCCTAAAAGTGCGGATAAATCCACTCACCCTCACCTACACATTCGCTGCCAAGCCACCTTATTCACTCAATCACCTCCGAATCCACTTGTCCAGATTTTCTTTTGTGATTTTCCATCTTCAAATGTCGTAAAATGTCTGGGTATGCAACTCTAGATATTCAATTTTATATAAACATTTTGACTCCTGTATGATGAAAGAGACTGATTTGAGTAAAAAGGGGTTGATTAAATTTGATTTTTGATTAAATACTCTAGTTGTTGTTCCCAGTTGTAATTGACCCTTGATGCTCCCTTCTTGTTAGTTTGCTAGATTAATATGATTGAAATCAATTAAATCACAATAAGAATATATGAATTATGTACTGTTAACTTTATTTGAGCCAAACATAATTTTTTGTCCTAAAAATATATTTCTGATTTTATCAGTGCATTTTGTTTATTTCTGATTCGGAATCGATCGAGTTACAAGTATCTAACTTCTTTCTTAATTTATTTCATTTTGGCAAGGTTTTCATCTAAGCACAAGTTAAAAAATAGGTACGGAAATTACTTCAAACTAGTGAAGAATTCATTGAGGAAACAAATATTGCTTTCCCAAACAGAAAATAGTTTTTGCGGATATATTCACCTATGAGTCAAATGATTTAAGGAAAGAGATCGAATATTTGTTTCCAAGGGAGAGCAATCGTGTCGTTTCTTGTTGTTTATGAATTCAATTTTGTTACGTTGTGTTGTACCAATTTTTTTACTAGACAATGCATTCTATTTGGTTATGTTATGTGGTACCAATCTTGTTATGTTCTTTATGAATTCAAATATTTGGTTATGTTGTGTGGTACCAATTTTGTTTCGTTCTACGTTTACGCAAGACAACTCAATATATATTGTACTAGATTATGTGGTATCAATATATATTTGGTTATGTGGCATTTCAATTTTCTTTTCTATTTCGTCGAGAAACATAATAATAACAATCACACAGACACATTTCAGATTTTTTTGCGAAACACATTCAATACTCTAATACTCATAAGAACGATTACAAAATAAAACAACACAAAAACTTATTACATTCACACAAAGACAAGAACTAGTATTGTGCGAGAATTTCGAAAATATTTGGGAGTTCAGAGAAAGTTGCATTTCTCCGACTCATGATTTATGTGATATCTTCTTCATGAATTGGCATAGTGCAATTGATAACTGAAATTAAGGTTAAGTTACAGTAATTAAATATCCTAATTCAGTTACAAGTACTCTAAATAATCTATTTAACTTTGACAATCTAAATCAAACATATTCCGCTAATTAAGCCACCAACCGAATTTGCATAGTGTAATTGATAGAATCACAAGGAAAATGCATATGTTAATCCTAATTTTCTCTTAATTGTCATCGTGATTTGCTTTCTTTGATGGAAGCATCTTCGACTGTGGAATGAAAACGTATAAAAAAAATGATTTTTCTACAATTTGAGGTTTATTTTACATTATTTAAACGGCACGTGAAATTAAGCTTTATAGTTCGGTGCTGTAATCAAATTGACCATAATTCAGTTATTATTGATCTAATTTATGTTCAATTTGTCTCCAAGTTAATCTAAAAAATCGAATTGACACCGATACAATCTAAATTAACCATATTCTTTCCTAATTCAGCATATTTGACCCTAATAGACAACTATTTTTCCTTAATTCATCCCAACTAATCACAATAGTATCGAAGCAATTAATCGAACACTAGCAATGGCACCTCGTTCTACTAACACCAACGGCGAACAATTTAGTTGGAGGAGTGGAGCTGGAGAAGTGAGTTCTTCTACTAGCACATTGCAATAGTTGTAATTGTTGTACTTTCGTTGAAGAAGAGAAGAGCAGAGGTTTTAAGCATGGTTCTGAATATCGGACTCGGATGACTCGGGAGACTCGGGACTCGGTCAACTTAGACAAGACTCGAACGAGTTAAAAAAAAATCCGACAGTTAGTAAACAAATCGGGAAAAATAGAAAAAATAAAATATTTTAAAAATATACAAACATTCATAAACATGATACACACTAATTGAACTCCTAAATCCAAATGACTACATTAAAAAAATACATTACCTAGCTAACATTACATAACGAACATTACATAACAAAATCATTACATTAAATACTTCTACTGCCAAAAACTGTGACGAGCGGGTTGCATTGTGTAATCATCATCCTAATATTGATCATGAGGGGGAGGAAAATACATTTGTAAATTTTTATTGTCGAAAATGTTCATCATTGAGTCGAAGGGAGAGCGATTTTCGTATTGTTCGTTACCAATATAAGGATCAGAATAGTTGTCGTTGTTTGCGCTTGCAGTTGAACTTACATTCATTCCTGAAAAGCTAGATCATGCACTATATATATGTGGTACCATAATTAGAGCCACTTAACCCTCTAACGCCGTCATAAAAATACGGTGCTTGGAGGTTCCTCTGCATATCAGGATTGTCTACTCCTTGCCTAACCCAATCTCTTTCATACAAACTTGTGAGACTCACATTACGACGTGTATCATGTCCATGATTCCCTCTAACTGGATTGGGTATATTATCATATTCTCTTACTACTTCCACATCAGGCAATGGAACTGTATCATTACCGTCAGGATCGTCATTATTGGAATCATCTAGTACTTATTGGTTCTTCTTCTTCGGATAAACAATTGTTGAACTACTCGGAATTATCTCTATCGTCGAATAAACTATCTTTTGTTTCTCTGATCCAAGGTTGTAACGGATCATCATCATGGATATCTCATCCAGATCAATTAATTATCAGCATGACGCCTCCTCGGATTTCTTTCTCTAAGCCTCATGTTGTAATGTCAAAACACAAGGTGCATAAGCCGATCCATTTTCAAATTATTTCTCGGTCTTGTATGGATCAAGGTAAATGTGGTTCAATTTCTCTCACAATTAGAAGCGGACACAGTTTGGGTTACATTCAGGCCTCTATTGGGGCTAGGTTTGGGCATACTTCTCGGTCATATATACTCTACCATTCAGTCGGAGTGCAAATTTTGATCGCTTGTTGTATTTTTTGGGTCAAAAATATACCTGATTTTCTGCTATACGCTTCGACCTATAAAAAAATTGAATTAAAAGATATGAAAATTATTAAAAATAATTTAAATAATTTTAGTATTTAATTAATTGTTGTTGTTGATAATTAATTGATCTGGATGCGATTTTCTGTTTGTATTTGAAGATTAACATTTATTTGGAACTTTTGAATAACTCTCCTCATCCCTGTCATTACTTCAATATCATTGTTGTTGTTGTTGGAGTATTGAAACTTTGGATTTAAGAAATATCCTGAAAAAAAAATCTCATATGAAAACATAGGAACACATAATTAATTAATTTTAAAAATACATACCAGCAACATGAATATCTCGATGAAATTGTTTGTCCCATCGTGCGTCGATAATTTTCCACCATCTTTTGTAACTTCTTTGACCAAGGTTTGTTTTGATCTCTTCCTTGGCTTTGTCGAGTGATTCGTACAAAAATCTCATTTGAAGGTTATCGTCTCTATCTACTAGTCATAGTACCTTTACCAATGGTTTAAATAACAACATTGTTTCCCCAGTTGAAATCCAAAAGTCATTATCAAATAAAAGATTTCTCATCTCGTCGGCATTTTCTCTTTCTTTTCTAATATTCAACCGCGCAACGTCATCATCCCATTTGTGATCTTGACACATTGTTTGTAACGCATCTCTAAATGAGTATAGGCTTTGCAATGTAAGAACCAAATTGTGTTGCTCCAAATAAACCCTAAACCCCTAAATCCTAAACCCTAAACTTTTAGGGGTCTAGAGAACCAAATCGTGTTGCTCCAGACCTTCGTTGAAAAAGACGAATAGCGAAGCACTTATGGAGATGGAGGAGAATCAAGTAGAAAAGCTGGAGGACAATCAAGTAGTAAAGCTCTCAAAGAGCGAAGCTCTCAAAAAGAGAAGCTCTTAGTGGAAGAAGAAAAGAAATGAAGAAAAACTCACCTTTATCCATGCGGACCTGGAGGAGAACTTGTTTATCCAGCTTGGAAAAAGAAATGGTTCATGGGTTTCACAAAGATACTTTTTGAAGGGTAAAAGTGTCATTTCACAAATTTTTTGTTAAATTTGACAGTTTTGTTAATTTGAAAGAAGTTGAGTTTTAGGGGATAAATTTGATATTATCAAGTTTAGACGGATAAATTTGATATTTTGAATTTTTTAAGGAATATGCCTGAAATTACCCCTAATACGTATATTCATGTTTGCATCATAAAAACTCCAAAATTAAAGACTAACACATGCGAATTTCTATTTTTCAACTATTTTGCAAAAATACAAAATGTGAAGTCCACCTTCAAAATTTTCAACTATCATATTTTTGAAAATTATTCCAAGATTTCTGCCTACAACAAGCATAATATTTAAATTTCATGTTCTTCTAAACAAATTACAAAATTGAAGACTAACTCACATGAGGATTTCTAAATTTTTTTTTCAAATTTTTTTAACAAAATATGTAAAACTATAGTCTAATAACACCTTCAAAAAAATAAATTATCATATTTTTCTAATAAATACCAAAATTTATGTCTAATACGACCAAAATACATAATTTTCATGTTTTTATCAAAAAAACTACAATATTAAATACTAACACATGCGAATTTCTACTGTTTTCAACTATTTTGCAAAAATTCAAAAAGTGAAGTCTAATACATTAAAAAAAAATCAATTTATCATATTTTACTAATAAATATCAAAATTTATGTCTAAACGTTCAAAATACTTAATTTTCACATTCTCATCATAAAAACTCCAAAATTAAAGACTAACACAAGCAAGTATACTGAAACTTTTAGTACATACTATAATCAAAACCAAATTTTAAAACATTTGAAGTTTCTAGTGGGTGCTCTTCAAGTAATTTGATTTTCCTCAAGGTCCAATCCAAAGGTTGCTTCGTTTATATAATCACCATCAAATTGAACCAATTAACTGCTAAACAATACCTGATGCAGTTTTAAATAATATCTACAAGTAGTATATTACTCTCATGTTTAGATACTACCCAAATCTTCCTTCTAGTTTGTGATTTTATTAAGGACTAGATTGTAAATCAAGAAAATGTAGAACTTATTCTTCTAGAAGGGGCTTCATGATTGTGTTTCCCTTCATATGTCGTTACGAAAGATCCCGAGTTATCCGATGCTTTCTCTACGTATTTTCGTACACTGCATTTTGGACTTGTACATCTATAATAGCTCCTAAAAATAAAAATAAGAGAGATACTTAAAAAAAACATGACTTACAAGTTACAATACAAAAACAAAAAAATTTAGCTTATTTCTAGAATCTTGAAGTCAATCAAATTTCTTCTAAGTCTCATGGAACTGCATTTAACATTGATTATACTAGTACTAATTACCTTGGATAAGGATTGCCCTTGACAACCTTCTGTCCGTATTTTCTCCAGTGAAAACCATCTCCAATGATATCTGTTTCCATCAGAACGGGAGTTGTATTTCCAGTATTTTCACTCTCTGCATTTGCATTTCCTCCACTTACTTGTTCATCATTTTTCCTAAAATTAAAGAAATTAAAGTCATATATCAAACTTCAAATAATTTGAAAAAAAAAAAAGTTTTTTGTTTTAGAGGAATTCCAAAAGTTAAGTTAGTAGATTTTTTTTTCAGAAACCTTCTTTTATTGTTAGGCCGGTTTGTATCCCCAATAGTCGCGATCCCACCAATCTCAGGCACTGTAGCGAAATTACCATCTTGCCCCTGATAATAACTAGAAAACCCGGGCAACCCAAACTCATTTTGGCACTCCATTCTCGCCTCAAAAATGCTTCCGTCGAAAACCAAACTATTGTTGTTGTTGTTATCTTCGGAATTAACGGCACATTGTTGCCGTTTTGATGGTTGAGGTTTCGAGTGGTTATGTTCGCCTTTGTAAACTATCTCTGCTATTTGTCCCTCGTGTGTCGTCTCCACCTGCAAAAGATCGAAATTTGTTTCTATTTTTAAAACTTATTCATATTGTATTATATCTTTTACATGCTGAAAATTAGTCTCATGTTGAATAAGAAAAACAACATAATGAATAAGTTTATAAAAAAAAAAACGAGTAAATGGAGAAGGCTCGGTGGTCCTCCATCCATTGGTGCCAATGAGACTCGAACCCACAACCTCTCACAACATATGATTTCTTGTGTCTCACACCCAACCACTGGGCCACAAGCCCATTGGCATGAATAAGTTTATACTGGTTACCTTTTTTTTTACAGGACAATTAGGGTGAGTGCATTTATAATAACTCCTTGGAAACTCACTTCCTTTTACTTGTTTTTGTCCATATTTCCTCCAATTATATCCATCATAAGATGGTCGATCCACCAATCTATTTGCTGTTTGCTGACTCGTCTCCAGTGTTTGTCGTTCTGTGTTTTGCTGTAGGGAACTTGAGGGGTCACTGAGCTGGCTCATGTTGGTTATTGGGTTTGGATAGTAATTTGTAACGGATTGGGTTTGGATCAGGTAATGACGGTTTGATTGATCCGATTCGAGATTTTGAGAACATGAGGCTGCATTATCTTTGGACACATTTTCCTGATAAAAGGATTTAACATAGATTCTTTTATGATAATGTTTGAAAAGTTAACTTTAAAAGTAAAAGTTCAAATGTTGTTTGTTTTTACTTTTAGATTAAAAATAAGGGGAATAAAAATAGTCCTATCTGTCTAGATTCGTGAATGGCAATTATTGAAGTGTAGTGTGTAACATCATTATGTATTTTTATGATTTTAAAGAAGTATAGTAAAAATATGTATGAAGTGAGATATAATTATGAATTAAACCATTATTAAAGACCAACCATATTGGCCAAAAGAGAAGACTTTTTCCATGTAGAAGTTGGTTTATACAAAATAGAGTCATTCGAATCTTCTCCAAGTGATTCAGAAAACTTATCCTGAAAAAAATATTTCAACTAAACACCCAAAAAAAGTACAAAATTTATATAATTAACATCGAATTTTTAGATAAATGAAGATTAAAAGGTCCACAAATTACCATAGATGAAATAATCTCAGGAGAGATTGCAATTTGTTTTGGTTTCAGTCTGATGGTTTTCGGTTTTATAGCGATTGATGTATCAGAAAATGAAACGGGTCGATATTTTGAAAAGAGACGTGTCGCCACGGGCTTGGCTACGATTGTCTTCTCCATATCTTCTTGCACCATCTTTTTGTTCAACTAAATCTGATTTTAATGTATATGATATGTATTTTTAGCTGTTAGGTATTCAAGAGATGGTTTTGATCCTTCAACCTGTAAAAAGAAGAGAAAAAAGTTTGTATATACATAATATTTATTAAATCAAACAAAGAATTGAGATTCCGAGAATCAGAGTCTGGTTCCCTTCTAACTTGCAGAATTTGGGTACAAACTCACTTCAGTTTGAATTTTGATGGGCATAAAACATGAAAATGAGAACATACCTACACAAAACGGTACGTGCATGTCACATGAGAACTCGAGCCATGGAGAAAATGAGAAGAACTTGGAATGACAAGAGGGAAAATAGTTTAGAGAGAGAAGGAAAAAAGAAGATAACCTAGATAGAGGGAGGAAAGACCGTTAGGTTAGACTGGTTGTCCCTTTAAAATTAGCCCTAATATATAAACTTTGTGCTGCATAGTTAGGGGTGTCTCTGTTGGGGAGTTTAGGATTGATTTGTTAATTTGGATGGAGAAAATATGGGAAATTTTATTCTGGGCTAGATAACAAAATAATTAAAAAATTTACGGAATGGAAAAGCTCACCGATAGGAAAAACCTATTTTTCTGACATTTTTTGTTTTTTATTAATATACATACCACCCAAAGAGTGCACACAAGAAAATATAAATACAATTTTAGAGACGAGATTGAGATTGTTTTCGACACTCTTTATTCTTAAATTTATTATTTTTTTAGGATCATTTTGTTTGTAATCTCTTACTTTTGTTCAATCTCGATTACAACATACGGGATCGTGATTATATTTATAGATTCTCGTGCAATTTCTCAAAATATATTTTTTATTATTAATAGGGATAACACATTCCTGCATGGCACACTAATTTGTATACATCCATATACTAATATATTAACTACATAATTAAAATACTTAATTCTAAAACATTAGTTTTCAAACTTTCGATTGATATTTTTTTCGTTGTACTCTTTTTTTTATCATCGTGTTCTTTTGATAATATCCCATAATAATTTCTTCCTTTTTTGCGTCTTTATTAAACCTTTTTTTTGCCCAAATTATTTTTGGATATAATTGCTCGTTGCATCGAATATAAAAAATTTGCGCCTTTCTTTTTATTCTCTTCTAAATCGATTTTTAATCGAACATTCTTCAATTTTTTCATCGCGCACATAACACCAATAATTTCTTTTCCTATTGTTTTTCATAGATCTTGTGAGTTCAAAATAGTTCTCGTCTTAATTCTCCAAAAATTATAGTTTTTTTCATCGGAAATAATTTGTGAATTTCGTGGTAGCCAAAGTACACATTTTTCGATTGTCATGGTGATCTCGTTTTCCCCGACTTCTAATAAACACGATAAATCAGAAATGATTTGTGGTTTTTGAAAGTCCATGTACATCTTTCGGTTGTCTTGGTGATTTATTTCTTCGACTTCTACAAAATTCGATAATCATGGCAACAATGAAACATACGTTAATCAGTTAAATGTATAAATTCCCGTGCAACTTCTCAAAATAACTTTTTATAATTAATACGAATAACACATCCCTACATGTAACACTAATTTATATCCATCCACATACTAATTTTTTATACTGATTTATTAACTTTACACTAATATATTAACTACATAAATGAAATACTCTATTATACTGATTTATTAATTTACACGACATATTAACTACATAAATGAAATACCTAATTTAAAAAACATTAATGTAATACTCTCTATTAATGTTTTTTTCGTTATACTATTCTTTTTCATCATTTTCTTTTGTTAATATCCCATAACAAAAAAAATTCACTTATCGTATTCTTTTTTTATTGCACCTTCATTAAATTATTTTCTCGTCCTAACTATTTTCGAAAATAATTGCTCGTTTACATCTAATATTTTAAGAATTTGAATATTTTTAATGTATTTTTCTTGTAAATGCCAATTTCTCTTGTTAATCTTATAAAGTGGTTTACGAATTTGAATATTTTAACTTTTAACCTCAAAACTATACCAATACAAATTAAATAAATTGGTATTGGTAATGATTATTTAAAGTACTTTCTTGTTAGGGATGAATTAGAAAAAGGCCATATATGGTTCTCCTCATTTTCCCCCAACATCATCTATATCATCAATTAATAGTTAATTACTCAAATAATTAACAAAAGTACCCTCTATTAACGACTAATTAATATATAATTAAAGTGTATATGCATCAACAAATCTTAATCAATAACTATTAACTGTTAATTGGATGTTTTTTTATTAATAACTTTGTTAATTAATTATTAATTTATTGTTAATGGGTGATATAGAAAATATGGTGAAAAAATGAGGGGCATAGTAAAATTACCCAATTGAAAATGTGCACTTTGTTTAGAAAGTACAATAATTCAGAGATTTAATGCACGAGCCCATTATTCCTTTAATGAGTATTATATCAGCTTGTATATAGGCATTTATCCTCTCCAGATTTTGCCACAACATTTTCTACTCTAAGAATGTCAATAGGACGGGACGAGACAGGGCTGGACGGGTTCGGGTTATCTTCCCTCATATTCAAACTCGAATCGAAAATACTCGCGGATAAATATCATATATGAACCCGAACCTAAGGATAAATTTGTACTCACGGGTATTACCCGTTATTCGAAAATCACCAACAAAAAATCAACAAATTTATTATAAATACTTAAAATCATCAATAATTTTAAATAAATAAAACAAACAACATATTTAAATAAATTAAAAATTCAAATATTACAAATAACTAATCCAAAAACTTTCAAAATGTTCAAATTATTGGGTTTTTTTGGGTTCGGAACGTGTATATTTTCGAGTAAAGGGTATAACCACAGGTAAAAATTTACCTCCGTACCCGACTCAAACACGGAACGGATATTTTTTCGGTTATTATCCGTCCCGTTCGGGTCGGGTACCCGCAGTTTCGGATTTTACCGGATCCATTGACATCCCTACTCTACACCCTAATTAACGCAATTAATTAACATTGAATATGAACTCGGCATCCCATTAATTTATTGGAAATGTAGTTAACATATTTAATCATATGTGATTGTGTGGGTTATTGGTCCAGATTCTATATTTTTTTATATAGCCTAGGTTCAAATCTCGGCTAGAACATTTTTTCTCATACTTTCATTATATTTTGAAGAGAGAAAAAGTTAAATTAGAGCTTGTAGGAACTCAAACTCGTGACATCTCACCAGTAAAGATAATTGTTCTACCAATACACTACCAATACAGTACAAGAATTCTCATGACATTTAATAATTTTATTGTAATTATACTTATTTTGAACTGCATAAATCATTTGTTTTTTTTTTTTTTAAGATTTTGGAGCCGAAACTCGGTATCTTGTGTCCATAGTTGGGATCTAGCCTGAACACATACGACGTAAATACTTACATGTAATAACATGGGAAGTTCTATGATAGGCCAATTTTCTTATTATTGACCATTTTTCAAAAAAATATTGTAAGAATTTTAGCTATTTATTAATTAATTATACAAAATTTATGTTTTTGATAGAATTAAATGATAAATATACATTAGAATCTTACAAAAAAAATCATTATTTAACAAATACTAAAAAAAAAAAAAAAAATTAAAATGAGTCCATGATAAGAAAAATGGATCTATCATAAAACTCCCCAATAACATAATCAACATCCACATGAATTAATAATTCCTAATTAATATTAAAAAATGTTAGTTGTGCATTCCTTATTAATTAGCATGTTGATTAATAAGTGTATTAATTAGGAGGTAGAAAATGTTCCGGTGAAAAAAAACTAGGGGGGAAGTAAAAATTTCGGTTGTATATCTTTATTGTCAGAACTTAATTTTACCTGACTTTCATGCACTGATGCTACCTCTTTCTCTATTCTATCTTTTGATCTTTTTCCCCACCCTACTATATATCTATGTAAAACCAAACAAGGCAAAATTGAGCACTGCAACAAACAGAGAGTGAACCGAAAATGCATGGGTTTATGAACGGAAGAGATCGAACAGAGAACGTACGATAAGGTTATGTAGGTATCCAATGAAAGGAAAGGATTCTTCTCTTGATTCAGGATCCTCTGAAAGCTATATGTGTAAGTAAATAAAACCATATGTATGTAAAAAAAATTCCTTCGTTATTTTCACTTTATGAATTCGAATACATGTTAAAGTAAATAATACCAAAAGAAACAAAGGATCCAAAGATATATGGCAGGAAAGCATGAAGCAAAGGTCCGAATATATAATAAATGCAAACAAAACTAGGGAAATTACAACTCAAAAGAAAAGCAGAGACCCCACAATTTGAATTGGCAACAGGAATTAGGTGAGTGAGAGTACTTGAGAGTGAGCCTATTAGTTTGGTGAGAACAATTTAAAAAGATTGTGTAATTTTACTAAAAAAGATATTTGGTGAGAACAATTTAAAAAGATTGCGTAATTTTACTAAAAAGATATATAATAAAATGTATATCACATATTAAAAAAATAAAAAATAGCATATCACATATTTCTAAAAGTGTCTCGCTTGTCTTAAAAAATATATCATAAGTATAAAAAGGTAAATTGTATAGCTAAAAACAAATATTTTAGAAGCTATAAAAAACATGTAACGTACTACGAAAAGATCTGTCATACATATAAAAATCGTAACACACAACTTGAAAACGTATTGCGGTTAAAAAGTATATCATACATTTTTACAGGGATCCGGCTCATCTAAAAAAAATATCTTACATCTAAAAGAAATATCATGTATGTAAAATGTATATTTTAGCAGATATAAATCAAATATATAATGATACATATAAAAGGACATAACATTACAAGACTAAAAAGGTATATCATTCATCTAAAATTGTGTATTTTAAAAAATTAATCAAAAAAATGTATTGTACTTCGAAATATATATTAAAAGTTAACATTAAAAAAAAAGCTGACATAAAAAAGTTATTTCTCTTTAAACAACATGATACAACATGGTGGCAAATACAAGATACATACTTTAATTGTTTTAGGGTTTAGGGTTTAACAACAGTTTAAATTGCATCTGAGATCGGTTTTCACTGTCCTAAAATGTATCTAACACCGATTTTGAAGCCGGTCTAGAGGTGTATGTGGTCCAATAATGCTATGCAAACCTCACATAACACCCCGCAATCAGCCCCCACAGCATAAAATGAAAAGCATATACTATTCATCGATAGTACTGTTCATTCAATTACTGTTCACCGATAGTTACTGTTTACCACCACTACTGTTCATTCGATTAATGTTCACCAATAGCACTGTTCATTCGATTACTGTTTGGTCGGCTACTGTTTATGAATTAAATACTGTTCATCACTATTTACTATTCTTCGATAATTACTATTCATCGAAGTATATATAATTAAAAAGTAACCGTGATGAGGTGGAAAAAATGGGTTCAGTGACTTAATTAGCATCTCTAATTGACTCGATTAAATATTAATTGACACGGTTAATTGACAAATAAATAATTTATAATAGGGGACGCAGGTGGATCGCCACAACGCCCGCAGGAGGATCACCACTACATCCGTACCTATGTTTTTTTGCGAAAGGTCTACATTTGTTCATCGATCGGGTCGTCGCTGAATATTTAATATTCTTGATTTGCATAATAATGTCATTTTTTAATGAAATATATATATTGATTTATTATATGATTAAATTCGCAGCGAAGCACGAGTAATTTTTCTAGTTTATTTAATAGTTCATGAAAATGGCATTATAAAATTTCAATATTTAAAATAATTAAATATTAATTAAATTAAGATTCAACTTCTCAATATTTAAAACAATAAAATACTAATTAAATTAAAATTTGACTTCTACGACCACAAAATAAAAACAATTATCACAAAAAGTTTCAACTTTCACACTACCAAGAAACAAGATTTGCTAAACACAACACAAATAATTTCAAATTAACATAACTTATAGAAACACAAATAATTTCAACATGACACAAATACGAAACATAACAAATAAAACAAAAATTTACATAACTTATAAATTAACATAAATATAACTGAATGAATTACATGATTTTCCCACATATCTATCACGCAACAATTTCAAATTTCGAAGCTTAGCACATAAACCTAAGAATAACTGACTTCTCGTACAAAAAATTCGAGACAAGCAACTTCATAATCATATATGTTTCTTCAAAGATATACACTCGGTTGTTCTGCCTCCTCGATTCTAACTTCACGTGGAATGATTGTTCGGTTTTTTCTTCTTTTATTTCATATGTGATTAAACACCCAAAAAGTAAGCAAGAAAAACCAATCAGCGGCGATTCGTTTTTTGAGACAAAAATTGCACGAATTAACCAAACTAGTACACAAACAAATTGCACGAATTTATACTATATTTCAACAGTCCAAATTAACCAAAAAAGAATAACTTCTGAAAATTAAAATGATTTGAATTGAGACAAAATTTGAATGCTAATTGACTATACATAACCTTAATTGGTACTAAATAATCCTAATTAAGGTACTAACTGAACTCTAGTTAACATATTTTTAACCCTAATTAGCATTAATTAATCAAGATCGTAATAACAACAATGTGTGGGTGGTTTGAATTGAGACATTAACAGCGGTATACACATATGAGAGAGAATACTAATCAATACTCATTTGATTCAGGCATTAATAGCAATTAACAACAGTAAAGACAAGGAGAGAAAATCCTAATTAACTGACGTGAGAATAGCTTGCAAGGAAGAGGAGGCGAGTGGATTCAAATCTGGGCTTCAAGTTTTCCATGATGCTGAAAGATGAGAGGCTAACGAGGGGTGTGGAATGAGACGAATTTATGTTTAAACGGGAAGAGGTGGTGAGCTAGGTTAAACTTTCATGAGAGGAGGTGAGTAGCTTAGGTCGGGTTTGGGTTTGGCGATCAAGAGATGCTAGGCAGAATAGACGAACGAGTTATCCAGTTATGAAATACCAACTTTTAAGATGTATAACAAAATTCAGGAATTTCGCTAGCAAAATACAATACAACATCAAATCAAAACGTTGGATTAAAGCCATATCTTGTATTTCACAGTGCATATCCAGCAAAATCCCTCAAATCAAACATGCCCTAAAAGGACGATGTCCCAAGAAATATGCAGCAACTCGCTGAGACCATCACGTAAAAACCCCATACCCTTATTGTCGGTGGGCTTAACCACGATTCAATCCGCAGAATCAGCCGAAATGAAGGTAGAAGTCTGGTTAGGACCTCATCGTCGGTGGGCTTAACCACGATTTAACACTTTTACTCTTGTTGTAGTCACGGTACATAAAAGCATTTCCGTGACTAGTTTTTTCATTGTTCTCTCATTTCGATTTTTGATCTTTGGATCGTGAAGGACTGGGTTTATTACCGATATCCTTCTTGAACCATAGACCCGATTTGTCATTTGCTTTTGTCCCTTTAATGATCCCTTGAAAACTTGATCCAATGAGGGAGTGCTAGGTGCAAGAGATGCACAAGCCTTCCTCAAGGATTCATTTACAAAATTTAAATTTTGAAGTTCGACTTTTATAAGTGAAGTCTCGTTTTTGAGGGCTTGACATTCACATTTAGAAAAATCTTGAAATTCATTTATTTGTGCCTTGTAGGACCTAACCGACAATTCAAGAGAAGCTACCTTTGCCTTGAGAGCTAGTATCATGCTCTTATTACTTTTCTCATTTTGTCGGGGTTCATCGACATCTCTTAAGAGTGCATAGAAGGATTCAAGCTCTAAATTGGTATTGAATTTAGATGAGGAGTTTGAACCCAAGGTTGACTCAATTGAATGAAAAATAGAGTTTATATATAACTCATGACCGGGGTCATGCGAAGCTTTGGATGTGGAAACGGGAGAGGCAACACTCGGAGAACATAACACTTGTGGTTCCGGTAATGGGGCTCGTTGGAGGAGCATTGCTTGGATGGCTCTTCCCACCACATTTTCAACCGAGGGAGTGATTTCCGCCATTAATGCCAAATTGACGGTTTCTCGGTCCGAATTGCACTCCGAGTCGGATGAGTTACTCGAAGCATCCAAATCTCCCCAACGGCCTACATGTGCTTTGTAGGCCTTCTTTTTCTTGTACTATTTACCTTTTTCCTTGTTGCTTTCGTCGCGACCTTTGTCATCACGTCTCTTCTCATATCGAGGTTCGCATTTTTCTCTATCCTTGCGCTCGTCGTCCTTTTTATTCCAAGGAGCATGTTCGGGATGAAGGGTCCAACATGTCTCGATTGTGTGACCCTTCTTGTTACGTTCGAAGCAAAACAGTTCAAGTTTTGTCTTTTAGGGTTGTCGTTGAACCGTCTTTTGTGTGACGTAAAATCACGAAATTTTCTTACCAAGAGAGTCATTTTCACTCTCATCGTCGCTAGCATCCATTACGGGTAATGCTATGGCTTTAGGGCGTGATGTCGAAGGGTTTTCATGATTGAGTTGCTTGAGGCGTGATTCAAAATTTCGAAAGTAGCTTACCGAATCTTCGGCGACATGTCTTGAGTAGCCATCATCGTCTCCAAGGCTACTCGTAGAGTTTCCCAACTTGTTGGCATTGCGCGGATCAATTTACCTATAGCTCGATAATTGGTTAGTGACACCCCTAGAACGGTGAATCCGTTCTTGATATGATTCATGCGGGAGTACATATCATCGACGGATTCACCTTCGATCATCCGAAAACTATCAAATTCTTGGTCGAGTCCCATTAGTTTGGTTCTCTTCATTTGATCGTTTTCTTCAAATCTATCTAGAAGGTCACGCCACATTTTATGAGATGTATCACACCCGTCTACCAAAACGGAGAGTGATCCTACCAATTACCATGTTGGTGAGAATCAAATTTTGGGCATAAAAGTCGGAAGTTTCGTTAAGTGTGGAATCGGCACTCAACGTACTTTTACCGTCGGGGGTGGTAATCATTATGATTTATGAAAACCCTCCTCGACGACCGACTTTAACTCTTGGATGGTGAATACATTTAACATGCATCTCTTCAAGATTCCAATTTTTTCCATCTAATTTGTCAGGGTACGTAAGTTGCATTTTGGTATTACTAAGGGCCATGATCGTATACAAGTTGTCAATTTACTCAAAGAGACAGTTAGTATTTTGCTCTGATACCAATTGTTGGTTAATTTTAACATAGAGGGGGGTGAATAGGTAAATCTAGAATGCAATTTTCGCGCTAAGGTATACAAATTCTAATTTAATGCGGAAGCGAAAATGATATAAAGTAAATTATGCAAATACCGAACAATTGAACACAAGATGTTTGATGACGGAGTTCGGTGGGTGGTTGTTTTGTAGCTTTAACTCACCGGCTACTTTCTCAATCGACTGATTCAATTGAATACAAGTACCTACGTCTCTGGGGATGTCTTGCATTTTTTTTGGATTTCGATTGAATTCCCAAATCACTCGTACATGTTTCTTTTGTTGCTCCAATCCTTGGTAACACGTGTGTCCCACGCCCGCACGATTCGATACCGTCGATGAAGCTTCGCCTTGTCGTATACAACCGGATAGCTTCCGGTTAATCCTCGATCTTGCTCGAACTTGCTCTCGTTAGATCACAACGAAAGCTCTCAGTTGAGATCTCTCTACCCGTATCCACCTCGAGTCTCGTCTCTCGGTTACGCGCAAATTTCCCTAGCAAATTTATCGTAATCTTGCTCGATTAGATGAGAAACTTTTTCTCAATTCTCTAATGGAGTTTTTTTTTCTTCTCTTTAAAGTCTTTCAATTCTTATGGGATCATTTTCAGGAGAAGAAGAAACAATTTTAGATCTAATCTTAATTGCTGTAATTAATAGGACTAGGAAAATTCCCGCGCTTCGTTGTGGACTATTCAATTTGGTGTTTATGATAAAATAAAATTTTAGTTGAAAACATTGTAAGTACAAATGAAAAGTAACCTTATCCATTATATAACCATTATATGTCGAAACAAATTAAAACAGGTCTTCTCTCGTCATTTAAATAACCAACATTATTAATAGGTTATTAATGATCATGACAACTTAATACAATGAAAACAATCACACAAAAGTTTATGTTGTAATCCTAAATTCGTAATGTATACTTACAACTAATGAACTCTACATCATAATCCAAAGAATACACACAAAAAAAAACAGATTATAAATACATAAAAGCAAGAGACAATATACATTATAGGTTTTCTATGGATAAGAAGAGTGAGAATGGATGATATTCTTTTTGCTAGTTTCATTTGTAAAATAGCAAGGAAGATGTAAAAATAGTTAAAAGAACACAAATATTTTGTCCCATTTTTTCCAAAATGATCCTTTATTTTTATTTAATTACCAGTTTCGATGAGTTTCTGAACGATATTTTTGAGGTAGGTTATATCAATTCCTTCTCTCTTTTGCGACCTCTCCATATTTCTCTCCTCATATCTTCAAGCATTATTTCATTATGTCAATAAATTATACAAAATTATTGTGAAACAATAAATTATTACAAAATATAAAAACTGAAAAAACTTTTTTTACTAAAAAAAAAGGATTAAAATAAAGAGGAATAAATACTAAGCAAAGTTAGGATTTTTTAATATTAAAAAAAGTTGGGCATATTTGAAAAGAATTTCATAAAGTAAAGTGCACCTGTTGGGCGACGTAGACGGTTTCCACGGTCTAGTTCTTCAATCTCTTCCTAAAAATTATAAAAAAATGACTTTGGTTTCAAAATTTGGAACATTCAGAAAGGAGGTTTGTTTTAGAAAAAGTTACTTGTAATGCCAAAATGTGTCTTCGAGTGTGCAAATTCTTCCTCTCTCTGAGCTTGTTGTCTTGCTAAAAACTGAGAAATTTTTCAACTTAGCCCTCATCTAATATTATATTTCATATTATCAAATAGATTTTTCTTCAAAATGTAAATATACCAGAATTTGTTGTTCCGCAATTCCAATATTGAGACCTTGCGATTCTTTTTTAGCATTTATTGCAAAACAATTAATAATAATAATATGGTGGTAAATTCTCAAAAAACTCCTGGATTTTCTCGAATTTATAAAAGCAATTCAAATTTTGGAATATTCAACAAAAATATTTTTGACATTACCCAAATTTCTCTCGCCACTTTCAACCTTGAAAAAATGAAGATAGAGTTAGATTACAAATTTGCAATTACAAAAATTCAATGGGCTAAAGAGTGACGAAGAGTGTTTTTATTTTCAACTAATTTGGCTACTTCTCTTTCTCTTTTCATCCACCATTCTATCTGATATCTCTCTAAATGTACCATGCTCTTCCTACCATAAAAAGAAATCCGAGGGGGTTAAATAAAAAAAGGTAAATAAAATGAAAGGGCTTAAATGAATAAAATCATTAATTTCTTGTATATTATCTTGAGATCCTCTCCAGTCTGATCGAATTTCAGCGCCTCCCCCTTAAAGAATATAATCTTACACCTCCAAGTTTCTTCGATGGACTCGAGCTTTTTTGCGGTACGATTCTCTCTCTGCATTGTGGATAGAATTAATGGAGTTCAACTTTTAATCTGTGGTTTTTAATAGTTGATCCACTGCTGAAAGAATCGCTTCCCCAATTTAGAAACATTAATCATATAAGGTAATAGATGAACATAATAATCTCACGAGTACCCATATAAAAAAAATATATCATAATTCCGTTGTTCAAAACATTAACCGACCCCAAAAAATCAAAATATTTATTATGTAAGGTCCAGTTATATCTGAAACAAATAATTTCATATTCAGCCACAATAACCACCAAATATCCTTTATACCCCTCATTTATAATATTTTGACCAAAAAATTTCCGTAATGGAATCAATGAAAATAAAATAAAATTTACCTTTCGTCTATTTATTTATCTTGTTTTGATAAAACTTCCTTGTAAATCTTGGAAAGCCTTCTCTCTCTGCTAAGGTCATTGCTACCTCCGTCTCCGCTTGCTAATAAATAAACAACATTAGTATAGTAATATACACTTTTCTTGCATAATGTACATTTTAAATATGATTAAATAATTACTTTGACCGATTCCTCGTGAGCTTTGACGAAATCAGTGTTCTTCACAGCTGCCAGATCAGGGTCTTTCTTTTGAAGAAGAGCATGTACTCGAGCTTTGTATGCCGAAAACTTGTTTTCCAATCTACTAATCTATTAAAGATAGATATAAAGATTTTGAACTTTTTTATCATTAATTTAATATTTACCTTCTACAAACTCAAAACGTAAACACGTGTGTGTACCCTTTCAAAACTGTAAATATCAAATATACCCTTCTAGAAACTAAAAATATCAACATTTCTTTACCCTTTAAAAATTTGGAAATATCAGATTTATTTGCCCAAGAATTGTAAATATCAAATTTACCCTTTTAAAACTCATAAAACTCATAATAACAACATTTTTTTATCCTTTTGAAAATGTAATTATCAAATTAACATCTCTAAAACTCAAAAATATGAAATATACCCTTATAATTGACCTAAAAACAAACAAAAACTTGAATAAAAACAAAAATAGAGCAATTTAATAAGAACAATTATTATTATTTTATTATTATGGTAATTAAGCATATTTTTGATCGGCGTCCAAAACAGAATTTTTTGACGTCTCAAGTCTCGTCTTCAATGCCTTCAATGCCTTCCATGATTTCGAAATTTGGGTTTTCAGAAGAAAAAAAAATATCCCTTTTCAGGAAAAATTAACAACTCTAAAACTCAAAATATATCAAATATACCTTTATAATTGACCTAAAAAAACAAACGAAAACTTGAATAAAAACAACAACAAAACAATTTAATAATAACAATTATTATTATTATGGTAATTAAGCATACTTTTGGTTTTATTATGTTCAATCTCTGCATTCAAAACAGAATTTTTTGACGCCTCAAGTCTCGTCTTCAATGCCTTCAATGATTTCGAAATTTGAGTTTTTCAGAAAAAAATTATCCCTTTCCGGGAAAAATGTTTTGAACAACAAAAAAAACAAAATCTATTTCTCCTAACTTAAGTAAAGAACGATATATGAACATAGATACCAAAATTAGCTTACTCAAATGAATTATCTTGTTGGGACATTATAACAAACATCTTGCATGCATCAAAAGAACTCTCACTTGATAGACCCAAAAAACTGAAATTTGTGTGTTCTGAATTAAAAGAATTTTTCATTTCTTGGCTTGGATTTCGAAATTCAGAGAGATGAAAGAAGTCGAATATATACCAATATTTCAAGCAAAAGATAGAGAAGATAAAGAGTAAACAAACCTTGAAAGCTCCAATGGTATTCTATGTGTATTGTGTAGTCGTACGAAGCGATTACAGCACGAGCTGAAGATGTCATCGAACCCACAAATCAGGCGACTACAACGAAGCGAGTTTTCCATTGGCATCTAGGCTTCACCAAAGCATCTCAACTGTGTCGTAACTACGGAGGCAGCGATTGTACTATGTCTTCTCCGCGAAGCACTCAGACACGAGAGAAAGGGGATAGAGGCGGAACATAAAGAGAAAATGGGGTAAAAGAGAAGAGAGAGGAGGCAGAGGCTGGTCACACACGCGAGAGAGGGGGCCGGAGTAGGGGTGGCAAATGGTTCGGTTTATCTGGGAACCGAACCGACCTATCGAATTCGGTTTAATCGGTTCGGTTTTTCGGTTTATTTAGTTCGGGTCGGTTCAAAAATTAATATTGTTCGATTTATTCGATTCGGTTCGGTTTTGATATTTTCAGAACCGATTAAACCGAACCGACCGAATTAATATTATTTTTCACTTTTTCTATTATATTCATTTAAATAAATTAAAATTAATTATTGTAAAATTATAAATAACGTAGGTATATTTTAAATGATTTGTTTTTATATTTTTTTTGTAAATAACATTTGAATTTTAACATTATAAAATTTCTAATTCGGTTCGGTTTTAAATTGGTTCAAATTTTATTCCGTTCGGTTCGGATTGAAATTAGTCCGGTTTGCTCTTATTCGGTTCGGTTCGGTTCGGTTCGACCGAATGCCCACCCTGGGCCGGAGGCGAAAGAGAGAGAGGATAGGAGCTGTAGGTGGGAGAGAAATGAAATAGGCAAGCATGTAATGTATGATCTAGACGGACGGTGGAGATGTAACGATCGGGATGTAATAGGGTTTGGCGGTGAGATAGACATGAACGTGTCTCTACTCAGAGGCTTATTGAAAAATTAATAAGAGGGTAAATTAATGAGTATCTTCATAAAAAACTGAAAATCCCAAATTTGGACTACGGTCTGTCATATGACGGTAGAAACCTTCCGTCATGACGGTAGCATCACTGTTACTGGACTTTTCGTTTTCTCATTGGTCCGTCATGACGGGTCAACTTTTCCGTCATGACGCACCAGTCAGTTATGACGCTGATATCAGTCAATAATGACGCTATACTTTACGATTGTATCTCACACCATTACTGCGTCACGACGGAACATATGGTCCGTCATGACGCACTGTGCAATAAATGTCAGTTTTGCATAATCTCATTATGCATCCAATCATTTCGACGAACGCGTACGTTTATCTATCCTTATTTGTCCAATCTTCTAGTTGATCTATAATTGTATTTCCTTCACCACAAACGTGAAATCCTCTACCCGTATCCACCGTGAGTCGTAGTCTCTCGGTCACATACACAAGCCGTGTGTGAACTTGCTTGATCCGTTTATTCGATTATCTGACGGAGAAAATACCTTTTCTCCTCTATTCTCTTTCTCTCTTTTGGTTGCACTCTTTCAACTCTTTTGATAGAATTAATTCCTTGGATTGGACTGAAAATAGGCTCAATAGAGGAGAGAGAAATATCCTATTTATACTCAATAGGAAAAGACACATCAAGGGTTGCCAAAACATGTATAACAATTATACACAAATCACGAATCAGCATTTGGTCCATCATGACGCACAATATGGTCCATCATGACGGACCATTCACTGTTCCACAGTGAATGTTGTGTTCTGCGTATACTTCATGGTCCGCCATGACACACCATATGGTTCGTCATGACGGACAACAATACGCATCCGTCCGCCGTGACGCATCATATGGTCCGTCATGACGAACAACGCTCTCTGGAACATTTGTTCATTACGCTTCCGTGCATCGTGACGCATCATCTTGTGCGTCATGACGCACAACCCTCTGAAACTCATTTTGCACAATCATATTATGCATTCAATGATTCCCTAAAACACATATGTTCGTTTGTCCTTATATGTACACTTTTACTATTGACCTAAAACTGTATTTTCTTCATATCATATTTACGGCCTTTGATGATTCCTTTCCCTTTTCCGTAAAGGTCCATGGTTGCTCTTGTTGGTCTTCGATGTGCTTCGGCATTTTCATGATTTTATTCCCAATAATTTGTTTTAGCTGTAATTCCGAAAACTCGACTTGCAGAAGATTGATTTTCTTCAAGTAATTTTTAATATAGTCATCCAAACATTCCTTTAATGTTTTAAATAGCGATGTTGCGACACGTATCATTTGGACAATTTTTTCTAGCAATTAGCATAAAACGGGTGCTCTAGCGACGCTACATATTTGGAACCGACTCTGTAGAAATAAAAATAGATTTCTTACAAAACATGATTATTTTAAAAAAAAAATTGAAAATATTAATTAAAATAAGTATATGACATTTTTTTCAAATTGTGCAATTAATTTATGAAAAATATTTAGGCAAAATGCACTTGTGAGAAATTTTGAAATAAGTATAAAAAAAATTGTTCATGCAATAAAGTTATTTTGTTTTTAGTCTCACAAAAATTATTAAAAAGAGCACTCCAATCAAGAATAAGCATCAAAGGGGAATACAAGTTAATACAACAACAATCCAATTTGTTAAACCCAAATAATCCAAAAATCAAATAAAACAACAAGCCTTACAAAAATAAACAATAGGTTCAATACGAATATTACTAATAATTAGTATTTCACTACACACCAAAAAATATTACAATAACAAAGCCAACGAAACACATTAATTAACTAACCAATTAATTAATTAACGGCGATTATTATTTCCTTCATCCTCCATTATTCCATCTCCCGCATGCCTAACAAAAGGGGCAAAACAGTAAATTAACTGTTTTTTTTATTCAAGAGGGGTAAAATGGTAATTTTAATACCTCCAAGAGGTGGTTAAATTGCGAGTTTTTCGATCGAGATGAGTATTTTCGAGGGCGTTTGAAGCTCTCATTACATCCTCGGATATCTCGTCCGATTCGTATCTCCAGTTATAATCCTCCTTTCTCGTTCTCCTATCTGCATTAATAATATTCATTATTTTTTTCTTTATTATACCAATATACCATTTAGAAAAGAAAAAACATATATTTTCCGAATATTTTTGAAAAAAGAAAAAAGAAATCGTACCTGATGCCTGTGAATTGGGCATTTGCCTGATTCAAAAACAAAAAGAATAAAATCATTGGAAAATATATTTATATTATAATATATATTTATGTAAATGAAATTTTGAAAAATGGAAGTACCTTCCAAGAGGAGGCAAAATGGTGGAAGAAGAAGGCCTTCTAACGTTTCTAGAAGATTCCGTGCTTGAACTCGATACTGAATCTGTATCGTTCATTGTTCTCCTGCCACCTGGCATCCTTGTTTGCGCCTGAGCCAAATTCTATTCAACAAATAAATAAATATCAAATATTCGAGAAGGGTAAATTTGAAATTTACCATTTTGGGGAAGTATATACGAAATCACCCGCAATTATAATTTACAAAAAAGTACCTCGAATTTGAGAAATCCTTCCAGAACATCGAGAAGCATGGGCCCACTCTCGGCAGTCCTACCCCCATCACTCTTATTCGTGAAGTCCCTCAATTCTGATTTCCAAAACTCCTTGGGCTAAATTGCAAAACATTCACACAATCATTATTTCATAAAATTGAAGGTCCTATTTGTAAAATTAAGAAAGACAAGTACCAAGTTGCATTCAGGCAAGTAGACTTTGAGAGTATGATCGAGCTGAGCCCATTCTAAGTACTCAGAAACCAATGCCGTTAATAACCTCCCTGTTTAATAATTACGATGTAATGAAGGGTTAATTAGTAATTTACTAAATTTAATTAGGGAATTAATTAAATTTTGACTTTTTTTTTTATTTGTTTGAGAGAATGAGACCTGAAGGAGAGGCGTGTAATTGTTTTGCACGGTCATTACAGCTTCCTAGTAATGCAGGATTTGCTGCTTCATCATTTTCTACGACTCTGTCTTCTTCTTCGATTGCTTCGAATACACTTGCTCTTAGCTCTGCCTGTGTGATGCAATTGTTTGAAAAGGTGAGTTAATTTGAGGTCAAATAGTTGGGAAATTGGGGGTAAATTATTCAAAATTTTGATTTCAAAAGCTAGATGCGGATAATGATCCCAAATTCAACAAAACATATATTCAAATTGGTACAGAAATAAGCTCAGATCGTAATGTACCATCCTTAAGAGTGCATTTAACGGAAACGCATCCAGATTTCAGGGCGAGATCTGGTTAATGGTGAATACATCTCAAAACCCTAATCACTCCCGCAAATCATGAAAAAATCAATGAAAAAAATAAAATACAAAGAAAACAAACCCTGATCTTAGCGAGCACGCCTTTCTTTTCGAGGGTACGCGTGACGAGCGTCTTGAGCTCCATCATTTCCCTCGCATAATCATCCATGATTTACTCCGGTTCTCACTTCCTCCCGATACCTCCAATACTGTAGCAGCTCAAGCAGAAAGCGGCGCAGGTCTTGTATTCGGGCTCCGACAACGATTGAGATCCGATTTCGCGTTGTTTGAATGGAGGAGGAAGAAGAGAGAAGAATTGGGGAAGAAAGAGAGGGTATGTTTTGATGGCATGCGTTGTCCGCTGTGTACTGTATGTCACGAGCCATGCCTGTGTCACGTGACTTTCCTTTACAACTTACCATAGTAACATTTATCTTATTTTATTATTGTTAGTTCTTTCTTTTTACCCTTTATGGCAATTATTAACTAATTTAACTACCTTATAGTTTGAAACTTTGAATTATGAATATTTGTGAATTACATAGAAACCTCAAAATATCATATACCCGTGATATTACCTGTTTCTTTAGGGGTGTACGTGATATTTTAAGATTTTGATAGGGTTAACATGAAATTATGCCACAAATAAAAGAGAAATACAAATCCTATCAAGGACAAATAAATTCGAAGAAAAAAATTGTAAACAACTGAGCTCTATACATGAATTAAACAAACAAAAACATAAATAAATAAAAAACTAAAATGTAATAACTTGTTTTGGTTGGCTGCCAAACTTGCCCATAGCTTTATCCAAAGCCACATGAAAATCACTGAATTTAACCAACTCCATCCTACAAACACCAAATTCAAAATTTCAAATCCACATATTTCATTTCAAAATTCTTAAAGTACTTATTAATTTATTTATTAATGTTTATTTATACGTACTCGTATTTGAGTTTTCCATCTGCAACGAGGCTAAGTAGTTGATCGATCAAGGGTCTGGATTCCTCGGCCTTTTCTTGACTCATCCATTTTTGCAACCAAAACCCTCTCAATGATAAATCCTAAATATAATATCAATAATTCATTACAAAATAAAAAAATATATCAATTTGAAATATTGGCGTAGTTATAATACCTTGAAAATAAAGTATGAAGTGGAAACAGTAACGGGCCGTTTTGACATTCCTCCGTATGTAACCATTGTTCCTCCTTGCCTAAAAAAAATATAGTAAATTACATAAACGCCCCTGCACTTTTGAAAATAGCAGAAAAGCCCCTCTATTTTTGAAAAAATAATAATAAGTTGATACCATTAGTTTACAAACAGCACGGTTAACCGGTAGAATTTTTATTTTTTGAAAATTTGAACAAGGCAGGGCCTTTTTTGAAATTTAATCATAATGAAATTGTAGGGGCTTTTCTGCAAATTTCATATAAGAATTCTACCTAAGAAACTTGAGAACCAAAGAAGCAGAATTTCCTCCCACGCAATTAAACCCCAAAGCTGGCTCTGGTAAATCACCCTAATAAAATATAAAACACGCAAAAATTCAAACAATATTACAAAAAATAGAAGAATATTCTATTTTATACACTAAGAGAAATCGGTACAGTACCAGTAAACTTTTGATATTTTTAATTTCCAATTGACTTTCAGTGAACACCTCGTCTGCTCCGAGTTTCTTAAGCTTCTCTTTTACCTCTGACGAACCGGGTCTAAAATAAATAAAAGATATATCGTAATTGAAACACAAATAAATATGTTTAAATAATTAAAAATTATGAATATTATATTACCTATCTCTTATTATATTTATGCTGTGAATATCACGAGATTTTGCCAATTGAATAATGCACTGGCCAACTATACTTGTCGCACCATTTTGCACAATTGCATCCCCTAATATATCAAAAACATCAACATAATATTTGAAATTTCAAATTTTCAAATTCAAGCCATAATGAAATTTTAATAAGTAATGAGAATACCAGATTTTAGATCGATGAAATCTTGGAGCATCCGCAAAGCAGTGAGTGGATTGACTACAACCGTGGCTGCGTATTCGATCGGTACATCTGTTCTCACTTTATGCCACGTGGTCGCTTCTTTGACAATGTAATTTTGCCATGTACCGAACGAAGGGGGAGAGGGAATTACACGATCGCCTACAGAGAGGCCTGTCACGGAAGATCCTAAAGAGTAAACTTCTCCTACTCCTTCGTATCCTCCTATTGCCGGTACTGGAGGCCGAACTGGATATACACCTGTATAGACGAAATTGTGTTTGATTGGAAGTAAGAAATGATTTTGGGGAAGAAAGGGGATGAAGATGAAGACCTTCAATTCGATTGATATCTGAAGGATTGATTGGAGCTGCGAGCATTTTAACACATACTTCATTTGGTTTTATTTCTATTGGTGGGAGATCTACTAATCTGTGAAAATAGCAATTAAATTCCATAAATAAAGTGGGATAATAAAATATGAGTATTAATAAGCAAGGGAAAGAGTTTTACTTGATAACTTGGTCAGGGGAGCCATGCAGTTCGTAGATAACGGCCTTGGAAGGGGGAGATAGAGTGGTGGAAAAGCATGCACGGAAGGTGTTCGACGAAATGCATGATAGAGGACTGAGCCGGGGATGAACCCTCGCTGACATCATTGGGTTTGTTGTGTGTATTTTGTAAGGAGAGGTGTTTATGAACCAGAGTCGGGAATTGAAATCTGACATAAGTGCAAAAACCGGATTTTGAATCTAATATTCGGAATTCAAATATCGGAAATCTGGCGTAAGTGCAAAATCCGGATTATGAATCTAATATTTAGGATTTAAATGTCGGAGCAAGGTCAGATTCAGAAATAAAATTCCGGACTTCAAATATTGGACTAGAGATTAGAAATCTCGGATTAACGTCGATCAGGGATTTGAAGTCTCACTATATGGATTTTAGATCTCGGATAAGATCAAATCCAGGATCTGAATTCTCGGGTTTGGGACTTTTTTCTATTTATTGCGAAGAAAATTAATTACTACGAACAAATTTCCATTCCTTTGTAGATCTCATGAAAACTTTCATATTTACATTACATGAATATCTAACAGAGGATATATATATATATATATATATATATATATATATATATATATATAAACTTGTAAGCATGTCCAAAAAACAAGAAGATTGTAATAACTAATATAGGAAAGACTAGTCTTCGATTTAATGAATTTTATTCAAACAAGATTATAAAAAAAAAAAACTAAGTACATATAAGCATATGATATAACAGATATATCAACCATTATATCTTGCTTCACTGAAAAGAAAAAAAAAAAACTACTCGAACAAAGATTTTCCGCGACAGACAGTATCGATATCTCTGAAAAAACAATCACTTGAAATAAGATTTTCCCTAATCATTGTTTGTTTGCACCACCACAAACATTATTCTTCGACATGTCTTGATCGCACCGTTCACGTCTAGCTCGACGAATTCCATGTGCCTGCTGTGTGCGTCCATGGCGGTCTACTTGCTACCCCATGATTTTGTTACCCTCCCTAGTCATCATCAATTCTTCTTCTTCTTCTTCTTCTTCTTCTTCTCCTCCTTCTCCATTTGATATTTTCTTTCTTTCTTTCTATGTATAGATTATTCTACTGAAGAAATAAGAGACTCAAACCCTAAGATAATAATACTACGTACAAAATACAAACACAAGCCACGAGTAAGAAAGATATTACGAAGACAATATGAGATATGAGGCTCTGCTGGTATTAATATAGGGATTGGGGGGGATGGTCTCCTGCATGATTGTCATCCGTTTGGCCCCTAAGCAAGGTTTAATTTGCACCTTTGCCATCCGTTTTGTCCTTTTTTGGCAATTATTGTCATCTCCTATTTTGCGCAATTATTTTGTTTAGTTGTCAAAAAACCTTGTTGTACAAAAATATTTATATACGTACTTATTTTATCAGTGTTAAATTTTACCTACAAAATTAGCCACTGTCGAATCTTATTACGTGTGAGAAAATCTTACTCTAAGTAGAATTGACATTTATCAATAAACAAAAACGACGATTATAATTATATTTTTTTATTTTTTTTATAAATTAAATACTTTATTTTGATTTTAAATATGTAAATTGTCCGCATATGATAGAAAATGTGGTCGAGAATTTAGGATAGATATAAGTCCAAGAGGCCAATGTCAAAGGCCACTAAATTTGGAAATGTCATATTTTTTTAATATATAATAGATATAAGTCCAAACTAATTTTCTGGTCCAAGAAGTAAAGGAAGAAAAAAAAAAAAGATCACCATCCGCGTGGAGGACTTGCTCCATCGCCATCGCGACTCTGGCGAGTTTCGTTCAAATTGAAGACGGCGACTGTGGCTCCGATCCCGTTTCCCTCGACTGGCATTGAAGAAGGCGCGTGGTTCTGGTGGTTGCGGCCTTGCGGGTTTCTGGTGGTTGAGGATTTATTTTCTGCAATTACGGGTTTATTTTCTGCGAACTTGCGGGGTTTTCTGGAGCTGATTTCACCTTGGACACTGGAGTGGATTTCTTCTTGGATTGATGCACAATTAGGGCTTAATTACTTGTGAACTCCAATTAGGACTTAATTAGGACTTAATTGGACGTAATTGGACTTGATTTTTTCTCAAATTGTATTAATTCACTCCAATTTGTCCTCGATTGTATTAATTGGGCACAATTGGACTTGATTTCTACTCAAATATGACTTGATTTCGATTCTAATTTCTAAATTTTTGGGTTAATGACTAATTTGGAATTTGACTCCTATTTGATTTATGTAGTTTGGTATTCTAATTATTTTATTTGTATAATTTGTATTTGTAATATTTTGACTATATTTCGTATTAGTTTTAATTGATATTTTGTGCTTTATTAACATAATATTATTTTTTAATTAATCTCGTTATATTTTGCCAAATGACTCTAAAATTGCTCTCTCCCCATATATTGATCCTGGATACACTCATGCACATGTTATTATTCGCAATTGACTATAATTTCTCTAGAGTGACAAAGCATAACTATGTACACAAATGTATTTCAAATTCAAAAATTGTCATTCATTTCAAAAATGATGGAAATTGAAAACTTATCAGTAAATGTTGTTTCAAATGTGATAAAAACTTAGATGATCTAATACAATAATTTATAATATAAATATATACAAAAAAAAAATCGGGGACTCGGCTCGGGTCAGGCCGAGCGCGAGTCAACTCGACAATTTTTTTTCAAAAGTGCTTGAGTTACCGAATTCAATCACAGATTCATTACCGATTTGTTATAAAAAGAAAGATTTTAGTAGGCCCCACTAATTCTTGGCCAATGAATTAGTGCCATGTAAATTTCGGTAATGAATCGGTGGTTTATTTATGTAAGTATATCAGTCCTGATTTTTTTTTATCTCACACGAGATTAAGAATCATGATTATAAGTATATATAGTAGCTAGTTAACAAAGCTATAATACTTTACTCGCGAGGGCAATTTGGTAAAACAAAAAACTCGGGACCCACGGACCATCGACGTGGCCTTCAATCCGCCACGTAGAGAACGCACGTGAACGTGATCAGATATCACGTACCCCCTCTCACAAACAACCACAATTCCATCCACCATGAACTCAACACCTGTCAGTCCAATCCTATAAGATTACAGCTTGCTGTTCGGCTATGTGCAGCATATCCGAAGACAAAGCAAATAGTTAACGAATGAATGGGTAAGAACGAATTATATTATATTTTTTTTTTTTTTTTTTGAGGATTATGGAGAGGGCTTAATATCCCCCTTCCATAAGATTTTTTTTTTTTATATAATAAAAAAATATTTACAGGGTTTTTTTAGCGATTACAATAGTGATAAGAATAGAAAGAAACTAGATTTGCATGTGAAGTGATAATCCGGCATCCGAAATCCAGAATAACTTCAAGAAAACGGGATTTCTATTCCTCTATTTTTGTGCGTGGTGTACAGTGTACTTCAGTCCTTGTCACTAGGGTTTAAGTGAGAGAACGAATTATATTATATTATTTGATTTTCTCGTTTCTTGGCCTCACGTGGATTCCCATTTCACAGTATCTATTTTGATTCTCCTATAAACTAGACTTCGTACTTCGGTTCGGTTAAGATTCAAGTTTCCTTTGGCACAGAAATTTACCTTCAAATGTCAAATTATAGCATGATATATGATATGATATTATCTTACTTTAAAATGTCAAATTGAATAAACAAATATCAATATTTTAAATTCTACGGTATCGCTATTTGCACTATAACGATTATATAAAGTTGTTATTTAGTAGATTATGATATTGCATTTAAAAAATATTTGTCGGCATTTACGCTATAGCATCGATATTTAAATCATTGATAAATAATTATCCAATTTATATTCAATACATAGCAAATGAAGATAATTTTTTTGCCCAATTTGTGAGCATCAAGATAATTTTCTTAGGATATTATGTGATTGGATTTAATTCGTTTATAGTTTATTTGTGCTATATTTGGATTTAGAAAAAAAATTAAAATATTCGTGAAATATATAATACGGAGGAAGACTGAGATATTTAATTAAGTACAAGAAGATTTGATAGATTTATTTTGAAATATGTGTTTTAAATAATTAGCATAATTTTCAAGATTATGAAAAATCACAAATCCCATAACAAATCAAATGACAAAAATATCTCAAGTATTACAAATCAAATGACAAAAATATCTTAAGTATTAAGATCATTGTATTTAATTAAGTATCTTAACCATCTTAATGTAATACGTTCAATAAAAAAATTATATTGAACTAACCACTTTAAATTAATCTACATTTTTTTATTTACTCATTAATGATTTTATTTTTCAAAACTCGATACATGATTCGAAACACACGAGATATCATCTAAAGCAGCATGCAAATACTGAAATATTTAATACGGATATTTATATTTTTGAAATTCAATCGGATTTAGATATAAAATATTAAATCTAATTTGATCCACTCGCAGCCCAGACTTTCCGTTTACAACCCTCAAGACTTCAATAAAAGAAAACAAGCAAAAATGCACTTATGTCTTCGAATTAAAGTTACAAATGTGTATAATGTTAATAAATAATAATAATAAGGTAGTGATCACTAATTTCAAACGTCTATAAAAGCCTCGAACACAAAAAAAAAACGTCCATTAAAAGAATTCACCTCAAAAACTTCCTCTCTTTTTATCCATTTAACCCCCCGGAAAAAAAAAGTTTCAAAAACCTAAATTTCAAAAAACACCCTCGCCAGGCTGGCACCGCATTTAAAATTTGTAATCAGGTTCCACATTCAATGCCCAAGTGAATTTCGCCAAAAGAGACCTATTGAATATCTAAAAACCAAAAGGGTATACATGTAAATACACAACTTTTAAAAGGGTATAAATGTAAATGTAAAATAAAATACAAACCTTTTCGATCGGGACTTCGTTGCGTTTGCACCAAGCCACCGAAATTCTAGGATCGAGATAATTAATTTTTGAGGTACCCAAAGCAATAGTTTTCATTTCGTCTTTTACTTGTTTATCAATCTCCATTTTCTCTATCCTCGCATCCATTTGTGCTATTTTCTTCTCTATCCTGCATTTTTCTCATAATTTATTTTCGAGGGGCATAAACGAAATAAAGTTTATTTTTAAGGGTTTTTATTTTTCTCACGCTTCGGGAGCCAAGTTTCGTTTTTGTTTGCCGTCTTTATCCTTTTGTGGAGACTTTCCTTTTTTGGCTCGGTTTAAATCCTCCACTAATTCCTCCCTTTGTGCCTGTTTTAATATAAATAAAAAAGAATAAAATGTACACCATTTTTTTCATTTTAACCCTCCTAAAAATTGGTATTTACGAATATAAACGAACCTTTATTTCTTCAATTTTTTCGCTTAATTTAGTCATTTGAGTATCATGGGTTTTTGAGACGGCCCTTTGATGATTACATAATTCAGCCACCTATTTAATAATAAGCAAAAAGAATATTCTCAAATTTCATTAAAATATTTAAATTTATTTTATCTATTTTTAGAAGATTTTTAATACCTTTTTATTTGCGATTTGATACGAAGCGACTTTTTCTGGGACGGTACCGTCCTTGCTCCTCTCCTTTGTTTGTTGACTCAACTACATTAAAAATTAACACAAAAATAAAAAATTACAAAGCAGTTTGAAATTTCAAAAAAAGGACTAAAAAGTATAAAAAATTTACGAGTAAATCATTTAAGGTTATGGAAGCATTATAGGTACGAAACACTTTGGCGGTGAGACCAGGCATGAGTCCTTTTAAATGCGCATTTAATTTATTCGTATCTAATAAATCAAACAAATCGTCCCCTTTTCCTTTTCTCTTTCCATCACTCAGTTTACCTATTCCAAAAAATAATTAATTTTCTAGAGAGAGAGAGAGTGTGTATTTTGAGGAGAGAGAAAGAAGTACATGTGCGAAAATCTTCAATGGCTTTGTAAACAGGTAATTCAACCTCCACAGTGTTGTGATATCTTATCGAATCCTTACCCAGAAAATCAAACTATAAAAACATAAAAAAAATATCATAATTAATTAATTAATTAATTAAATAAATATAAATAAAAAATATATATATCATACATTTAATTTATTAGGAGGTTCACAAGTGACATTCTCGACACGAAGCGTACAACAACCAACCGTATCCGCCTCGTCATCATCCTATACCAATTAATTAAATTAAATTAATAAATAATTATCAATTATTAATTAATAAATTAAAATTAATATACCTTTTCATTACCAGCCCTAAGAGCGAGTTTATCGATCAAATACGTAGCCACGGCAATTTGTCTCTTACCCGCATCTTTACTCCCAAAATCCTTCCTATAATTCTCCCTTATATCTTTTATATATTCCTAAAATTAATCCACTCACATTATCAAAAAGCAAAATCGAACATTAATTTTGAAAAGTATAGGGGGCAAATTAAAAAATGTACGTACCTTCAAGAGTCGAGCTTTTTCATATTTTTCTTTATCGCTTAGACCCTTTAACGAACTACTCGCAGCCAAAAACACATATTTATATTCCTTTGAATTTATCGGATCCACCCAATACGCTAGCCACGTCACCGTGTTGTCGTGCCTCACTTCTCCCCACCTTAATTAAATAAATAAATAAATAAATCCTCAATATTCTATTTTAATGTTTAATATTTTATTTTACTTTTGGCCGGCAATGGGGCATTCGGGAACGGGCACGCCTTTGCCTATGTTGATTGTTATGTCGCTTGGTCTTATTCTCTTTTTGAACTTTCCCATCTATATAATAAATATAATATATAAGTAATTATTCATAAAAACCCTTCTTTTTTAGGAAATTAAGTTTTAGACCTTGGGGTGCTCTCCACGGCCTCGGAATAAACCAGGTGGCTCTACTCTGAAATTCCCAACCTGGACAATTGCAAAAAATTTAAAAAAGTGTATATGTAAATGGATCTAGAGAGAGAGAGAGAGGAGAGAGAGAGACCTTCTCTTTGACACCGTCAACAACGGCCCACATATATTTATCCTCTTGTTTCAATTTCTCTTCTCTCAAGGCTTTCTTCTCCTGTTAAACAAAACCAACAAACCAAATTTTAATAAAATTGGATTACTTGAGTTTCTAAAATGAATTTAAATTCGAAGTTTTTTTTTACCTCAGAAGTCATTTGTTTCTTCTTCTCCTTTTGGACTAGATGCCAGTCATAAATAGGAGTGAAATCACAATACTCGAATTTCTTAATCACGTGATTTCTCCCAAGAATTTTCTTCCAATCATTAAAGAAATTCTCGATAAATTGGGGCTTCTTCGCAAAATCCGTGTCCAACATCACCGCAAACATCGTCGCCACCTTCAAAACCCCAAATAAATAAAAAAAGATAAATATCAAAAATACCCCTCCAAAACATGAAATCGTTACCTCTTCTTCGTCGGGAGTGAGGTCAACGGGTTCACCGTTATAAAGCATTTTGACGCCGTGAGGTTTATAAGGGGGCGGAAATATCACGCCGCAATGTTCCAAAGTGGTCCACTTTTGGCCCCCGCCCGAGCCAGGTGGCTTCGAGAATTTATTCTTCGCGTTCTCCTTTTTCCCTTTTATTTTCGTTTTCGTCTTTTTCTTCACCTTTTTCGACGAACTAGATTTAGTGACCTTTTTTGACGAACCCGTTTCGGTTTTAGCCTTTTTGATCGAACTCGTACTGGTACTGGTACTGGCTAAAGGTCGCTTACTTGAAGAATCTTTTTTTATTTGTTTATTGTTATTATTATTATTAGGGTTGTTTCCGAATTTGAAAGAGAGGGGTTTTTCGTCCCCGGAATCGTCAGAATCGGGTTTAGGGGGAGGAGGGGTTTTTAGGGTTTTGGAGGGGTTTGGAGAGGAGAATTTAGCACTCAAGGGTTTCTCATCGTCGGAATCGTCAGATAATTCGTGCTTTATAACCGGTTTATTATTTTTATTACTCGTAGTGCCATCACTAGGGTTTGGTTTTTTATTTGAAATTGAGAGATTGAGTCTTTTATTAATTGGTTTCTCATCTTCGGAATCTTCAGAGTCGCTTTTGAGAATCCTTTTCAAATTCGAATTTGGTTTTGAAGTTGAAGGGAGTGGTTTGCTCTTTTGAGGATTTGAAGTTTCTCCGTTTTTGGAGGACTGAGGTTTAGAGGAGGGTTTAGGTGGAGGAGTTGGTTTGGGTTTAGGGGTTGTTCGTTTGAAAGACAAGGGCTTTTCATCGTCTGAATCCGAATCGTTTGAATTGTTGGATTGAACTGGCTTCATGCAACCATCAATAGCCATTTTTAGGGTTTTGGCTCGGCATAAACCTGATGAGGAGAAATATTTCAGATTTTTTAGAGCGTATCGAATGAAAAGAACAAAGATTTGAACAAAAAGTATATATAACGTTAAATAAAGTATATGTTTTTATTTGGACTATGGAAATTATATCAAGGACAGAGAAGAGTGGATAAATAATCGAGCATTAATAGATTTTTGAGCTGAGAAAAACAGTCGAGAGGTGCCAATAAGATTGGTTTAACAATTTTACAGACAAATTAATCAAATCTAAATTTGGTTATTCTTTTCTTAAGCTCCAAAAAAAAAACTAAGAACATTTCAAAACAATTAGCAAAATCTAGCGCAAAATATGCATCAGTGACCAGATACGAACCCCAAATATCAATCAACAAACAAAATCGAGCTCAGTAATTAATATACAATCAATTCCTAACATTTCACTTGAGATATAACCGAAAATATCTCAAACAAAAGTTAACTAGACATCAATCTGAGAGACAGAGAGGCTCGACAAGCGAATACAAATTACGAACCTCACACAATCGGTGCGTCGGCGGCGAGGGTTTCAGCGATGGCCGGAGAATCCAAAGAGACGAGGAGGAAGAAAGAGATGATAAATTATGGGAAGAAACGAGAAGAGCACGATAGGGTTTCCTCCATTTTAAACGGCCTCCCTCACAAAATAAAAACCCAAAAATATCATACTTCTCCTTCCAAAATAAGTATATATAATTATCCTTTTTAACAATTAAAATTATCATATTTAATTATTTGTTATTATCCTTTTTAACAATTAAAATTATCATATTTAATTATTTGTTATTATCCTTTTAAAAAATAAAAAATATCATATTTATTCTTCTAAAAATAAAATAAAATAAATCACTTTTTTTAATTTACAAAATATCAAAAATGAAAAATATATTGATTGTTAATTATTTTATTAAATAATGGATGATATTTCAGATTTATTAGAGAGTAAATATGATATATTTATATTTGAAAGGGTAAATATGATATTTTGATTTTTTGATGGATAAATATGAAAGTTTTAATAAATCAATAAATGAGGAACCCAAAAATGAAAAAAAGAAATGGAGAATTAAACGGTAGGAAGATAATGTGAATTTTCATTAATATGTTTGTCTTTTTATGTAGATAAATAAATATGTAGCGGATCAGTAAATTAGAGAGAATTGGAAAAATAGTGTAATTAAGACCCAAATTATAATGGGCTTAGGTTTGGGCTTTGTTTTTTTTAGGTTTTACAAACGAGAATATTTCAGGGAATATAAATGCAAAGATGACGTGTTGTGTTGTATTTTATTTATGGGCATCATATATCAGAAGAAAAAAAATTATATTTGAAAAATATACATAGTTTATAATATGTTACCATATTCAAAAAGTATTTATATTAAGATCTACATAAAAAGTATGACTGGACTTTATGGTATATTTGTTTGGAGAGGTTAATCAATCAATACACATTAATTTTTAATTTCATTATAATATTTATATTAGGAACTTTATGATATATATACTTGTTGAAAAATCCTAAAAAAAAAATTAGTGTTCGTTCGGATTTGAGTGAAATGTTAGAAAATTGAGAGGATTTTTGAAGGAATCTCAAAAGCAAAAGGGAAAAAGCTTTTCTTATCTATACTAGTACTAGTACTAGTCCTAATCGAGAACAGACGAGGAAAAATTGACACGTGTCCCTTTTTCTCGCGGCCCGTCGGTGATACAAACCGTCGCAAATACCAGCTTACCACGGCCCGTCGCAGATATCATCTCTCCACGGCCCGTCACAGATGTAACCGTCATAAATTCCAACCCACCTCGCTTCTTTTTCTCATTTTCTCGGTTCCATGAATCAAGTAAAAGAGAATGAAAAATGGAGCGTCAAAAAACCCTAGCAATGAAACGTCCTAGCGGCCGTGACGGAAGGTTGGCCAGGTCGACCGACGAGGATGCTGGCCTCCATGGCAACCGCCGCATGCCGTGGTGCTTCTCTCTTGGGACGAGCAACGAGCCGAAAGCCGCACGATTTGTAGTGAAGAAAGCCGCACGATTTTGCGCGGATGCATTCTGGAATTGAAATCTACAAAAATTAGCGATCTAGGTTTGTTATCCACGCTGGAATTTCTTCAAGTTATTATTATTTTCGCAGTTTTCTCTCCATTTTCAGTCTTTTTGATTTATAATTAGTTGTTGTTATTACAGGAATCGGAACTTTAGCTGTTATCCACAGATTATCGCTCAAATCAGGTGCAATTCCGTGTCTTAATTTTACTTTGAATCTGGTATACTGGTATACTGGTGATTGGACAAACATTGATATGTCCCATTATTAAAAAGATAATGAGATATGTAATTACTTTTATGCCCAATTATATCATATATGTCTCATTGACCAATGGGAAAAAAGACAAGGTGGAAAAGTGTAATTACTTTTATGTCCTTCTTTCAATGTATTATTTACTTGCTGAATGAAAGTTTTTACGGGCTGATTTTTTTTTCCGGTTTCGAGATTGAATGTGGACCGTAGGATTAAAGGAAATAAACGATGGACATTCGTTTGCCGGTTTTTTATGGCCTTCTTTCAATTACATATTGAGATAAAATATATCGTAACAAACTCGAAGATTCTCGTACAATTGCACGAGAAAAAATTAGTGGATATTATCTTTGGAGTAGGGATAAATTTGGAGATTGGTCTTTGATGTAGTCAAGGTTGGTGTTATAGGCGATATTTTTAGTTTACACCTTTCAGCATTAAAATATCAAATATTTGATAAACCAGATTTAACTATGTTGAAATCAATCTAGCAATATATTATCTTGTATTGCCAATTAAGATAATTAAAATATAAGATGCGCTCACATCTCACCAAAACATCCTTTGTAGTAATTAACATAAAAATTAGCATATAAATTATATTAATTAAGATGTATATTAATTAATTTATATTTGATCGTCTCTCACTTGTTAATGAATTATGTTTTATATACTAATTAACATATTAATTATTTATGTTAATCGGCATATAAAGATAAAGGATGTTTTGGTGAATTATAAGGACAAGATAAAATTTTCATACACAAAGCAAATAGATTAAAATAACTAAACAATGGACACTAACTTCAATGAATATATAATGGATTTCCAAAGAAAATTATTTCTAGAAGTTCACATTTTTTTTTCTTCCGCGATGTATAAATATTATATTATGTAAACTTATGTGTGGATGATTACAATTATTTTTTAATTTGTGTGGTTACTGATTAAACTAATTTGGGTCAGTGAATATTTAATCGTATTTATTTTATTTTAGTAAAAAAGTTCATAATATTTAAATCTTCTAGTTTGTCTTTCTTTGTAAATTGTTCCGAAAATAAGAATAACAAGGCAATAAATTAGGAGATTGATTGTTTTTTATTTATCGTCAAAAAACACAGTTAAAACATCTTTTTATCATACCGAATCATAGTTTTTCCGATGAACGATGAAGATCTGTAAATTTTATATTTTGATGTTTTGTGCGTAACACCGACTCCAAATATGAATGAAATGCTTGTTTTGCAACCCGCCAATGCAAGAACTTGATGTCGCGCACAAATTGCATTCCGATGATTTTCTCCAATATCTTGTGATTTTTTTAGATTTACTATGGAATATTTAACAGAATGTTGCTAGCCGATTCTTCTATCATTTGTATATGTTGATTTATATAGTGATCATGCAAATCATAATTATATAGTTAGTTAATCATGCAATAGATATGCAAATCTTAAACAAAACTAAAAACATTTCGCTATAGTACATTCATACATTTATCATAATGAAGTAGTTGTGCTATCATGCAAATTGCACAATTAAGTACTACTTATATTGATATCATTCTATTTTTATTTTTATTTTAAATCTATTTATAATATTTAACGAGCCATTCTGAATTAGCAATGGTATCATATCTAATTATAAAATGAAACGATTCCACCAAGATTGAATCCTTGTGAGTCGTAAACGGTGTTCTTGTCGAAAACAAGTACAAACATTACAGGAGACAAAATTAAATTAAATATTACACAAAATATAAAATGTAAATGCATAATTCAAGAAGAAAAATAAATCAGGGAAGCGTACAACAACCAACCGTATCCGCCTCGTCATCATCCTAGAAAAATTAATTAAATTAAATTAAGAAATAAATAAATAATTAATTATAATTAATTAATAAATTAATATACCTTTTCATTACCAGCCCTAACAGGGCCGGTCCCGGGTTTTCAACGACCCGAGGCCTATTTGAGAACTAACCCCTTATGTCCTCATTCGCATTATCCCCTTGGCCTTCACTGCCTCCTTTCTCTTCTAGTTCTTCTTCCTCTACTTCATCCTCTCGCAATTTCTCTTCTTTTTTAGTCTCTCACTGAAATCTAAATAAGCGAATTAGGGAATATGGAACTGTAATTAAGCATAAAAAAGAAATGTAATTAGGATTATATCGCTGATATTAAGCATAAAAAAACTGAACAGAGAAGTGTAATTAAGCAAGAAAAAAATTCACCTTAAATAAGCGAATTCAATCCTGAAATTTGAATAGAAAATTAGGAATCAGCGAATTTGAACTTTAAATTGGATCTCAGGATAGGAAATTTGGGATTGGCGAATTGTTCTATTAAATCAGAATTTCTGACGACTGGCGAACTGCGAGTGTCAGTTCTGGTCTGGTGACTGGTGTATAGCTTCACGATAGAAGGAAGACCATACCTGAACTGGACGAGGTGCTTCTGACTTGCCGAGAAGGGTGGGCAGGGGCAGAGGCGATGCTGAGAGCTCCATCTAGGATTTTCTTGGCAAGGAATGCTGAGAGGGGTGTTCTAGTCTGTGGCTTCACAATAAAAGAAAGGCCGGACCCAGACGAGGCGATGCGGAGAAGTGAGAAGGGTGGGCGGGGCGAGGCGAGGCGAGGCGAGGCGAGGCGAGGCTGAGGGCACCTCCGCTTAGGGTTTCTTGGCAAGGGAATATCTTGATCTTGAAGCGTGAGAGAGAAAGGAAAGTGACCTATCGGATGTTGTTTATTAACGAAACGGGTCCGCTTATTAAATTAGATCCGGGGCTTAAATGGGAGGTTTAAACGGGTCCGGATGAGTTATTTGTTTGTATTAGTGCTGAAAATTTATGTTTATGCTAACATGTATAGAATACATGCTTACAAATATATAGGGCCCCTTCAAAAAATCGACCCCAGGCCTGGGCCTGTTGGGCCTGGCCCTATGGCCGGCCCTGAGCCCTAAGAATCGATCAAATACGTAGTCACGGCAATTTATCTCTTACCCGCATCCTTACTCCCGCATCCTTCCTATAATCATCTCTTATATCTTTTTCTTTAATTTGAAAAGGATTTGTTGCTATTTATTTATTTTTTATTGTAAAAATATATAAATATGAAGGTGAAATACATAAAAAAAAAATATTCAAGTATTTATATTTTTTTCTTTTTTCTATATTGTGGATGAAATTTTGTTGTTATTTATTATTTTTTCATTTTAAAAAGATATAAATATCAAGTTTGAAGGTATAAAATAATTATTTACATATGAAGGCGAAACATATATTAGACGTTGTTCAAAAAAATAATTGCTCGTGTAATTTTGTACCGATACATTTTTTTAAGCATGTGTGTTTTGTCACATGACATTATGTGATTAAAAGAGTTGGCCGGGTGCATAACAAGAACGAGTGCACTAGCAATCTCCTAGAATTTGAATTAATGATAAAAAAAAAAAAAAAAAAAAAAGTAAATTGTCAATTTAAAAGCATTTTTTATTATAATTTTATGGGATTGCATGTCTTAAAACATAATTTGTTCTTTATCCACAATACTCATATTATAAGACGCCTTATTGTCTATCAAAACTTAATTAATCTAATTCAGATTTTTTATTTTTAAGATATCTTTGAGCATTTTTTTTTACCATGTTTTCTTACATGTTTCATTTGTTTTATTGTCATAAGCAACAAAATATGAAATATTTATAGTAATTTTTTTATGGATATAATTTTATTTTGTAGATATTTATATGCTTATTATTTTATACTTCATTTTTTAACGTATTTTTAAAATAGCACATCATCTTATATTAACGATGTATAATATTATGGTTCTCTAGGTATACTCGAGTCAATATTGAATTATTCAATTCAATTGATTTCGTATTAACTTTGACAAAAAAAATTGGGCGTAAGGAGTCAAAATATTGAACTTTTGGAAATATTTATATCAAATATTTTGTGATAAAATAATTTCATCTCATGGTACGAACTTGACGAAAATTTATTTTTTCGCAATGGACAGTGGAAAGTAAATAATTTGTTTTTATCAAAATGTGTACCAAAATTATATAACATAAATATGCAAATATGCAGCCCAACCATACTTCTAGTTAGACAGACTAGTTAGACCAAAAAGAACTATATTTCTATTTACATCAAACACATCAAATTCCAATTGAATTGAGCTGAATATTTTTAAAGAAAAAAGAAAGAACGAAAAACAAAACAGAAAAAACATGGTTTGGTTTCCCATTTTCACTCTCAATCCCGTTCTTTCTTCAAAAGAACATTGTCCAATGATCAATCTCGAGCTTCTCTCGTTGCCTCGACTCCCATGTTACACAAATGGTAAAGAAATAAAAATCAATAAATATCAATATCAATAAATCCAAATTGATTAAGAAACTCAACAAATCGACATTTCTTAATGCAACATTTATTAAGTATTGCATCATCAAAGAAAAATTGCATTGATCGTATTATCAAATTAACAACTCGGTTATTCTATCTAGCCGAGCCAAAATTGAAAACTAACATACAGTCTTCCACAAATGCATAACTAATCTCAAACCCCTATATTCAAATTTAAAAAGTCTAAGGTTAAACTACTTAATTTGATTCCTAACTACCAAATTTGATTCCCAACTCACCCGAAATCCAAATTGGGAGTTTTTCAAACATTCCAAAGGGAATTTTCTGTAAACTCAAAAAATAAGGGGTAAAAATGAAAAGGAAAATTATACTCTGCCCCTCTATTTTCCCCATCAACTTGCAATGAGTCGCCAAATGGTGATTAACTTCTCAATTAATAAAATTAATTCATAATTATTAAAAATTTAATATGTAATTAAAGTCTCTACCAATTAAAGATTAATTAGGAATATTCAAAATTTTATAATTATGGATTAATTTTTAATTGAGAAAGATAATTAGTGAATTAATTATGAATGGTGGCGTCATCATGAAAATGTGGAGGAAATGATGAGACATGGTAAAAAGCCTCAAATGAAAATTTGTAATTTCTTTGAGAGAGAAAGAAATAAATAGCAAGAGATGGAAGGATTAATTGCTGGTTTCTCACTCCACTGAATTGAAATATTGACTGCTATCGAGGAGGATGTCGAATAAGGCGAGAACAAGACGACGTTAATGGAATATAGATATTACATCTGGTTGGTATGTCGAACAAGGCGACGTTAATGGACGAGGCATCAAACCTGCCATGTTGGTTTCTAAAATTTTACATATACCTCTTAAAATTATAAAATATCATCCATTCTCCACCAAAATAATAAATTTGTTCAATACTTAGGTGTCGCTAACGGTGCAGGAAATGTGCGCGAAGATGTTCAGTTAGTCCCACCATTTTTTAGGGGGGTAGATTCGTGCCACCTCACATTGTTAACAAATTCAATCTCGAAATTCCAAAATATTTAGGGAGTTCGTAGTGTGTCAGATTTGGAAAGCCGCAATTGGTCAAATTTCTTCGCTCAGAGAAAATTATGTCTCTCCCCAATTTCTCCCGAATTACTGGAGACTCGAGTCAAATTGGATCAAATTGATCAGGTAAAAGATTTTTTAGATTTTGAAAAGAGGGAATTTTTGATACTCGAAATACCATATTTTTTCTTCACCCATACAAAAAGGTGACTCGGACTTGATTCCTTCTCGACGTAAATAAAAATATTAAATTTACCCTTTAGAAGATAATTTTTGACAAACTTGATATTTTTGGTGTTTTACATGGACGGATATGATATATTGAATATTTCAAAAGGTAAATATGAAATTCCTTCATCTCAAAAAGTCAAAATGTCAAATTTACCTTTTGAGGGTGCATATTTAAAAAAATATATATGAAGCCCTATAATTCATAAAATATCATTGATGCTTCAATCGAAAATACTTAATTACATTGATTGATTTTTTTAATTGAATCAATTAAGTTAATCATTGATTTGAGAGTTAATCAATCCACCCTATTAAAGCAATCTCGATTGACGTATCGAGGCTCTGCATCAAGGATGCATGGAGAGCCACATCAAACTCCTTTAAAAAATTATCCAAAATCGAGTTGTTAGTTTGAGTTTGTTGGGAACATTTTGGTGTTTAAGAAGGATACATTTGATATTTTGAGTTAGGGTATTTGTAATAATTTTCTTATAACCTTATGATAATAGTGATGATGATTAATTTTTAATAATTTTAATGATGTTTTAGGAAATGGTTCAAAGAAGAAATTGGAGAAGGATTAATATTACCAAGCGCAATGATCTTATCCACTTGTGGCCAACATGGCAAATCGTAAACTATTTTGATATTTATCGTAAAATTTGCACAAAGGCCCATGCATTATTGATAAATTACAAAAAGCTCTTCTTGAAAATTAAAAAAAAACATAATTGACATTTTATTCCTTATTGTTATTTGTAGTTTTCGGTAAGGCATGCATTTTCCTGCGATTTGTGGATAATACAGGGGCTCTTTTGCAAATTTGTTATATTAATATATTTATTATTATTTAATATTGTCTAGTTCGCCGAAAATCGTGAAACTTAAAGGCCTTGATAGAGAAGGATTTGTAAAGTATGAACATTACATTTCTTTTATTACTTAGATTTACTATATTAATGATATGATTTTGTGTAATTATTTTAGGTATTAAAGGATGTGAAATATCAGCAAATCCTCATGCCTCGATTCTTTTTCATTGGAGCGAACGTAACCGCCAAATAATAATTTAAAAAAACCCTTCATTTTGAAAAATAAAAATAGTTCCTAAATTATATATACTACAAATAATAATATGTTTTTTTTGTTGTTGCAAATTTCCTTCAAATTTTCAAATTTATACTTTGTTTTATAATTTCCTTTTTTAATTTTACTATTGTAGATTTTTTTTTTATATTTGGCAATTAGGTGAGAATTGAGGGTACGGTTGAAACAAGTTTCACACGAGGAATCTGATATAATAAGGTAGTAATATAATTAGTCTTGCATTCGAATTAAAATTTTCAAGTTCCTATTTTGTTTTATTGATGGACAATTTCCTATTTCTTTTTTTTTAGTGAAATATGATTTAATCTAATTATTTTCTTCCAATTTGTCTATTGATTTGTTTTACAGTATTTTGGAATTGAGTTTTGAATCTGAAACTGTTTGGACGCATATTGCAATATCCAAATGGAATGAATGTTTATTTTCAATTGGGAATTTCTAGCTTGTAATAATTTGGAGTTTCTATAATGATACAAGTGAAATATGTTACGATATATTCAATTTCTTGGGAATGTGGATGATGGTCTTATTGTTTATAGGGGTACAAAAAAGATTGGGGAAAAAACAAAATGACATTAAAATAGATATTCTCATATTTGTTTGGATTATTTTCAATTTTATAACAAATATTTTATTTTTCATAGAATAATAGTTGTCTCCTACATGTTTCTGTTTTATAAAATACATATACATATACATATGCTATTTTAAATTTGTACGAGTAATAGACGGAGTTACAATCAATTGACTCGTGTGTTTGTGTTCATAGATGAAATTTTCAATTTTATGATGTTTTATAGGGATGCAAAAAAATAACGTTGTTTCTATAATATCGCATTATGTGTGATACAATCAAATGAATATTGTTCTTTTTTTTTTATAATAAATGGAGAAGGCTCATATGTCCTCCATTCATTTATGTCAATGGGGATCGAACCCACAATCTCTCACAACACATGAATATTGTTCTTTGTATGATATATTCCATTTTATGCAGTATGTTCATAGTATTGATGTTTTTTATGTGGTATGTTTACAGTATTGATGTTCTTTTCAGGCATAGATTTGATTTGTATGGTAAATAATTATGTTGCGGGGATACTTCGAAAAACCGAATTTATCCGTATCGTCGTATCGTATTGTATCATAATTATATGTTAAAATACCGAATCGCCATATCTGATATGCGTCGCTGTATTATCGTATCGACATATCCGTACAACACAGATAAATAATAATATTAATCCTATCAATTAACACTAACATCTTCCTTTTTAAAAGGATACAAATGCTGTTGTGAGATGTTTTTTCACATGGTTCTTATGAAATTCGCTTACTCGTGACCTTAAAAAGGCCAAGTACTCTTCAACAATATTTTCCATTCTATAACAAGTATATAAGATGAATTTTTTTTCAGATTTTTTATGGGTATACTTAACGGTAATCAATTGGCAAATCTAAAAGTACGTAGGAAATTAATAAAAAGAAAAAGGTTGAAATGGAATCATTTGAAAGAAACATGAGTTTTACGTGTTAGTCGATCAATGGAGGTCTCTTATGGTGATAATAGTAATAATAATAAAAAAATATTTGACATTGTATCTTTAAGTCATTTTGCTAACATTCATTTATTTTTTCAAATGGTTTGAACTTTCAAGTTAGCCAATCATTCATTCGAAATAAGATAATAAAACAATTTGGGATATGTTAGTCAGTCGTTCGGACCAAAATACGGCAACAAAAAGAAATAACTTGTTTTGTTGCATGAAAGTATGTATTTCAGAGAATTAGATTAATCGGATATTTAGCCCAAATGATAACAAGGCGGGAAAATAAAAGAATTATTGTCTCGCAAGTTAAGGTGCATCAATATTAGCGAAGCAGTTTTCTTTTGTAAAATAACTTGAAATCAATCTATCAAAAAAAAGACAAGTTTAAATGTACTGATTTTATTATTATTATTATTATTATTATTATTATTATTATTATTATTATTATTATTATTATACACTTCTTTCCATTTATGATATATTTGATAAATCTAAATTTCCTTTGTCTTCTATTCTCTTGAAAATAATTGTTAAACCAATTTTGTTAAATCTTGGTTACATGTTTGTTTATAAATGAAAATATTTTACTTGTTTTTTTTTATTATATGGAGGGCAAGCACTTGAAAAACAAAGAATCGTTATTTTATTTTAGGATTGGTCCAAATTACTATGTCAATTTAATTGTTATTACATATATTAAAACTATTAAAAAATTCGCAGCGAAGTCATGGGTATTTTACTAGTATGTGATATTATATATCAACTTCTTACAATAAAACAATATGCTCCAAATACTGATGCAAGGAAATATGGACACAAGGGAAAAACCAATGTTTAAAATAGTACGTCGTGACGCGTAGAGTTTTAACGTTTAATTTAGCAGTTAGCGTAAACCTAGCGACATAGCGCCGCTTCACCACCGCAAGGGACTTTCATCAAACTCATTCTTTTTATAATACTACAACATGCATATAAATATAATTTATTAGCCAAATATGATTAAAATAAACTAATACTAAATGTATCATAATACAATCCTTACACAATTCATTAATGAGTCCACATATTACTTAAAAACATCATCCAATTGTTTGGCTAGTAAGAATTTAAATGACAAATATTCTTCGTATTATTAATAAAATTAGATTTAATGTTTTTTATACCAACCTCACAAATTAACATAAATAAAAAATTCATCTTTGAGAAAATAAATTATTATTATTATTATATTGTTATTATAATAATACTCATAATATTGTTGTTGTTGTTGTTGTTGTTGTTGTTATTATTATTATAAAAATAATAATAATTATTATTTGTACTATCACTATTATTATTATTACTATAATTATTTTATTATTACTATTGTTATTATTAGTGTTGTTGTTATTACTATTACTATTATTAATATTGTTATTATTATTATTATTATTTATATTATTGTTGTTGTTGTTGTTGTTGTTGTTGTTATATATATTTCACTCAATATTTTTGTATAAACATATTTAATTAATCATTTTACTTTTGTAATCACGTTATATCACCGTACAACCGATATATTTGTATGTTTCACACTATAGCGGACCGCTATAGTATTGTAGTGAAACAAAACGTTACAAAGTTAAAATTCGAAGCGATATAAAGTTTACCTCCAAGAACCCGTCATAGCGCGCTTAGTGCCGCTATTTAAAGCATTGAAAAGAACATATCGCTTCATGATTTGGAAGGATATGTAATAGAATTTTTAAAGAAGTAGAAAGCAATCATAAGAATCTGGTAGGCTCTATAATAGAGAAGATCCAAGTGTTTCGGATGGCTCACAAGAATTAGGACATATATTTAGCACTAAGCCTTCCTCTTGTAATACTCTGTAAATAACCGTTTAATTAATAGAACCTGAGTGCAAGTCATGAACTTGCCTCGGTTAATAAAAAAATGACTAAGATACTTAATTAAGTATCATATATTCAGTTCTTATCGTATCTTATCTAAATTAACAAATTACGAAACTATATATATAATTATCCAATATATAAAATTACATCACTTATATACTTTCTCAAATAAAACTAATTAGTTGATTCAAACTAAACATCTCAAATAAATATTTCAATAACATGAATTCGAATACCAAAATTACACTGCAAATAAAAAAAAATACCAAAATTACAATTACAATGCTTTTTAGGTATTTACATCTAAACATCAAATATAAGTTGCGACTGTGCCGCGATGATGCATCAGTTTTGAATTCTTCAAGTAACCTCTAGTTTGGCCATCCAAACAACGTCGTATATGCTTTCTCATTCCACGGTTTTTGTTGCAACCGAAAGAGTGGTGGAACCGGCGTCATCAGTTCCACCTTATATTATTCCGGAGTGGTCCTTGTTTTTTCATCCTTCTTACATAGCACACATAGCCGGTTGTGCGGCCATCCCTTTTTGGCCATTCTTGTTTTACGGGGCGACTTAATTTTTCATATATTTTTTTGCCATATACATGTTATTCCCGGATTTCGTATCAACTCTATGCCGATTTGGTCATGAAACTATTATTAGCATCCCATATCCAAATGATTTCGTTTGTGACCATCTCTCTTATGGTCGATGTTTATTATTGAGGTAGTACATTGATTAGTTCTTCTATGAAATACGATTTGTTGGCATTAGGGAGGGAGGCTAGTTCTTCGGTGGAATGTAAGAATTTTTGTGTTCATTTATTTTTCAAGTATCTGATACGTAAGCAATGACATGTCATAGCTTTGCCCGAATTACCAAGACAAGAACTTTGGGTCATGTACAAGTTACGTTCCGACGATATTTGCAGTACTCGATGATTTTCTCCAATATCTCATTATTTTTCGAGATTTACTATCCAATATTTAAAAATAACGTTGCTGGTGAGTTCTTCAATAATTTGTATATACTGATTTATTTATATAGTAATCATGCAATTATATATAGTTGTTTAATCATGCAAAGGATATGCAGGTCATGTAACTTGAATTTTTATTGTTTTGTGATAACTAAAAAGAATATAGTAACATAAACACAATTAAAATATATATATATTTCGCTATAGATAGCATTCAAGCACTTTTCATAATGAAATGTTTGTACTATCATGCAAATTGCCCAATAAGTACGAGTTAACTGGTATCATGCAAATTTGTCCATAAAACCCGTTCACACATTTTATCACGAAAGTGTCTATTTGTAATATTTAGACTCATTCTAAATTAAATCCATCCTATTTAAGTGCCGGGAAAAAATGAATTCATGGAGATTCTGAATTAAACACTTACAAAAATAGCAAGGGATAATAAAATCCAAAATTAAATAATATACAAAATGCTAAATAAAATTTAAAATCATAAAATTGAAATAACTCAAATTACGAGTGATATTTAATTATTCCACACAATAAGCACAATTGCATAATTTAAAACACGTCCACTCGATTATCATTCTCAAATTTATTTACTTTCCTTCGTAGTTTCATCCTCGAATAATCCCACGTCAAGCTTTAGGCAGAGCCTACACGAATAAAAACACGTATAAGTAAATAAAAACCAAACCGAGGACCAATTTGCAAAATAACTAATGTATTTCTAATTGTGCAAATAATAAGGGGTAGGGCCAAAGGGCTTTGGACAAAAATATGTCCAAAGTCCTTTTTCAGTCATACGATTTTTTATCCAACTATCAATAATTCTTATAATAAAATTTTACACTCAAACCCTTGTATTAATTTGAAATTACTAGAAAATCATTATTATTAACAAAAATCATATCAAATTGTTTATTTTTTTATGAAAAATAAATCATTCATATAATTTTGTTTTATGCTTTTGAATATGATAAAAATTCAATTTAAAATTATGTTAAAATTTTATAATTACGAAATATTTTGGACGGATTCTTGTCCAAAGCCTTTTGGGCATAACCCGAACCCGGATATCCTAACTACCAAATTTGATTCCAACTTTACAAGTCCCCCAAATCCAAATTGGAGCTTTTCAAACTTTAGGAGAATTACACGATCTGAATAGAATGGGCACTGTTTGTAATATCAAAAATTACGGGGCAAACATGAAAATTTGTAATTTCTTTAGAGAGAGAGAGAGAGAGAGAGAGAGAAAGAACTTTTATAGTAAAAAAAACAGTAATCAAAATATAAATGGATGGCTAAAATGCGATTGAAAATTAAAAATTCGGAATCAAAATATCGAGAAGAAATATTTTCGAGTGAAAACGGTAATCACAATCAAACTCCCAAAACATAAGAAAACTGTCTGTACCAGTCGTACAAGGAGGCGAGAGAGGCGATTGAGGAATTTCAAACATCAAAATGACTAAATTATAATATTTTTAGGTATTTACAATCAAACTTCAAATATAAGTTACAAACGCTAGTCTAATGCCCGATACTTTCTCATTCCACCTTTTGTTGCAACCGGAAGAGTGGTAGAACCGGCATTATCAATTCAACCTTATATTATTCCGAAACTTCATTTTCCAATTTTGTTCTTTTATCTTAATGTGTGGTACTTGTTCATACAAATTTCTTCCGACCCTTTCATGTTTGAAAATATAAAAAATATTATTGTTAATTTTATATATTTTTATCAACTACTTTTGTAATCTTTACCTTTAAATGAGGGGCTTGCTTTGCCCGAACCACCAACACAAGAACTTGATGTCATGAACAAGTTGCATTCCGACGATATTTGCAATACTCGATGATTTTCAACAATATCTCATTATTTTTCGAGATTTACTATCCAACATTTGAATGAACATTGCTGGCAGGTTTATTCGGTCATTTGTATATACTGATTTATGTAGTAATCATGCAATTGTATAGTTGGTTGGTCAATCATGCAATAGATATGCAGGTCATGTAACTTCAATTTCAATTGTTTTGTGATTAACAAAAAAAATATAATCAAAATTTCAAAAATATTTCTCTATAGATAGCATTCACGCATTTATCATAATGAAATGCTTGTACTATCATGCAAATTACACAAGTACTAGTTAATATCATGCAAATTTGTCCATAAAATCCGTTCACTCATTTTATCACGAGTCATTCTAAATTAAATCCATCCTATTTAATTGCAGAAAAAAATGAATTGATGAAGATTCTGAATTAAACAAGCACAAAATCGCAAGGGATAATAAAATCCAAAATGAAATAATATACAAAATGCTAAAAAAGATTCAAAATCACCAAATTTAAATAACACAAATTACGAATGATATTTAATTATTCCACAAAACAAACAGAATTTCATAATTTAAAACACGTCTACTCGATTATCATTATCGACTTCCTTACTTTCCTTCGTCTTTTCCTCCTCGAATAATCCCACGTCAAGCTTAGGTGGAGCCTACACAAATAAAATCCTTACACGTAAATAAAAACAAAAACAAGGACCAATTTGCAAAATAAATATATTTTAGGGACTAACCGTGCAACGAATAAGAGCCCAATTAACCCCTTTAAAAAAAGGGTGATTTTTAATTTCATTGGCTCCTTCAATCGAACCCAATCGATTTCGTGGGTCCCTATGCAATAGTCGATAAATCAATTGTCTTCCTTGTAAACTCACCTGTAAACAAAATAAGATTATTTTTACTTTTAATTTCGTATTTACCCTTCCAAATTATAAAATATCAAATATGCCCTCGTACCGGTATACTGGCAGGGAATTTGAGATCTTTTTGTAGAATATTAGCAAATGTTTTTTGTCTTGTTTTCCCTCTGAATGGCGTGTATCCATATAACATCTCATATAAAAGAATTCCTATAAAAAATTAATAATAATAATAATATAAGTATATACAAAAAAATATAACTAATATAATAAAAAAAAGTTCACTAAATTTTGAAATATTTATTTACCGAGGGCCCACCAATCAACTGCACTAGTGTGACCAGCTCCAGTTATAATCTCCTAAAATTTCAAAATTCGCAAAATTTAAAAACATTTTTCCAAAAAGTACAAAAAATAATAGTAGTACCGGTGCAATATACTCTTCGGTACCAACAAAAGAATTTGAGGCTCTCATTGGTTCAGCCACAAATACTGGAGGCGTCCTGTTCTTCTTACTCTTCTTCCTTCCCTCCTCGATTTCAGGAAGCAAAAGCTACACAAATGTTTTGAGTGGCGTAAGCGTAATTACAAACTTTTGAGGGTTAAATTTGCAAAAAGACAAAACTTACTTGTGGTCTACAAGCAGTGAGGCAAGAAAGATCGAAATCGGTGAGAGAAATATGCCCATCATTTTGCAGTAATATATTTTCTGGCTTCAAATCTCTATATATTATCCCTGTATATACATTTTGAAAAATTTGCATTAAAGCGCCTCTTTTATTAAAAATTGCATAAAAGACCCTCTTCTTTACCTTGACAGTGGAGGTACTCGAGTGCAACTACAACCTCGGCCGCATAAAATCTAAATTAATCAATGATTAAATAATTAGTTAATAATTAAATATTCATTTATTTATTTAATAATTAAGAATACAAACCTAACAGAATTTTCTCGTAAGACTTTTTGGGGTTGTTTGTCTAAAAGCATGAATAATTCTCCTCCGTGACAATAATCTGTTATGAGGCAAATATGTGTTTTCGTCTTCAAAAAAAACAAAATTAATTAATATTTACAATAATATATAAAATGAAGAAATTTAATTTTAATATTTAATAAACCTGAAAAGAAGCGTATAAAGTCGGAAGAAAAGGGTGGTCTAATAAATCTAGGATTTGTCTCTCAGCTTTTGCTCTATGTACCTAAAATAAAGTTAGGGTTTAATTAAATCAATAAAAATAATTAAAGAAATACAAAAGAAATTTCAAAATTTAGGGTTTTGTGAAGACCTTATTGCGATTTAGCATTAAGCTTTTATCCATGGCTTTCATTGCGAATAATTCTCCCGTCTCGACCAATTCCACCAAGTGCACACTGTGCAGTTCCAAACAAAAATTAATATTTGCATTTTGGTCCTGTCTATTTATGATATTATAAAAAGGGCTTACTTTCCAGTGTCGCCAGATCCCAATGGTTTTACCGGTTTGAAATGTTTCAACCCTATATTTTCCCCACTCTCTATAATCTGAAATAAATAAAATAAAAATTAAATATATAATTTAAAAAATATATATTTATAAATAAATAACACACGTACTTTTTCAAGAGCTTTCCATGAAGAATTACACCTTTTATGCGGCTTTGGAAGAACTATTTTTGAATGATTTGCCCACAAGTCCTCCAAACTCTGCAAATTTCAAAAAAAAAATCATAAACTAAAAGACTAAAAGTATGACATAAAAAGTATATTGAGGAAGTTCCTTCAATTAATGTAAATTACAATATTTAATTAATGTAAATTATAATATATTATCATATAATTACCATGTTAGCATCAGGAAGTTCCTTCACGGCTTCGTTCACATTAATCGCAGTTTCTTTCACCTAAATCATAACAGTATATTACGATTTATTTAATTAATGTAATTTAGGACTAAAGTGAAAAAAGTACCAATTTAGCACTCTCTTTGGCAGTATTTTCTTCAACGTGCTCGGTTCCATCTAATTGCACCCCAATAAAATATTGCACTTCTCCCTTTTATTTATAAATTAATTCACAGAAAATTAAAAAATAATCAGAATAAATTATTCAAAACTAATTCTTAATTAGAAATAAATAATGTACCTTCTGGTCACGCATTGGTTGCAAGTGGAAAAGATTCCAAAATTTCTTGCCTACACAACAAATTCTCGATACATAAATTATCTAATTTGAAATTTGAAATTTAAAATTTGAAAATGTACCGCTTTTGGTGTAATTTATGAGTTGAACAGTAACGTCTTTTTGGTTATCAATAGCTTCTCTAATCTTTTTTACCGTGTCTCTATCCGTTTCAGGTCCTTGCAAAAACCTGAAATAAATAAATAATATTAAGAGGACTAAACTGCAAAAAAATATTTACTTTTTTATTTTTAAATATTTACCTGCAATTTCGTCCCAATATTTCTTCACGACTGTACTCGGTCAACTCCAAGAAACTATCTGAAGCAAATATCTACAAAAAAGAATTTATTTAATATTTTTGAGTTTTTTTGTTTTTGGAGGGTATATTTGAAAATCTCAAAAAAGAAAGCAAGGATTACGATAGGATTATCAGGAAGTCTAGGGTCCGTAATGACAAAATTCTTTTCGATTCTTTCGAGTGTAGTTGCGAGATCGATTCCTTTTCTCATCTCTCTCTTCCTCATTGTGTCGTCGAAACTCTCTTCTCTCTCATCATCGGTCTCATCTATAGTATTCAATTTCTCCTCGAAATCCAAGTCCAAATTTAAATTCGAATCTTCGTCTCTCGCTTGCCCCAACCCAAGCAAACTAAAAAACAATGATAATTAGATTTTAAAAATTGAAAATACAAATTTTTAAAGTTTTGAATTTTTTGAATTTTTTTGTTTCAATACCCCATGAATGATTTGAGGCCACCAGATTTACGAGCTTTTTTACCCCCTTTATCAGGGACTTCGCTGATTTTTTGCAAGGAGGTCCTCGTACCTCCTCCGCGCGAATTACGTCTATTTGGAGGGGTATTTTCGGAATTTCGCCGGCCAGGAAATATCTCTCCTGATTTTCTATCAGAGAGAGAAAATGAGCGAGGTCTTTTGACCGCCATTACTAGCTCAGATAATGAGCTCCTCGCCTTATCCTTTTGCCTCGCTGCAAAAAAATAAAAAGTAAATTAATCTTAACGCAAGGGCTTTTTTGAAATTTTCAATAATTTAGGGGCTTTTTAGTAATTTACCATCGTATTTAATCAAGGATTCGGGTAATCCATTTGGCCGTGTCATCGAATCCTTGTTCCCTTCGGTGTATTTACTAACTTCCACTTGCATCCTTAAAATCATTCAAAATTAAATTAAAAATATGAAAACTTTGAGGGGCTGAAGTGCAAAATTAGTACCCGATGAATTTGAGAACATTTCCTTCTTCGTCTTTGATGGGCGCAACGGTCAAGAGATTCCAAAACGGGGTTCCATCTTTCTTGTAATTCAATACTCGTCCACAATAATTCGATCCACTTGAGAGTGTCTCTCTTATCTTTGCTATTTCCTGCATGTCCGTACCAGCTCCTTGAAGAAATCGACTAAAATAGAGAAGATTTAAAGTTTGGAGCCAAATTTAAATTTAATTTAAGTGAGATTTTTTATTTGTACCAGTTTCTTCCAATTACTTCTTTGGAAGTATAGCCAGTCATATTGAAGAATCCAGCACTGGCATATAAAATGGGATGTTCAGGTTTGGTCGCATCAGACACGACAAATGTTTGTTGAAATGCCGATAAGGCTTCTCTTAGTTCCTCGGAGACTCTAGGCAGGTTGGATCTCCTTATCCCTTCCTCTTCTTCGCCAGACGACCTGTTCGACCGGTCATATCCGCCGGAAGACCGGTTGGACCGGTCTCCAGATGTCCTCGCCTCAACACCCTGTAACTTCCCTGTTTCTTCATCCGTTTTAAGAACCAAACCCCACTCAGCGGCTCTTTTAGCCGCGGTTCCGACATCGGAATTCGCGGGTTTCGTAGCCGGTCCACCTCCGAAGGTAGGGGAACTGGTGGCGGAGCCACCAACGGCGCCGAGGGAGATGGTATGGGCGAGAGCAGGCCAGGAAGGTGGGTTAACACTAGGGTCGAATGAGTGACTCGCCGGACGCCACCCACCGGAAGGAAGGCCCGTCGTCGGCGGAGAGGGGTTGGCCGGTTGCCAGGGGATGAACGGAGAGGTGGGTCGGGGATGGGGTTTAGGGGTGTAGGTGGCGGGGTTGAAAACTTCGAGTGATCCGCGCGAATCTCGAGGCAATGGTGGAGTCTTCTGTGGCGATGGCTTGTATGGTTTATTGTAGTCTTCCATGTGGTTGATCGGTGTTATTCAGATCCTAAATTGTACCTGCAAGTTTTTTTATTATATTAATAACATTGTTTTAGCGGTTAATCAATGAAGGTATAAATATAAATATACAAAAAAAATATTATTAGTTCTATGTTTTTTTTTATTTAGTTTTACGATGAAATATTTTGGTTTCGGCGCCATGTGGCCCAAAAAAAAATGATTAATTGGATTCTGTGTTGTGTTGTGGTACTCCGAAAACTATTCAAAAGATATATATTAATAATATGCAAAAAATATATCAAAAAAAAGTTCATCACGTATAAAAAAATTATAATTCCAAAATTTTATATTATATTTGATGAAATATCAAGAGTTCGATACTTATGAGTTTTTAACGATTAAATTTGCTTTTAAATCTGTATTTTTTTTGTTGTGCACCTCAATAAATACACATATATATCATGAAAAACACGAAATAAAAAAAAAATCAAATTAATGATAGTTACTTAAGTATTTTAACCATCCTCATATATAACAAAATATATTTCATTTAATATAAATTAAGCTTTAAAAAAATATGATATACTATAAAAAGACATATTACACAATAACGAAAACATATACATACTAGATCTAAAATAATATATTTCACAAAATATAACCAAACATATGTGTACCTTAAATATGTATATTGCAGTTGAACAATCCGCCGAAATAAAAAATATTTTTCTACAATTGTTTAATTGGTATAAATACCAATTGTACATAGAAACGAAGAAATAATTAATTGTGGTGAGAATATATACTATGCATATCTACTCAATCTATGTTTCTTTCCTTAACCACAAGAATCTAAACCTTTTAAAATGACAGGATTTTATATATTATTTAAATTTAAATTTGTGGTTAGAAAGTTAGGTTAAGAGTCTTTCCAAATTAAGATATGTGGTCCTCATAAAAGAGACTAATATTTTTATATTACTTCAAAAAACACTAGATTTTTTTGTGTTGATATAAAAGCTAATCCGTGTCAAATCATTGACAGTGCTAGTTTCGAATAAAGCCACTTCTTCACATGGGCTTTGTAATCTCCATCTCTTAATAATTTGATTATAATATAATTATAATATTATAATATTAATATTAATGTTTATAAATGTATAAATATGTTGTACAGATACTCGTATCGTATGAATGTCGTATCGGATATCGATACTCATCGAATACGTATCGGATACTTCACGTGACGTATCCAAATATTTTATTTCAAAATAATAACGAATATTTCTCGAATATTTGTCGGATACTTCTAACGTATACAAAAATGTATTTGAAAAATAAAAATAAAATTTGAAATCGAAATGAATGAGTAATACATATAAATAAATAACTAAATAAAATAAGCATTTACTTAATAAGAAGTTATTTCTGTTAAAACAAACTTTTAAGATATTTTATGTCAAATATATACTATATAAAATATATAAATTATAATTCATAAAATGATAAAATATTATATATAATGACCGTAAAAACTGTCGTATCGCCGTATTGTATTCGTATCCGTGCAACACAGTGTATAATGTACTCTTTTTTTCAAAAAAAAAAGAGAAGGAAATCTTTCATTAATTTAAAGCAATTAAAAAACCAAATTCAAACTGGAAAATCAAGCAATCAATAAAAACAAACTAAACAAGAAGATAGAAATCCATACCTCTGAATCAAAAAAGTTGCAGTAAATCTTCACTCTTCTTCAAATAAAGCAAAGCAGAGAGAAGAATCCACAATTTATACTACTGAAGAGAACAGAGCAGCATGAAGAGAGGAGGAGGTCACGTGATCAGCACGTGTGGAGGAATGGTGTAGATTTGTATGCTTCTTCTCTCTCGAGTCTCAAAATCTGTGTAATTTCTACACTGTAGTAAACAAGTGGACGAGTGGCTTGTCTGAATGTTAGTGCCTTAGTGGTACTGGTAACGTATAAATGGAGAATATAAGATAAGAACGAATGGAAAAATGGTGAGGCCAAGTTGAAGGAGAAGTATAATTAATTAATTAGCAGATATATTGTGATTTGTGGTTCAGTAAAGAATGTGTCGAATGGGAATATGCCAGGTAGCATGTCATTGGTTTTTATCCACAGCAGTGCCTTGTGTTGTGGGGCAATGCAGCTTTGTTTCCAAATTAAGCAAGTTTGAATCAAAAAAATTGTTATGATTATATGTGGTGTTTCTTTTTGTTAACATTGGTGTGGTTTTGCATATTTTATATTTGTTATCTATGGAAAATATATGCTGTATGCATGTTCAATACTTATATAAATTCGAGTGATCGTAAATAATGGTCTCAAGAGAGGTTCACCAATGTTAAAAAAATGATATTTAACTGATAATTATTAATTGTGTAATAATTTTGACTATATTTTGTATTAGTTTTGTATTTGAAAAATATTTATGATCGAATTAGTATAATATTAATATTTTATAAGTCTAATTAATTTTGTCAAATGCCCCGAAAAGTACCAGTCCGGCCCAGAATAATATCCATTTTTTACGTATATAAAGTATATATTAATATATGAATAGTTTCATGTTTATATAAATATATATGAAAGTCGATATTTTTTTAAGGGAAGCGTTATTTCATGAGCTGATATTTCTGAATCTAGAGCAGTTATTTAAATTTTTATCAAAATTCCCAAATACTTTTATTTCTGAAATCCAAGTAGGATTATTTACGTAAAAGAAGGTTATAGCACCTTTTTTATATCGGGTTACTTTAGATAGTTTTAGTATATTTATATTTGAAAAAGTTATTATTTTGTATGAATGAAATTTTTGATTGGTTTCAGTATTATATTACTTTGAATTTTTTCTCTTTGAAATGAAGGTAAGTTATTTGTGTATATATAACTATTTTTAAAATTAATTGATATGAATAAAGACAAAAATAAAGAATAAAATATATTTTTTCGGCTTGTTATTTCATTCTCAAACTTAGAAAATAATCACCGATTCTAAAATTGTTATGTTTTATAAACTAAATATGTGTATTAAGTCACATTGAGTGAATATGGATGGATCAATCTAAATATTTAATTATCTACATCGGTGTTAGTTTATGATTTCGATAGATTAATTAAGAAGGAATAGGATATAGTGAATAAATTAATAAATGAAAACTTTCTAAAAACATTCCATAATTAAAAAGGGATATTCTGGGGGATTCTTAGGGGGCGTTTGGTTGGAGCTTTGGAGTGGGAATGCCTTGGCATACTTTCTTATGGATTCCATTACCACGTTTGGTTTGCGCACTAGGTAATAAAATAATGGAATACTCGATTCCCTAGGGCATAGATGGTGGGAATAGGATTACCACCAAAATTGGTGGCTTTTCTCTATTCCCATGAGGAGGGAATACAATTTATTTTCTTTTCCAAAAATAATTAGCTCCAACCTTCTATAAATAAACCAACTTTTACATTTTTAGAGTATGTCATGGAATAAATGAGTGTGCCCAACCAAACACGGTTATAGAGTATGCCATGAAATGCTATGTCTTGGCATGATATTCCTTGTCATATTTCATGCCAAGGTATTCTCCAAAGCACGAACCAAACGGCCCCTTATAGAAATATAGATAATTGTACTAGACTCAGAAATATTAGTTTTAAAAATAGCGTTTCCTTTTTTTTATTTAAAAGAAATTATGAAAATTCTTAATCAGAGAAGAAATTCTAAAAGACCAGCCATATAAAATGCACCGAGTACTAGATTTTAATAAAAAATGTCATATATCAAAGTTAAATTATAAAATTCAAGTTAATTTAAGAAAAAACATGAAATACATGAAACTTCCAATTCGTTTTGGATTTTTTCTATTACGAAGATACTTCAAAATTCATTGAAAGCACACCAAAAATATACCTCCTCGAAATATAAACCAATTTTTTGCACTAGAAAAATACAATAAAACGAGAAAGTTATGTATGCTTATATGTTTTTTCCCAATTGATCCATAACCTAGTTGATTGAATGTGAGACATAAAAAACGAGCGATTGTGAGTTCGAGTTCTATGAACTTCAATGAATAGAGAAACACCGAGATTTCTCCCTTTACTCGTTTGGAAAAAACTCGCATACCCCAACAAAATAAGAAATATCACGAATATGCTTGTTGAATCTCAAAATATCACGTGTGTCCCTCCAAAATAATAAATATTAGAAAATAGTAATACTAATAGAGAATTAAGAAAATGCAAAATTAGCATAAACTATTAGCATTGTGTAAATTTGTGCTAGAAGTTAGTAAGTTTATTATGGAAATTGAAAATTATGTTGTTAATGAATTAGTTAATTTGATTAATTTGCTCATGGTACATAAATACACAACTGTCTACAACAGTGAGTAAATTATAGATGAACAAGAGATGGTGTGGGATGAAGGGCATGTTTTGGGGGTCCATATCCACCGATATGGGCCATTGTTTGTCTTCGTAGATAGTCGCTTACAAAAAAGGAATAAATATACTGTAGTTCTTGTTATTTAGTCAGATTTTAACTTATTTTATGTAGTATGCATTCATTTTTTTATTTTGTACTTGATTAAAAAATATATCTTCATCTCCTTTATTTAATTTTGTTTATGTATTGCATCCAAAAAAGACCCATCTGCAAAATTTGGCGTTGATCGTGCTGAATTTGTAAATCTAGTTGTTTTCCCCAAATATATTGGCGAAACAAGAGTCTCGCCAAGCAACCAGATAAAACAGCACAACGTGAATTTAGTGACGTTAAAAAAATGGTCAAAATATAATCAGTATGATCAAGTGCCTAACATAATGCACCAAATTATGTATTATTAATTCTTGACCCTACCGATTATATTTTGACCACTTTTAACAATACTAAACATTTTGAGTTGTTTCATCAGATTACTTGGCAAAATACATTTCTGTTTCGCCAAGCTACGTAGCAAAATAATTAGATTTGCAAATTGAGCACAACCAGCTAGTTTGCAAAGAGAGCATATGCATCCCCACAAAAGTAGGATAAAACTCCTCGATGATGTCAGCAGGCCCAGTGAATTAATAGTTAATCGGATCAGAAAAAATAATTATGTAATCTCAGACCAATTAACTTACACATGAATTAACAGGACAATTCATTTTTATGAGATTTGACAGATACAGACAATTAACATTACCGATGATGACATCGAGGAGTTTTATCGCAATTTTGTGGAGAAAAATATAATTTCCCTTTTGCAAATCGGCATTTTTGGGTGCTATACATCAAAAGAATTCTTCTTATTTGGTTACTCCAATCAATAAAAATATTTCTTCATCTCTTTTTTACTATGTCATTATTTTTCACATTTGCGAGCTAACCATAAAGAAATAAAAAATATATAGTATTTATGATATTTATTTTTCCATAAATTAAAGATAAAAAAGAGTTGTCAATAAAAATATAACATTTCTATATAAAATTATGATATTTCTTTTAAATGAAGGCAAGTTATATATATATATATATATATATATATATATATATATATATATATATATATATATATATATATATATATATATATATATATATATATATATATATATATATATAACTACTTTTAAAATTAATTGACATAGCTAAAGACAAAAATAGAGAAAAAAATATATTTTTTCTACTTGTTATTTCATTTTCAAACTTACAAAATAATCATCAATTCTAAAATTGTTATGTTTTTTAAATTGAATATTTGTATTAAATCAAATAGATAATATGAGTGGACTAATCTAAATATTTAATTATTTACATCGGTGTTATAGTCTGTAATGTTGATAGATTAATTAAAAAGAAATATGATACAGTGAATAAATTAATAGATGAGAAATTTCTAAATACGATCAAATAAAATAATTAAGGCGAACAAAAAGCCCCTTGTTACTATGATATAAAGCAGTCTTCAAGTTGCCAAATCAACCCCACGGGGATGGGGGCGAGCTTCCACTTTTTCTAGGTCCAAATTCGTCAAAGCGAAAGAGTTAGGAGATACAGGACAACGAAAATCCCACATATTGAGCATAGAGAAACCTACTAGGCTAGCGATCATATTTCATGCCATCAAAGACTTTTGAACGATCGATATGACCCGTCATATCAAGATAGAAGAGATACGAAATTCAAGACATTCCATTGATTCACAAAACGTTGATCAAAATGAATTTTTTTTCTAGTCTCCGAAATTGACCCTAGGCACAAGGTCATCGTTTAGGGAAGGCAAGGAAGTGAAGTAAAAGAGACCGCAACGGAGTGAAGAAGCCGCGACACGAAGTTCTTGATCAAGGTTGGATAATTCTTAATTGGAGAAGAAATTCTAAAAGATCATCAATATAAAATGAAGCGAGTACTAGTTTTTAATAAAAATGTCATCTCAAAATTAAATTATAAAATTCAAGTTAATTTAAGAAAAACATGATATTTCCAATCATTTTGAAAAAAAAAATTGTATTACGAAGATACTTCAAAATTCATTGAAAGCACACAAAAAAAAAATACCTAGTCGAAATATAAATTAAAATTTTGCTCTAGAAAAAAGTATAAAATGAGAATATTGTGTATGCTTATATGTGTTTTCAGATCACTCCTTCGAAATGTCAAAATAACATGCATACCCCAACAAAATAAGAAATATCATGAATACTTATATAATCGCAAAATATCAGTCTATCCCTCCAAAATGATAAAGATTAGAAAATAGAGAACTAAGAAGATACAAAATTAGCATAGAGTATAAACTATTAACGTTGTGTTAATTTGTGCTAAAAAGGTCGTAAATTTATTATGGAAATTGAAAATTATGTTGTTTATCAATTAGTAGTTAATTTGATTAATTTGCTCAAGAGTACATAATACACAATTGTCTACAACAGTGAGTAATTATAGTCTTATAGAAGAACAAGGGATGGAGTGGGATGAATCATGAATGAAGGGGATGTTTTGGGGGTCCATATCCGACTGATATGGTCCATGTGTTTGTCTTCGTGGATAGTTACTTACAAAAAGGGTTAAAGTTCTTGTTATTTAGGCAGATTTTAACTTATTTTATGTAGTATGCATTCATTTTTTATTTTGTACTTGATTAAAAAATATATCTTCATTTCTTTTATTTATTTATTTTATGTATTGCATCCAAAAAAGACCCATATGCAAAAGTTAACGTTGGTTGCGTTGAATGTGCACATCTGTGGTGGCGGATCTTGCCCGTTATCAATGGGGGTGGGGACAGTTGTGAAAAAAATTCAAATTTTTTTGGAGAGGCGGTAGTACATAATTTCTCAATTTTGTCGTAAAATACACTAGCATAATCACATATATATATATGGTACCGCTCAAAAATCTAGGAGGGAGATCCGCCACTGCACATCTGGCTATTTCGCCATATATTTTGGCGAAACAAGAATTTCGCCAAGCAAACTGGCAAAATAGATAAAACTGGATTTAGTACAGTTAAAAATAGTTAAAATACGAGCAGTAGAATCAAGTGTCAGGTAAAATGCACTAAATTCAATATTTTTAAGTGTAAATGTATGACACCCCCTGAATATAAAAAATATTCTTGATGCGTCAATCAAAAGAGATTAATCGAATTGATTAGATTTTTTGATTGAATCAATCTATCTAAGTATTGATTTGATTGTTAAACAATCTAATCAATCTTCATTAATCTTTCTCGATTGATTTATTAATACTATTTTTTGATATTTGAGGGCTGCCATATATAATCTCTATTTTTAACTATCGACCGTAGTGATTGTATTTTGACTATTTTTAACAACATCAAACTTTTTGAGGTATTCCATTTCCACCATATTGCTTGGCAAAACACATCTCTGTTTTTACAAATTACCTATAGTTTTGCAAATGGGCATTTTTCACATTTATGAGCTAACCATACACAAACAAAAAAAATAGATTGTTTAATATATTTATTTTGCCATAAATTAAAGATAAAAAAGAGTTGTCAATAAAATATAACATTTCTATATAAATCAATCTTAATGAAAAGTCATATAAGTAGTTTTAAATTTTCAAAATATTATATAGTAAATAACTATAAATTTAACTTACTTAATATAAAAATAAATTTCTGTATTAATCATCATTTTTGCACCTTTATTTTATCAAATGAGAATTAAGATCACACAAATTCTGAAAAAAATGCAAGAACAAATTGAAAAAATAAAACACTGGCAGGAAAAAAACAGGAAAAATGTCTATCTATACTAGATAATATATTTTTTTTCTTAAATATTGAATTGGACAAGATGATCATGTGTAAAGATTCTACTAATCATGTACATCTTCAGGAACCCATTGTGCATTTGTCCCCATTAAAAATAATCCAATCACTTTTGTCACTTAATAAATTGGGCCACAATCTACACCAAATCATGTAGTGGCTAGAAAACAAATAATGAAAACCATTGTCAATTATTTAATTAGATAGTAAAAAAAAATTTAAAAATTAATTTCCGTTGCCGGGACCCAGGTCTCTCGGGTGAGAGCCGAGTATCCTAACCAACTAGACTACAACGGATTCATGCATAAATTAAGCACCATTTTAATTAATAGACGACTTAGATAAACAATTAGGATAATATGACTCGAACAAATGAAATTATACATTAATCTCAATTATTTGGTAATAAAAAAAACAATACAAGAAATAGTCTTTATCCATTGCATTAATTTTTTTAAATTTTTCGTTGTATGCCTATTTATTTGGTAAACACTACATGTATAAAACTATAAATATCAATTTTGTTTTTCTATGAATGAGATTGTTTAATTGGTTTCGTCCCATATCTTATTATTTGGATCTGAAGACCATTTTGATTTTATTGATTCGAAAGAGTTTGTTTAATTTGGATTTTATATAAATATTATTATGGACTACTTTTATCGTTCTATTCATTTATATTGACAAACTAAGTTATAGTACGCACTTTAATTTTAATTTCTTATTTGGTAAACCATGACAAATAAATGATACCGCATGAATTTGTTATGATTTAAAAGGAATATTCTTTAAAACGGTTAAATATTATTATGGACTACTTTTTAGATTTTTTGTTAAGTCCTTTTCAACCTTGTAGTAAAATATAAAAAATATACGTGTGAATGTGTGATACTAAATGAAATATGATAAATTTAAGAGATATTTTACTAGCTGAAAATTATAGTTTAGAAGTTTTTCTACCATATAATTTTCCGTCAAAAGCTGAAAAGACAAAAAAATGGAATTTTTTAAATATGAACTATTAAAGTTTTTTTCGTAGGGAACTATATCTTTCTATAAATATTTTATTTAAGTTAAAATGATAACATTTAATTTATGATGGGAATTAAATAAAAATAGGTACGCCGTATTATTGTTCTTTTTATTTTGTATTTTTTACTTGAATTTAATTCATTTTGGTAAAGAAATTATCAAGATCCAATAAAATATTGTGTGCATTTATAAAAAAGATGGTCTTAAAATTTCATAAAAGTATCACTTTTTTAAAAGGACGTTGCTAACACACTCCAAAACGCCAGCTTTAATAAGGAGTCGACACGTGACGGAGGAATCCGGATTAAAAAAATCGTGAACAACAAAATTAAACGAGCGGGCACAATTAACGGACAACCTGACATGTGGGCAACGTCTAAAATGAATTCACAAAGCACAAATATTAGTTTTTGCATCATATATTTTATCTTCATATTTATATCTTTTTATAACGATTCATAATAAAAAAAACACTAATATGCATATACTTTTTTTCTACAACAAATATTGGAAAAGATATAAATAATAGTAAATTTGTTCGCGGGACGGGTAATACTCGGAAAAAATATTCGCGGGTCGGGTAATATTTGAAAAAATATCCATTCCGGATTCTGGTCGGATATGGGAATAAATTTGTACTCGTGAATATTATCCGATATTCAAAAAAATACCCGATCCGAATCCGAAAAATACCCAACCCGGAAAAATAACCGTACAGGAGTAAATTTGTTTGTTGGTCACATTGTTCTTTAGATCTCCAAGGTGGAGACAACATCATCTATTATTAGAGAATGTCCAGATAAAATAATGAAGGGGGGTATGTATCATGAATTGAATTTACAAAATAGTTTGCAAGTTGAGTTCAGGATTTTGAAGAGGGCTACGATGGAGTTTCATGGTTTTATGAGAGAGAGATATAATGAGTTTTCATGACGGATTATATAGAGTTGACACAAATAATATCCGCAAATATTTCTGTAAATGATTTAAATCTCTTATCTTGGATGATTATTCGAGAGGTTCGAGATTGTCTAATTTGGAAGAGAAGGATCGAATATCCGATTTTTGTAATGTAAATCGATCGTTTAATAAAGATGCAGACTATTTTGGCGAATCTCGCGAGAATGTTGGATATGGAATATTTCGATACGACAATGTCAATGATATGTTAAATTTCATGACTTTTATATTATATTATATTCAAGGTAAAATGTAATTTGGCCAGGCTAGAATTTATTCTTATTATATTTACTCTTCCCAGTTTTGTGATTTATCAAAATTTTGTAATTTTTTTTTATTATTTTAGTAAAACAATATAACTTATGGGTTTATGAAAAAATAATTTTAATGAATACACGATAATATTTTTACTTGTGATTATGTGAACGATTTCACTGCAAGAAGAATAACTCCTCTTTTCAGTATCAGGTGTGTTCGTAGCGTAGAAGTTTTAAGTCCATCCTTTTTTGAGTAAATGAGCGTTAGAGTTTGAAAATAAAATTAATATCATGTCTAACTGCCTTTTTAGAGTGAAGTAAATATTTAAGAACGTTTGTAAGATTATTAGTAAAATAATATTTATAATTATTGATTTTCTCCGGTATCTTAAATATTTGATCTTCGAGATCCTTCAAGCATTTATTAGAAATTTTATTATTGAGGTTTTCTTTATCAATTATATCTATTAACAAACTAAGTTATATAAATGATTAAATCATGCCAAATAAATGATATCATAAGAATATTTTGCGATTAAAAAAGTAGGTTGCAATGTGTTCTGCGTGAAGCCGTGAACTACATTTTCTCCAGAATTTAATTCACACAGTTCTCATGAAAAAAAAAAAAAAGGGAAATTTTCAAATAACCCCTATCTTTATATGAATTTGTAAAAAACTCCTTATCTTTAAGAAGCTCCAAATCCTCCTACAAACAGTATTTCATTTTCAATTATTTCCTATAGGGTATTTCATGATATTGTAAATTTTTTAGACCGAAATACTGTTTTATTTTCCATATTTAAATTCATTAAACTTTTTTGTATTATTTTATTAATTTAAAAAACTTCATTAATATTTTTTAACATATACTAATTTAAATAAGTTATATATCATATACATAATTTTAATATTTTATTAATTGTATATTTTGTCATACAAAACTAAAATTAAATAAAAAAATAAAGATATAAAAAATATTCCTGAAAATATTTTAACAAAATAATATTATTTTAACATTTAGTTTTAATTCTCAATAATTGTTAATAAAAAGTTACTAAAAAACTAGATGTAGTAATCAAATTAGTTGTTGAAATTAAACTAGCGAAAATATTATTTTAATGTTAATTTTAATGTTCATTAATTCATTGCTAATTTGGCAAAAAAATAATAGTTTATAACTATTTTTATTAACAACTATTGAAAATTAAAACTAAACGTTGGAATAATATTAATTTGTTAAGATATTTTCAGGAATATTATTTATACAAAAAGTATAGAGAGCAGGAAATAATTCACCGAAGCATTACCGAAGTCTGAGGTGGATGTGGGTCCCATCTAATTACATTCCCACGTAAGAATACCTAGTCTATCTAATCTATTTAACAAAAGAAAAAGGCAAGGATCCCATCCACGACTCCCCTCCTTTCTTGTGTTGCCCTTCTGGCTTCTCCACATACCCAACTTTACCCGACCGTGAACTCAGCAGGACGACTTGAAGCTCACGCCCAACTTCACAACCCTTCCTCTCGTGGCGCCAACTTCACAACTCGCGCCTCCCTTTCTCTAAAACCGCCGGACGGGCATGGATTTAGGTGGTAGGTGAGGTGACGCCCTTATGCATATTGCCTTGCCTTTCTCAGTTGTGTTCTCATTTTGTTTAGTCTTTCGAGTCCTCTCTCTTCCTCAATTACGGCGTATACCAGCAAGTTTACGACACTAGTCTATTTGAGTTATATTCTTTGTTCTTTTCAGACGTATCACTTAATTTTGGACTGAAATAACATTATCAATTCAGTTGGTGTTCAATTAACTCATATTTGATTTCCATTCTCTGTTATTATCTAATATCTAATATTTCACTTAATTTCACAACAGGGATTGAGTTGGCGACCATATTTGTCAATCGAGACTCCAATTTGGACTAGTACGTATTTTCAATCCTTCATCAGACTTTGATTGGGACTTGAATCAAATACCCCAGCATTATGCCCAAACTGTGCACAGGGCCGAGTTTAGACGCAAACATGATTACGACACCATTATTTTATGCGATGAAAGGTACACATCAATTTTACAAATATACCCCCGTATTATGTTCGAATTTTAAATTTGATCCCTAATTTACAAATTTATTATTATAAATGATATGGCCAAAGGATTCTCGACTCGCAAGCTCAAGAGATCATTGGTACTATTTTCAAGTCACGTATTCATGTATATTTTGTTTTCAGACAGTGATAGATTTCAACATATTGAGACAGAAATGACACGGTGGTGCATTTCATGAAATTGATATTTTTTATTTTTTTATGTACAAATGATCACATATGCATTATGTACAATCTTAATGTATTTTTGTAATTTGTATATAGTTGTTCATATAGTTTTGTATACAGATTATATTGAATTAGGAATTCAATGAAAATGGTTCTTGTGTTGATTTAAAAACAACATCACTATTTCCGCAACATGGATGTTACCCTAGTTCCATAACAATTACTTCTAAACAAACATAACTCTTAAATTATTTTTCTCAACAACAATTACTAACCATCCAATTCATCGGTTATATCTAATCATCAAATGAAACCTTACATTGTCAAAACGTTTACCATTACAAAATCCTAAATCATCAAAAAAATACTACAAAACTCTCAACATGTTGTCGCACAAAAAAACAGTTCAAGTGAACTTGACAGATTGCTTCCTTCTCTACCCAAACCGATAGAGGACTGGAATATTGTACCTGGTAGAACCCTATCTGATTCCCATTTGTTTCGTTTGACATTAGCAAAAAGTCCTCTTAATTGTTATAGTGCCTCTATTCAAAAGGTCAAAATTAAGCCTTCATCTGTTTTGATCCAAAGTAAACAAGAGAAATGTTAAAAAAGTAATTACTCCTCGGGACTTGAGATCAACAAAACTATCTAATGAAATACCAATGATCTGTTGATCTTGCGAGTCGAGGATCCTTCGGATGGCACGGATTCGTTAACCTAATATTATTTCCAATAATACATTTTCTAATTAGGGAATTTGCAATTTGGGTAAAATGCAGGGGTATGTAAAATTGAAGTATATCTTTCATCGCAAAAAGAATGGTGTTGTAATCATGTTTGTTTCTAAACTCAGCTCATTTGTACGATTTGGGCATAATGCTGGGATATATTTTGATTCAACTCCCAATTGAAGTCTGATGCAGGATTGACGATGTGCCAGTCCAAATTGAAGTCTTGACTGAAAAAATAGATGCTAACACAGCCCCTGTTGTGAGATAGTGTTAATTTAGCTTTGAATTAAGTGAAGATTAGAGAATAACCAATAATGAAAGTCAATTAGGAATTAATTGAGCACCAAATGAATCTATAATGTTATTTAAGTCCCAAATTAAGTGATAAATCCGAAAAGAAAAGAAAAAATCGAACTCAAATAGACTAGTACCGTAATGTTTTCTGGTATACATAGTAAATTGAGGAAGAAAGATGAAACGAAAGTTGAACAAAAGGGGAACACGACTGAGAAGGCAATCTGCATAAGGGCGCTACCTCATCCGTGCCTAAATCCATGTCCATCTGCCGGTTTTAGAGAGAAGTTGGGCACCGAGGGGAAGGAAGGCTTGTGAAGATGAGCGTGAGCTATGAAATCGTCTTGTTGAGTTCACGGAGGCTGAGCTGAAGTTGGGTGTGACGAGATATGGAAAAGGGAACACAAGAAAGGAGGAGTGGAGGAATGGAGACGACCTGATATGGAAAGAATTATTGTTTTTTTCTTTCTTAGATAGACTAGATATTTTTACGTGGCATGGGTCGCGTATCCACCTAGACTTCGGTAATACTTCTGTGAACCATTTCCTGCTCTCTATACTTGTTGTTATTTATATTATTTTTTTATTTAATGCAAGTTTTGTATGACAAAATATATAATAAATAAAAGATTAAAATTATGTATATGACATATATTTTTTGAAGTTAGTATACGTTAAAAATATTTATGCTGATTTTAAATTAATTAAATAATACAAAAATATGTTTGATAAATTTAAATATGGAAAATAAAAGGGTATTTTAATCCTAAAAAATTATAACACCAGGAAATATCCCTATAGGAGGTAATTTATAGGAGGTAATTGAAAATGAAATCTTGTTTGGAGAGATCGTGTTTCGAGTTTCCCAAAAGTTAAGGGGTTATTTGAAAATTTACAATAAGTTGTTGATTGCACTAGGAACATGCCAACGTGGATTACATTTTTCACGACTCATTTGATGGTTCAAAAATAATAAAAAATGTTCCGTTGCCGGGACTTGAACCCGGGTCTCTCGGGTGAGAGCCGAGTATCCTAACCAACTAGACTACAACGGATTAATGTGTGATCTATTTTTTACATATTTATCTGAATGTAGTTATATATATTTAAATATAACAAAGTTGAAAAAATTAGATAACATAAGTCAATCATATAAAAAATGAATAATGATTAGTGTCTGGTATATTTTGTAATTAACAATAACCATAGGAGAATTTGCCAAACATTCATTTCATTATATATTTCATTATATGACAACTTCATATAAGTATTTTTAGACATTGTTCAAATTTAGTCATTCATTTCAATACTTTTTCTTTGAAGTAAATTTCAGTACATTTTGTTACAATTCTCCTCCTCAGTGCTCAATGTTACAAAATCAATAATAATGGCCGAGGTTTTAAAAACTCAAACCAACTGACTTTTTTATATGACCTAATTAAACATGAAACAAGAAATTTAAAATTTTCGTGTTGTTTTTAAATATCAAGAAAATAATAGGGGTTTTGGTTCGCATTATCCTAATAATTCTTCCTATTAAATATTAAGATCACTATATCATGTCAAATAGTTTAATAAATATATTTAGCTCCGATATTTGATTACTGAAATCGCAAGGTTGCTCGCTACTCGGGAAAATGTGTTTACAGTTCGGTTGCACAGTGTCTTCTCGCCCTACACTCCTTACTTTTTAGTCCCTTTCCACCCTCTCTTATACTTTTTAATATTAATTATATACATTTTCTTTCTATACTATGAATAAAATATATCTTGTTATTTATACCGTTATTATTATTTTTGTATATCTCTTTTTTATTGTTTTTATATAAATAAAAGATATATTGTTATTTATATATTTTTACTATATTTTTTATTATTTATATATTTTTTCTATACCTGAGACTAAAGATTCGTTGTTATTTATATTTTTATACTATACTTTTTTATATTATGGATTAAAGATTTGTTATTATTTATATTTTTGTAGTATTGTTTATAGTTTTTTCTATATTTGAGATTAAATATATGTTGATATACTTTTTTACTAAGCTACGAATTACATATATGTTATTATTTATACTTTTTTTATGAAAATATGTGTTGTTATTTATACATTTTTACTATTATTTATATTTCTTTTTATATACTATGAATGTAAGATATGAAAATACTTGTTATTTATATATTTTTCCATATTATGGCTAAAAATATGTTATTATGTATACCATGATGCTTTATGTTAAACATATGCCAAATGTGTTTAAACGTTAAGGGCTCCAAAAACAAAGTTTTGAATAATCTCATTATCTTTCTAATGATACATCTTAATCAAAATCAAAACGATAAAATTATGACAATTTTACTGGAACATGTTTCCTAAGAAACATTGTAATATTTTTCATAAACATCGAATGTTTTTTTTTTTGATTAATTAAACATCTAATGTTTATTTCTTATCATTTTAATTACGTATCCAATATATGAATGCGTATCTAATACACTAATTTTGTGTCCATCTTAATAATAATGATTGTTTTCGAAATAATAATATTTTAACGGAATCATTGTTTAAGTATAACTTTTAACCAAGACATGAGTAATAATTTACTTCCATCCATTACTAAATAATAATGATTGTTTTCGAAATATTTTATAAGAGTCGGAAGAGCCATAATTAATATTTTAACGGAATGAGAAGCTTTGTAAGATCATTAGTTGAATAATAATTGTTATTGATTTTCTCTGATATCTCATAAATATGTGATCTTTGAGATCCTTCTAGCATATATTAGAAATATTACTAACGATGTTTTCCCCACCAGTTATATATTTTAACAAACTAAGTTTTATAGATGATTAATCATGGCAAAGAAATGATAATCATAAGAATATTTTGCGATTAAAAAAGTAGGTTGCAACGTGTTTTGTGTGAATTAAAATTTAATTCACAGAATTCTCATGATAAAAGAAGACCTTGAATGAACAAAACTTCCGTTGCCGGGACTTGAACCCGGGTCTCTCGGGTGAGAGCCGAGTATCCTAACCAACTAGACTACAACGGATTTGTTGTGGACATAAAAATATTTCCATATATTAACAGTTTCAAGAAAAGTAATATAAATACATCTTTTAATTTGAATTCTCCAATACATTTTCCAGAGAAGTGATAAAGATAACTAAACAATAAAAAATACAAAGCGATTAATATTTGAAATAATTTATCATCAACAATAACCCATATGCTAGTCAATTAATATTTCAGTATATGAAATTACAAAGTAATTGATCTATAAAAACTACATTAACGAAGATTTCAAAACGACGAGACATTTTCTAGTGTACTAATTTGACAAAATATATCCTCATTACTTTCTTAGGAATTCATTTACTTAATAATATCCCGTCTTGACATCGTTAATATAGAAAGTTCGGCAAAAACTCGAACGTTTCTTTCCGCGAACATGGCTGGGACGCAAAATTATCCAAATTCTTAATCGTTTTTATAAATTCGTTATACATAGAGTGCGATAAAAAAATTCTTAACTGTTTTTGGTTCGCGTAACATTTCTTCTATACAATCTCTGGTGAAATACAATTTCTAACTATTGATTTTCTCCAATGTTTTATGAAATTTTAACATTTGTGATTCACTTCAATGCCAAACATTTTAATAAAAATTATAAAAATGTTGCACATACTCCTTATCCCCCCTCTCCCCCACCTCACACTATTGATGTATCACACAACACTTAACACCTTCAAATTTAATATCTTAATTCATGATTTAACATCTTGATTATATATTCAATCATAAAATAACACAATTAAATTATAAATTAAGATGTTAAATCATGAATTAAATTTTTTAATTTGAAGATGTTAAATGTTATGTTGACATATCAAGAATGTGGATGGAGATAAGGGGTATGTGCATCATTGCTCTCATATAACTAATGTGCTTCCTCTTGTCATTCATATATATTAACAAACTAACTTACATTGATCACGCAAATTTAATTCACTAAAATTGGTTAATCATGCAAAAGAAATGACCTCATGTGATTTTCTCATGATTAATTTATTAAACTACACAAATTTGAAATTTGAAAACCAAACCCTTAAAACTAAAATATTGCAAAAATATTATCTTATTCTTACCCCACTTTTGAATTCTCCCAAACGGTCAGATTCCCCTCCCTCACCGAACCCACTCCAAAAAACTACAAATTAGTTACTCTTCTTGGACCTTCTTCAACCCAGTCCACTGAAAAACCCTCCACGCGTAAAAATACGTATTTTCATAACGTTAATAAACACTTAACAGGTTTTTCCCAGTCCGTCTTCCCGTCCTATGCACTAAATATTCACGTAGACCCGGTCTACATTTGATAATACACTAGATTTATTGTCAGTGACACGGTGTACGCATTAATTCTTCTTGATAATGATCAATCTGTATACATTTAATAAAGCGCCTCTTTTCAGTTCATTTCCATATCTATAATCTTCTCCATTTCTCTCTGATCAGTACCAAGATTTTGTGCTATCTACTTGATTCTTTCTAACAGTGTAGCTTAATTCTTCTTCTCCGAGCGTTGGATCTGCCTGAGATTAGTGTTGAGTTTTAGATCGGAGATCTCAGCCGTTCGATCTGGTGAGTTACGCAAATTTTTACGTTATTAGCTCCGCCAGTTTTTCCATTTTAACCATTTTTGGAGAGAAAAATGGAAATTTCTTGTTAAAGGGGATAAACGAAAGGCGTTTTTGTTCTTTCTCGATTTTTTTGATATATTCCGTAAGGGTAAAATTGTTTTCATTTTCTCTTGGATTGAGCGAGCTCCCATGGCAATGAATCGATCTAAGAGGAACTCTTTATCTCCTGTAAATTACATTTAATTTTGTTTATTTCTTTTTTAGGGTTTTAGATTGAAGTATTTTTTTTTTTTAATTTTGAATTGTGCAGCTAGCGATATTGATTTTGCACAATTTTTGTTTCTTGCAATAATTAGGGTTTTTGATTTAAGTATTTTCGTGTTTGAATTCGCAGCTCGGGATAGTGATTCCGGCAAAGGATTTAAGACCTAGCACAGCCGATTCAATGGAGACCTCCAGTAGAAGATCACTAATCCCCATGTCGCCATCTCACACACCTCGATCTACTGACAAGAACGCTAGAGATAGATTCGAGAATGGAAATGGAAATGGAAAGAACGACAAAGAGAAAGGGGTGAATATCCAGGTGGTTTTGCGATGCAGGTAAAATGTTTGATCATTACTATATCCAAATACACTGATTAATTGAATATCTCATGGAATTACTGATTAATTTTCGAAATTTTTCTTGATTTCTAAAGGCCTTTGAACGAGGAAGAGAAGAAATCCAGTACTCCGGCAGTAATTACTTGCAATGAAATAAGGAGAGAGGTCACTGTCATTCAAAAAACTGGAGCTAACAAACATATCGACAGGACCTTCACTTTCGACAAGGTTTTCGGCCCGAAATCAAAGCAAAAAGACCTATTCAACCATGCAGTGGTACCGCTAGTAAACGAAGTACTCGAAGGATATAACTGTACCATTTTCGCATACGGCCAAACCGGTACCGGCAAAACCTACACCATGGAAGGTGGCGGCCGAAACATGCAGGTACGTACATCAAATCACTTCAATTTTTCGCTACCAAACCCTAAATTCACGCAACTTTTATCTTTTTTACAATTCAGAACGAAGACTTGCCGAGCGAAGCAGGAGTAATTCCACGAGCGGTAAAACAAATTTACGATGCTCTCGAGAGACAAGGAACAGAATACAGCATGAAAGTTTCGTTCCTCGAGCTCTACAACGAAGAGATAACAGATCTCCTCGCGCCAGAAGAGTTAAGATTCTCCGACGAAAAGACGAAAAAGCCCATCGCATTAATGGAGGACGGCAAAGGGGGTGTGTTTGTGCGAGGGCTTGAAGAGGAAATCGTCTGCTCTGCTGGCGAAATATACAAGATTTTAGAGAAAGGATCTTCGAAGAGAAAAACCGCTGAGACTTTGTTGAATAAACAGAGTAGTAGATCTCATTCGATTTTTTCGATCACGATTCATATCAAAGAGAACACTCCTGAAGGAGAAGAGTTGATTAAATGCGGCAAATTGAATTTGGTCGATTTGGCTGGATCTGAGAATATTTCCCGATCTGGCGCTCGTGAGGTACAAATTCTTGAAAATTATAATTTTTGTGAAGTTTAGGGACTTCATTGTAATTTTGTTGATTTGATTTAATTAGGGGAGAGCAAGAGAAGCAGGAGAGATAAACAAGAGTCTTTTGACGCTTGGCAGAGTGATTAATACTCTCGTCGAACACTCTGGCCACATTCCTTACAGGTTTATTAAATTACATTATTAAAAATTAAATTTTGCAATTTATTTATTATATTTAATCGAGTATTTTTTATTTTTGTAGGGATAGTAAATTGACGAGATTATTGAGGGATTCATTGGGAGGCAAAACGAGGACGTGTATCATTGCGACTATTTCTCCAGCTATACCTTGCTTAGAGGAGACGTTGAGTACTTTAGACTATGCGCATCGAGCCAAAAATATCAAAAATAAACCTGAGGTAATTTATATTCTTTTATTTAATGTCGATTATTTCATATTTATCCTACTAATTTGTATATTTTTTGGGTATTTTTTAATAGGTGAATCAAAAAATGATGAAAACGGCATTGATTAAGGATTTGTACACTGATATTGACAGGCTCAAACAAGGTATGTGTGTAAATATAAATTTATTTGTAATTTTGAGAAATTTATGGGTATATTTGTAAAATTGGACAGAATTATTTGCTGCGAGAGAGAAGAATGGGATATATATTCCTAAGGAACAGTACTTGCTTGATGAAGCTGAAAAGAAGGTATACTATATTATTATCATATATACATAAATTTGTATATTCATATACATTTATTTAGGTTTTGTTATATTTGCATATTTTTTATATTGAAGTGAGTATTATTTGTAGGCAATGACTGAGAAATTGGATCGCATGGAGATTGATATCGAATCAAAAGATAAGGTACAATTATTTATCTAAGAATTATTTTTTTAAACCCTAATTAATTATTTCATAAAAAAACTATATAAATTATTTTACTTTTGTTTATTGCAGCAATTAATTGATATTAATGAGCTTTATGACAAAGAGAAAACAACAAGAGAAGATTTATCTGACAAACTCCAAAATACTCAGGTAAATAAATAAATATCCATCTCTCTCTAAAAATCTAAATGACGCGATATTTTTTTTTTTAATTATTTGATAATTTTATAGACAAACTTGGATCAAACTGAGAGATCATTATCTGAATCGGAACAAAGATACAAGCATGCAGTTTCCACAATCAAAGAAAAAGAATTCATAATTACTCGTCTCCTTCAATCTGGTTAATTTTATTCCACTTATTAAAAATAAAACCAACAATTTAATTATTTTACTCCATAATATAATTTTTTATTTTTTTCTCTCCCTTGTACAGAGAAAGCTCTATTCGATCAAGCTAACGAGCTGAGATCCGATTTGGAAAATGCAGTAAAAGACATTTCTACCCTTTTTGCAAAAATAGGTCTGTATTTAAAAAATTTATATATGAGACTCAATGGTATTTTTGCTTATAGATCCAAAATATTGTTTGGTTTTTTACAGAAAGAAAGGATAACATGGAGGATTCGAACAAAACATTGGTTGAAAGTGTTCATTCAGAATTATCAAAAGATCTTGGACTTTTGCGCAAAACTGTCTCGGACTCTGTTGATCAACAAGAAGTTCAATTGATAGGATTAGAGTCTGAATTAAAATCTTTTGTCTCTGTAAAAAATCAGGTATTTAAATTAAAATTTTCACATTTTTGGGTACCGGCATTTTTGAATTTTGAGGTTTGAAATTTGAATTTTTAGGTGGCTGAGAAATTGAAAGGAAGAATGGAGAGATTGAAAGAGACTTGTTGTGCAAGTATTAAAGAGTTGAATGGTCTATCGAATGAAATCGATTCGAAATCTAAATCCACTTTTGAGAATTTGAATTCTCAAGTTCAATTGCATGCTTCTTCCCTTGATGACGTAAGTTTGTTATTATATTTTTCCCCATTTTTAATTTTGCAATTAAAAATCTTTAATTAATTAATGACTATTTTGTGTTGGATTTTGTGCAGAGTTTTAAGATAATTTTGTCCGAAGCTGATGAATTACTTGGTGAATTAAATGAAGGCCTTTCTAAGCAAGAGGAAAATCTTAATTCATTCGTTGAACAACAACAAGAGGTCATTTAATTTTCAATTTAGCCCAATTTGAGTAATTGATCTTCAATTAAGCAAACTCAGCATCAATTGAGCAATTGATTTTCAATTGAGCCCCAATTTGGTTCGTAATTCAATTGAGTAATTTTTTAACAGAGAATTTTGAGAACGGTGGAGGCAACAAGGTCAATTTCAAATGTTACAAATGGTTTCTTCGAAACACTAGATTCTCAAAACTCTAAATTGAGCAACCTTCTAGAAGATTCTCAGACCATAAACAACGAGAAACTCTCTCATCTCGAGAAGTCATTCGAGGTATATTATATCACATTAATATATTATCATTATAATTTAAATCATTTTGTATAATAATTTTTAAACATTTTTTTGTGTAATAAAGGATTGTGCTGCAAAGGAAGAACAAGATCTTCTTGAAAAAATGGCTCAATTACTCGCAGATTCAAATACCAGAAAGAAAAAATTGGTACGTAAACATTTAAATTTAAATAATTATTAATATTTTTTATGTAATTATTTATTATTATTGTTTGATTTTATTTAGGTTCAAGAAGCTATTGAAAATATCAAGGAAACGGCTTCGAAGAAAATGGTGGATATAAAAACCAAAATGGATACGACACAAAATGAAACCAATGTAATTAGAGAAAAATTTGGGGCATATATGAAAAAAACCGAAAATTCGTATAGTACTGATAAAACTGATATTGAAGATGGAAAATCAAACTTATCTCAAGGTCTCCAACAATGGTGAGTTCAATCAAACTCATGTTTATAATTTAAGTAAACCAAATATTTATATAAATTGTGATTAAAAATTAAATTTTTTTTTTGCAGTGTGAATAATGTGAAGTCATGTTCAGAACAATGGAGAAATGCTCAATCTTCAATAATGAACATTGCACAAAATCATGTTTCATCCAGTGACACCATTATTAGGTACCTTGATTAAACCCTAATATTCTTGAACCCTAACCCTAATTTTCAATTTTATTTTTTTCTATTATTTTTAGGGATGGAATTGAAGTGAATAAGGAACTCGGTACCAGAGTCTCGACTCTCACCTCAACTGGATTGAATGATTTTGATATTGCAAATAATGACGTTATTTCTTCAATTAATGGTAAAAACCAGTGTCTCTTTCTCTAGATTTCTCTCTCTAAGTTTATTAATTCATATAATTAACGTATAATTAATTATTGAATTTTGCAGACTCGTTGAGAATAGATCAAGAACTAGGCGACAACACCGAAACCCTAATTATACCCTTGCACGAAAAACTACAAGACCTCCAAAACAAACACCACGATAAAATCTCCATAATCTCAGATAACTCAAACCGAGACCTCCAAACCAAATATCTGGTAAATAATAAATATTCATAACCAAAAATATTTCCAATAATTATAATTAATAATTATTTATTAACTAGGTGGACGAGCCAACATGCAACACGCCGACGAAAAGAGCAGGGAATATTCCGAGCATGAGATTCATCGAAGAATTAAAATCTCCTTCTTTCGACGAATTACTACAAGCGTTCTGGGAAGAGAAGGTCTTGTCCCGATCTTCTGACAGCGGGGACGTCAAGATTCTAATTGGCGCAATCGAGAATTCTAGACAACCTTTCTCTACAATTAATTAGGACCATTTATTGAATGAACGAATGAATATATTTTGTACAAGGACAAGGATTTATTTGCGTATTTGTTCGTTTCTTTCATTCTTTAGAAATATGCAAAATTAGAAACAAGATCTTGTTACATAATCATAATAATTACTTTCTTAACTATTGCCATTATAATATTATATAAATCCTCACAAATAATATACTAAAGAAAAGAAAATAAGGCTGGGGCGATCAAGATAGTCTCGAAGAAGAGTATCTACATTTTGCATTTTGCATCGGTAAACATGAAATTGTTTTGAAACGGATCATTTATATTGATTTATTTGCGCCTATTCTCATGATATTTACATTTTGCATCGGTAAAGATGATTCTATAAGAATTCTTATTATAGGGGAAAAATATTGTTTTTTAGAAATTTTACAAAGATGCATACTCAATATTGTTTTTTAGATATTAATGTAGGGGGAAAAAATATGCGTATATTTTAAATTATGTCAAATTTAATGTTTTTTTAATAATTATTTCGATTTACCAATTAAATATGTTTAATATGTGTAAATGAGAGATGTGTATAAAAACTAGAATTGTAAATTTTTTTGATTTGACCTCCGCGTGACAGAGAACAATCGCAACTCATCCCATTCGTACGAAATAGACTAAATGAAAACTATCCTCATTTTATGATCTCTCGAAATTCTAGGTATTTTATTCTCAAATCTCTCTTAATAATCCATCTAAATACAAATTAAAACCACACGACTCCAACAAATTAATATCTAGAGCTAAGATGCCAAGAAAAACCGAGTTTGAAGAAAGAGATCCCCATGACCAACTAAGGAGCTGCATTTGGGATTCCACTAAATTTGCAACTCATTTTCGACGGTAATAACTATAATTATAGGAGTATTAAAGTGAGAATTTGTTGATTTCAAGGATCTATGAAACATAGTAGAAGAGAGGTTTGAAGAAATTAGTGCACGTAAGGTATTCTACGAAAATACCACAAAGGGAACAAAGAAAATAGATGAATCCGAAAAAAGAAGTTCGAGGATGCCAAGCAATTAGAAGTGAAGGAGAATAAAAAGAAAGATGCAAAAATCACTATTCTTGATCCTAAATACGATTTCGGATAAAATATTTTCGAGAATTATTGGGACGAAAATAGATTCAAAAGAAGCATGAGAATTTGCAAAAGGAATTTCAAGGAAACGAAAAGTTTAGAACCGTAAAACTCTTGACTCTAAAAATAAATTTCTAAAATTAGAAAATGATAGAGAATGAACTTTTTAAAGATTATTTCGCAAATATCATGGGGTTGGTAAACCAAATATTAATCTTGGGTGATGATTTAACCGACAAATCGGTTTGGGGAAAAAATCCTAATAAATCTTTCTCCCAAATATGATAATACGGTCTCCATTTATATTGAAGAAACCAAAGACCTCTCCATTTTAAGTGTTCACTACCCGATGAGTTCTTTAGAAATGCATGAGCAAAAATTAAATATGGATGCCAAAAATCTTTCGAGAATGCGTTTCAATCAAACTCTCTATAACTAAACCACCAAATCAAACGTAAATGGGAGTCATCCCGTGGAGGTTATTACGATAGAGCTAGATGGTCTTATTTCAATCGAGAAAGAGGTCCATTTGGAAGAGGATGAGGTAGAAAGAATTATCAAAATAACCAAGCAAAATGTAATATTTGCAAAAAAGTTTCTCATTTAGAAAAATATTGTCGGTTTAAAGATAAACCACAATCTCATATTTGCAACATATTTGGACATTTCCGAAAAGATTGCTGAGCTCGAAGTAATGAACATGCAAATTACACCGAAAATAAAGAAGATTGCGACAACACGTCCTATGCGTGTCAAGCGGCCGTGAAGAAAAAGAGTGATATATGGTACGTTGATTAGGGATGTCAATGGATCGTGTTCGGGTCGGATTTAAGCTCACCCATATCCTTACCCATTTTAATCGGGTAATATCCTTATCCGGCACGTCAACTAAACGGGTAATTTTACACGCCCCGTTTAGTACACGCGGGTATTCGGATTACCCACAGAATATTTTACCCATACATAAAAATATTAAAAAAACGTTAAAATATACTAATGAAAAATATATATTTTCAAAATTAAAATAACATCACATAATATAATAATATCACAAAATACAGAAAATACACAACAAAATTTCTAAGCAAAAATTATGGATCGTGAAATAGCAGTAAAAAACAAAAATAAATAAACATCAATCTAGGAGTAATTTATTTTAGTTTTATTTACTAAACAAACAAGAAAAAAATAAAAAAATAAACTGTATAATAAAAAAAAACAATTGAAAAAATATATCAAAACCATTAAAAAAAATAGTAAAACAATATTAAAATATTAAAACATTAATAAAATATTATGAACCGGGTTCGGGTCGGGTACGACCTCACCCACACCCTACCCGTTCTCGGGCCGGGTATTTTTAATTGGGTAATACCCGACCCGCGCATAGTCTTAATCGGATATTACCCGACACACACGGGTCGGATACTCATCGGACACGGGTATTACCCAACCCATTGACATCCCTAATGTTGATAGTGATTGTAGTAACCCCATGTCCGGAATTGAATCGGTCTTCACCGAAACTAATACGACCGCCACTACTCAAATTATAATAGGTAATTGTGCGGTTGTTCAATCAAAAGAAAAAAATACAATCGTCATTGAAATGAAAAATGGAAGAAAAAACACACGCAATGTGATGCTTGTGCCGGAATTGGCACAAATTTTATTGAGTTTGAGACAGTTAATTGAGCATGGCCATTCGATACATTTTGAAGGCCAGAGTTGTAAAATTTAAGACAAATCGAAAAATTAAATTCAAATTATGACAACCATAAAAATGGAGAAAATAAAAATTCCCACTCGTTCTAAGAAATGAAAAATTGGGGGCAGGTGTTGAATATGTAACGTGGTTGTGGCACAAACGACTTGACCACGTAAATTTCAAAATCTTAAACTTTTTTCGTACAAAAGGAAATCTATCCTCATTTTTTACTCTCCTGTGAAACCTTAATTATTTTCTTCTCAAATCTCTCTCAATAATCCACATAAGTAAAAACTAAAACCACACAAACTCCAACAATTGTTGTTTCTTTAAGATTTATATTTCGTATGGGTAATTTCTTGTTTTTTCCCTTTTTGTATGAATATATATGATTTTTGTAACATGTTTTGATGCATAAAAAAAACTATCTAATCTTATTAATTGTATTACGATTAGTAGAATGTGATAGTTTTTAGAAAGAATTTCATGAATTGATTCATGGATTAAATCTAGGATTAATAGCACGATAAGAGTAGTGAGTATCAACTACTTTGTATTTTGTATTCAATGTAATTCAACGTTAACGATAGATTAATATTCAATTCTCTATCTTTATCCATTTATTAGCTTTTTTTCCCGCGCAATTGCGCAGGAGTTTTCGAGTTTTTCATGATTTAATTTTTCCTAATGTATAATTGGATTCTATGTTTTTTTTGTCCTGTTGTTCACACATCTGTGTTTTGGTGAATTTTTAACTCCTTAACTTTTTTTGATATCGTAAAAATAATCACTATCTTTTTGTAAACTCCAAAAAAATACCTCTAGCAAACTTTTACTTCCAAATACCCCCCTATGGATGATATTAAAAAACATTTGACTAAAATATCCTTCAATTTTCGTATGTATGATTATTTTTTTTTATTTCTTATTAGTATTAAGAAAATTCATAAATATTTCTTAACATGTACCGATTTAAAACAAAATGAAATTATTACGTATTGTGTTTACATAATTTTAATATTTCGTTTATTATTCATGAAAAACTAACATCAGATAATAATAAAATAAAAAATAAAAAAATAAACACATTGAAAATATATTTATAGAAGAATATATTTAAACATCAAGTTTTTTATTTCAATCTCCTTTTATTTTTTAATAGTTTCATTATTTTTAATTTTCTAAATATTGGCAAGGTGTTCTTTTAATATTGTTGTTCATCTTATTATTATTCTGTGTAAGTTTTTTAGAAAAAAAATATAAAAGTCAAATATATTTTTATGAAATATTAAAATTATATAAATATAACATGTAATAAATATTGTTTTTTAATTATTTTATTCTGCAAAAAAAATTAGGATTTTTTTAAATTAATAAAAAATAATATATTCTTTTCAATTATTACTTATATAAATTTTAGAATTTTTTAAAATATCAAAAAATTTAAGGTGTTTTTTTGAAAAAAATTCTTATTTAATTGAGACAAAAATATGAATAAATTTGGGCCATGATGGATCAAGGTTCATGTTAATTTTAAATTACTTGGTTTATATAGACCCAAATGAAAAAGCAAATATTTTCTAATGCAAAAAAAATAAATATTTTGGACCTTTTGATCAAGATCAAATGGCTCATATTAAAGTGATGATGTGACCTTCTATAAATGAAATGATTTTCTTAAAATTATATATATTAATAATTTGTTCAAGATCAAATGGTTTGTATTAAAGTAATGATGTGGCCTTCTATAAATGAAATATTTTTCTTAAAATTATATATATTAATGATATTAATGATTTCTATTAAATATATTCTAATAAACCTACAGTACTATCTCAAAAAAAATATAATTCTGAGAGCAGGCTTTTGTTTTAATATATAGAGACCCCCATTTCATTAATGCTTTTCGCTAAATGGGCTATAACGGGCAGAGCCCGTATTTAATAATTATACTGGTCATGCCAAAATAACGAAATTAATTATACAACATATAGTTATATAAACTACATAATATTAATAAAATTTATTATTCATGACATGTAAATTTTTTTCTTTCTTTTTTGAGAAAATTTGGAGAGGGGTCAAAACCCCCTTCCAAACAATATTCTAAACAATATATCCATGTAATAAAACTCACACAAATATAACAAACAAGACATAATTAGATGATTAAAACTTAAAAGTACATATTAAGAAATTACCTAAAAATACACATTGAAAAGATCGAAACAAATCACGAAGGATTTGAATGAATTACATACGTGGGCCTTCGTTCACTCGAATTCACACAAGTACTTCTAACTAAGGACTAAAACATTATTGAAATAAACTCGGAGGACCATGTAGTAATTCATCAAATATTATGAAAGTAAAACCTAATTAGTGGAAGTGGAACAAGAAGAGGATTTGGAGGAGCTACATTCATCCCTGAGGCCAGTGGATTTGGTTGGGAAGAGATCTAGGGTTTTCAGAGGTCTGCAACAAGGAGGAAGACTCGTGTTCGAATCCATCATAGCCGTCCAGTCGTGATCGTGTGCGATACCAGTCGTTGGATATTCGCCTGGAGTTTCGTGTGAATCTAGTTTGCTTACGAGGTTCAGACCCGGTACAATTGGCTCGTGCATATTGTAACCCTATAAAAAGAATATTTGTGCAGATATTTTAGAGATTAGTTTGTAAAACTTGAAGAATAAGCAAAATTTGAAAATAATAATTTGTATGAAAAAAGATTATGAAGACGTCTCTTTTTTTGAAAAATATGCTATTTAAGTGGTCCAAGAGTACTTCAAATAATTTTTTTTATAGAATCATTTGATTTATTTTTTATGTTTAATTTGTATAGTTATCTATTTTTTAAAACTTATAAGTTTTAATTACTTTAAATGTCTAGATTTTTCTTAATCAATATTTCATCTGAACAATCTTCAACATAAAACCCTAAAACTTGTTCATTCATGTGTTTTGAACTTAGATTTATTTATTTATTTATTCATATTTTTGTATGAACATAAAGGTCATTGTCAAACATACATGAAATGAAATAAAATGCACAACCTGAGGAAAGAAATTCGGATGAGTAGTAGTATTAGTAGTGTGAGGATGAACATGCAAAAGATTAGTCGGTGGTATCTCCGTTGGTGAAGGAGGTGGTGGGGAAGCCTCCTCGCCGGCCTGAAGGTTCTGATTAGTATTCAGAAGCAAAAGCTGGTGGTGGCGACAGAGTCTACGCCTGAGTTTCTGGCGTTCACGAGCCTTATGGTTTTGAAACCAGTAAAACACGTTCTTCCCCTCGATTTTGCCGTAAAAAGCGAGATGGGCTGTGATTTGTTGTATCTGTGCTGCATTCGGGGTGCGAACCCCGCTTCGATACATTTCTTCGAGTATCATCACTTGCTCTGGTGTAGGGCACCACCTAGTTGAAGGAGTTTGAGGCATTTTTGTTATTTCTATTTTTGGTCTTTTTGTGTCTTGTTCTTTCTTCCAGGGTTTTGGGTGGGTATATATAGAGATTGGTTAAGGGGGTAGGGTCTAGATTTTAGGTATAGGAAATAGGTGGCACGAGAGAGAGAGAGAGGCAGAGCAAGTGAGGTCTAAGGAAGATGAGACAAGAGACAAAAAGGATGTGCAGTAAAGGAGGACACAGTAACAAGCTCTCGTTAGCTGTAACTAGTTTAAAGATAATTTGAAGGTGCATGATACATAAATGTTTTTGAGTTGTGATATGAAGCTCCTTGCAATCTCCTTGATGACTGGCATTTTGTTAATTAGTGTTAAATACGATGTTAAAATGTTAAATAAATAAGAGGCCTTCTATCATGCCCTCAGTTCACCCCACATTTTTCTCACTCTAATTAATCCAATAATTAGTGCTACCAATTAACAATTAATTCATAATTATTTATTTTTAAATATTTAAAATTAATCATTAATTGATATGGGCATTAATTATATATTAAATTTTTAGTAACCATGAATTAATTATTATTCCATTTTGTTAATTAGGCCCCGTTCGGTAACGTGGAATTAGAGTGGAATAATGGAAGATAGTTGAATAAATCATTTTATTCCGCCGAACAAGGTTAGAAGAAAATGAAATATAGTGGTTTAACTCTATTCCATTGGGGAGGTGGAAGAGTGGAAGAAGATGGAATATAATTTTTTTTTCTCTCTCATCCTTCCCAATAAAAAATATTAATTTAAGTTTTACTTTCACTCTTCCACTATTTAATATCCCGAACACTCTTGGAATAAAATAGAATTAGCTTTCTTCCACTCTTCCGCTATTCCATGTTTTGCCGAACGGGTACTATGGGATTAATTAGTATGGGAAAAATGAGGGGGAAATGGGGGAAAAGTATAATTTCCCAATAAATAAGGGTAAATATATTATACCCCACGAACAAGGAAAAATGTTTTTGATGCGTCAATCGAGAGGGGTTAATTAGATTGATTAGACTCTTTAATTGAATCAATTCAACTAAGTATTGATTTGAGTGTTAATCAATCCAATTAACCTCCATTAACCCTTCTCGATTGACGCATCATTGGAACTTTTCCTTGTTTGAGGGGTGTCATATATAACCCCAATAAATAATTGATGACTGAGTAAATTAATCAGGTTTAACAAATGGATGTATGTTAAATAAATCCATATTACATAGTTAATAATATTTCATTGACAATCAATGTTGCAAATAACAGTTAGCGTCATGTAACGTTTAGGATTTTTCTTGCAGAGAATTGCGTGTAGCTGATGTTATAATGACACAATATTTTTTGCAACGTATAAAATTAAAAAATATTTTGTATTATGTATGGTGATATATATTTAAAGATGAACCATTTTTTAGTTATTTTGGGAGTTATTTTTTATTTGTTATACTATTTTTTCATGTATCCAATTCAAAAAATTCATCGAGAGCAGGGGTGGATCCAGGATTAATATATAGGGGGGCTGGATTTTATGGGCGGGGCCGAAATAAAAAAAAAAAAAATCAAATTATGTGGTTAGAGGGTCTTGAACTCATGACCTTCAATCTCCCAAACATCCATTTTACCATTAGACTACTTCAATGTCTGTGAAATGTAAACAAATTTATCAAATTTATTACTTTCCAAACGAGTAAAATCACCTTATTTTTTCGCTCACATCGGTTCTTGATTTCATAAAGGGGCCGGGCCTCCCGCTCGCCCCCTAGATCCGCCACTGATCGAGAGTTTAGAGAACGTAATAAAATTGCAATGTGCAGCGTTCAGCATCCCATCAACGCTATATCGCGCTATAGCGATGATACGACGAGCTATTTAACAACAAATTTAATAACCCCGTAGGCCCTAGGTAACGTAAAACATCTTAGAGTGTGTTCACAAATATTAAGAACACTAAACAAACAAAGATTATTTGTTCATGACATAAGATGTAGGTTTCACCTAGCCATTCAAATTAACACACGTGTGAATTCGGATTTTTGCAACATACCTTAATTTAATTTTGTGTGGTTTGATGGTCGGTCCCAGACTCTTCAAAGGATTAAATGCTTTCTAATCTTTCATCAATTTACTTCTAGTATGTCTTTTCATGAGAGAGAGAGAGAGAGAGAGAGAGAGAGAGAGGTCATTCATTTTGCATGGGAAGGAATGACATGCAGCTTGTGATAAGCCGGTCTTGTCTGTCAACTCAAATTTGATGGTTAATTATATGGTCATGATGAATAAAACCATCCCCAAAAAGGCAAAAAAGATGCTCTTTTCATCACAGCTCAAATCTACCAAAGCTTGCAACATTTTTCGAACTTAAATAACCTATAAACACAAAAAATCCTAACTTTGAGGAGAATTAGCACAAAAAAATTAGAAAAGCTACTTGAGATATTAATGCAGAAGTTATTTTACAAGAATTTTCAAACAAGGGTTTTAAGAACTGAGCACATATCAAAGCACCTAAAAGATGATTTCAATTTCCAAACAGTTTTATCCTGTGCTTCATCTATTGCTATTAATTCTCACTGGTTTCAATTTATTTAGACATTCAATGGTTAATTTATATATTTCTCTGAAACCAACCTAAAAGTAAAAGGAGATATTTTAATTTCAAGTATTAATGGAAGGTGTACTACTGTGCAATATATTGTTCATTCTTAAGTACTTCTTTTGACTTATAAATTAAAGATCGATCTAAAAAGAAACTTCAATGCATCACTCGTATCATAAATTTGCAACAATTCAATAAAGAAATATTTTTTTGTTTTGTTATTTTTTTATGTTTTTTTGCAATAGGCTACTTATTCAAATGAATCTACATATAACTCTTTTTTTTTTCTGTTACTTACAATACAACGTGCGAAGGATTGAGAATTCGAAGATATCTAGGGATTAGATTCAATGTGATTTGATGTGTCCCCCCATCATATCTCAAATCATCTCTCTCTCTCTCTCTCTCTCTCTCTCTCTCTCTCTCTCTCTCTCTCGTACCAATATGAATATGAAGTATGAATGAATGAATAACAGTGAAACAGTTTCTCTCTCTCACTCTAGATCTTCCTAGATCTCTCTGTTCCAGTCATAAGAATTTGAAATGAGATTATCCAAAACACCCCTATGCTTTTACAATTTTATAGAAAACTCCTGTCTTTTGGATTATTAGAAAACCTCTTGCATTTAACTTTTCATTTGCCAAACCACCCCCTAACTCTTAAAATGCCCGAAAAACTCCTAAAATTTGACTTTTTTTTTTCTTTCTTTCTTTCAAATAATAGATAACTAACGAGTAGTGATGCACCTCCCCCTTAGCCTCCCACCACATCCTTGATGTGTCATCACATGATTTAACACCTTAAAATTTAACATCTTGATTCATGATTTAACATTTTAATTTATGATTTAACATCTTAATTCATGATTTTACATATAATTAAGATGTTAAATCATGAATTAAGATGTTAAATTTTAAGGTGTTAAATCATGTGATGACATATCAAGGATGTGGGGGGAGGTGCAACATTCTCCATAACTAATATATAACTGCATTTTTTTCAATTTATTATTGGAATGTTTGTAATTTGTTTTATCTATTTTTTCAAATAGCTTGCATGGTTTTCTAAAAGTAAAAGTTAAGTTAGAGGGTTTATTGAGTATTTTAAAAGCAAAGGGGTTTTTGAGGGAAAAAAAGTTAAAATTTGAAAGTAAAGGATATTTTTGGATATTTGGGGTTTTCAATAAATGCAACAAAAAAAGTATAGGTGGCTTTTGAAATAAGAAAAATGAATGAATGAATGAATTAAAGTTTGAAACAGTTTGTCTCCACACTGGCAAAGAGACAGCATTCCAAGTTATATCTTCTCCAAGCAAGTAAGTCAATTTGACGCGTAAAAGCACAGAACTACGTACGCACCCTTGGCAAAGAGATAAATGAATGGATGTTCCCAAACTTGTACACTAAACTAAATTGAACAAAAAATTAGACAAAAAATCGAACACAAATCTTTATTAATGGTTGGAAATACTTGAATGGGAAGATAATGAGAAATTATGTTAATTATGATTTAATAAAACATTGAAAATGTCTTGTTCAATATTTTGTTCAATATTTTGTCCATTGATCAATTTCTATCATGATTTTGATACTTAAGTTTTTTTTTTCATGATAATATTCAAAGTATGTGCAGATCATTACATGTATATGTCCCAAAACAAATTTAATTGTGAAAAATATCATAATTATCAAATTTAATGATACTTAATTAAGTATCTTAATCATCATGTGTGTGTGTGATTTAAAAATCTAACATACATGAACCATCTCTTTGTGCTTTTCTTTCCTTGCTTTATGGTTATATTTGGCTTTTCTATATTATTCTATTAAAATCTTCTTTTAATAAATACGGAAAGCTTTTAAGTTTTAACATCTCTAGCGCAAATTTCGTTAATCAATGTTTAGTTACCAAACTATCGATCGATAATAAACAGTGACGACAAATCTTGACAGCCTTTATTTAGAGGGGGAGGGCAACTGAAATTACACTACAAAAAGGTTTGCGGTCGTGTGTGGGGGGGGGGGGGGGACCTCACTCCGGACCCTACATGAATCCGCCCCTCACAATATAGTTCTATTACGAAAGTGTCATAGTAACTTCGCGCTTGACAAATTGCAGAAGTTACATTTATATACATGAGAGATATTGAGTCGTAAGTAGTAATCTAACGGTCTCGTACTTGTATCCTTCGTTATGCGAGTCCAATTTCTATCGCTTTTACCAGCAAAGAAACTCCTCCTCCTTTTTTTGTAACTTAATTTATTTGTATTAGAGTTATTTATTCAATAAATTTTGATTGGCAATCATCTCTAAGAAAATTAAACTCATATAGAATATTATTGTGTTATAAATACAAAAAAGAGGCCAAATACTACGTCTCAATGATTCGTGATTTTTATCCTTGATGTTGTCACATGACATCATGGTGTTGAAGATTAATTATTAATTTGATTAACACCAAATGTATATGTACAAATTGATTAATGATTAATTAGTATGTATTTTTATTGGTATGTTGAAATTAACGATTATTCGTTTTTGTGTGTTAATTGGGTTGCTAATTATTCCACTAATCCTCCTCAAAATACGCATAGAGGATGAGAGAGAAGAGTTGTGGAGACAAAGTAAAATTTCCCTACAAAAAACTGTTACTGGTTTCTTAGGATAGCATTGAGGGTGTATGGTTGGAGGTGTCTAGGTTTAAAGGAAAAGAGGCAAAATATAATAGAAAGAAAGCAAAAGGAAAGAATGCATGAATGCATGCATGCATGTGGCAGTAAGGAAAGCAACCTCTCGAGTGCAGGGAAAAAAAAAGACTAATTTAAGGCATTGCATTGCATGGAAGGACGAAAGAATGGAGTAAATTGATTTGTACAAATTCCACTGTTTCTTATTACTCTTCTTAACTTCTCCTTTTCTTTCTTTGCATTTAATTGCTCCTCTTCCATTTTTTAAGAGACCTTCTTCACACACACACACACACACACGCGCGCACACACACACACACACACACACACACACACACACACACACACACACACACACACACACACACACACACACTTCAAGTTGGCATGTTCTTGTTTTATCGTTTCAGTTTGTAGCCCATTTTTAAACATTTCTTTGTGACTAAGTTGGGAAAATGAACCCAAATTTACATTCAATAACAATGTTGCACCGTTCTCTCCGTATTTAGTTTTATTTAGTAGCTCGACCGTATATTTATTCACGGTATGAAGAAAAAAACAGTGATTTTTCAAAGAAAACAAATACGAAGAAAACGGTGCAACCGATATTGCAGAACAACATAAGGAGCACCGGATCATCTCATAAGACATGCAAAACTGGTACAAAGCAACATTGCAGAATATAATAGAAGAACATAACACAATTCAACGAGGAGTAATGTATATATCATTTCCTGTTACTAAGATTGAGGAGTAATGTATTTTTCATTTTGTTTAAATGGCAAACATACATGGTGTTGAACTCTGTCAACTACGATAGTTATCAATGATTTAAATAACGTCGCAATAATGCCGTTATAGTACAAATAGTGGAAAATATTTCCAAAATATTATTATCGCAATTTACAAAATAATGACGTTGTATCAAGCACGATAGGAGTAGTCACGTGAAAACTACAGTGCAAACATTACAGACCACTATGTTACAATTTGAAACATTGATATTATATTTGTAACTTGATTCTGGTCAATACATATTATATAGGAGGTATTCAATCTGCTTGTATTCTAATTAGAAACTAATGAACTAAATAATTACTATATTTTTTATTTCACATTTATTCATATCCTTATTTTGGACTAAAATTTATGTAATTTTCTTGTATCACATCATCACTTTCGTTTCAACCATTAGATTATGACATGTGTCATAATTTATACCGGTGATTAATCATTTCTTTGTATACATTTGTGGATATTATTTTACAACATGTTTTAAATATTCTTAGAAGGCCAAATCATCACACATTATTGATGTGGACTATTCTTATTTGTCAGATTCACGTGAGACTAAGTTTATTCAATTGTTTATCATTTCGTATTTGAGTACATATGAAAAGTTTATATTTGAAATACGAATAAATTAATATATAATATTATAAAACATACACGATATATTATTATTATTATTATTATTATTATTATTATTATTATTATTATTTGCCATCTCTCGTCTGGATCCGTGTATCATCCGGATCAGAATATTTTTTCGGATCCGGATATGGACATTATATTTTTTTATGTGTCTTATTTCATATTAGTTGGAAAAAACGTAGATAATTAATGATTTCTGAATGATTTAAAATCTCAATCATAAAATTATGTTTAAATATGATAACCTAGATTGTTCATGTCATAAATTATGTATATATATATATAATTAAAATATATTGTGTTATGATTTAAGAGTATCCGTTTTAATATCCGAAAAAATCTTTACTCGTATCCGACAATATTAAAACTGTATCCATATCCGTTTAATATCCGAACTGTATCCATATTCGGATCCGAGTTGTTCCATATCCGAAAAAATATGAATACGGATCTGGTATATATGACCACTATGCAAACCGCTGACATCTCTAGTTACCACATATATCGTATGTTTTATTATTTTTATATTTGATATTGCATGAAAATATTGTGAACAACAATGATATAATACATGCTATTTTTTTTTCATAAAATTGTATTTTACGTCAGAAATTATTATACAATGACACTGATATAAGTATAATGATTTGATTAAAAATGAGTTTTTTTGTTATCATGATGTAAAATAGTTGTAAAACATATGCGAAATCAGAGATAAATGAGTTCAAATAATTTTATTTAGAGATTATATTATTATTATTATTATTTATTTATTCTCGCCGCATAATGTGAGTATTATCCTAGTTACATTTTTATTTACGGGACTCACAAATGTATAATAGAGTAAGTAAATTAGTTAGTGGAGTTAACTTGATTAATTCACATACATACATAAAAGACATAAAAGATATATACCCGTTCTCATAATTTATCATGTCATTATATTTACGTGTACATAAAAGTTAATTTATTTTGATCAATTAAGTACTGTTTATTTTATTGATTTTTGTAATAAAAAAAGAGTTCTCTAATTTTTATTCCTTGTACTTGGCATCACGTAGAAATTCTACATTGGTACAAAACCAATCTCTTGTTGAAGCTTTTAACATATCATTTGATTTAGAGTCGTCCATCTAAATGTCAGAATTTCACTATTGTCCATCTACAGATTTATCTGTTCACAAGAAGGAATTGAATGGAAAAAAAAAAATAGAGAAAAAAGAAAAAAAAAGAACATAATAAAATGGTACCGAAAGCTTGAAACCAAATGGTGGTTGAAATAAACTTTTTTTTTAAGACGGTTGGAACAAAGTTCATCAATTAATGCAATTAAGATCCTCTCAATTTAGGACAATACTAGAGAAATTCTTAATTCATGCAAATTAGGTGTCTTTGTTGTTCATTTGTTATTAATTTAGAGTGTAGAAAATTCATATTGTGTCATCTATATGCAATAAGCACAATGCAAATCATAATTCTCAATGCCAACAAAATAGTTAGTTAGTACCATAATAGCACTACTACAAATTTCGATTTAACCGGTGTAACAAACCGATTTAAAATTTACCAACCGATTTTAGCACGGTCGCCATAAAACGGATTTGAAGCCGGTCTAAAAAATGTTCTAGACCGGTTTAAATCGGTCTTATAATTTATTAAAACCGGTTTAAAAAGCGATTTTTTTGTAGTATTGTGGCATTAAGAAACAAACAGGCAAGTCCATTATTCCAAAAATGGAGAAGATTGTCATCTTAAGGTTTATAACTTTCACTGTATAATGTTGACTCGATTAAATATGAATTTTGGCATTGTTTATGTTGACATTTTATACGTCGTGCATGCATCAATCTTTTCCATATGATTCGCTATTTTCGAGGAATTCCATACAACTCTTAAATTCTCATCGTTTATATATGGAAAATTTCACTGTAGCATGACTAGTATCATGGAAGATCTATAGAGAAAAAAAAAGGAACATAAAAGAAATGTTGCACAGGAGAGATGTAAATATAAGCAGGACTAACATTGATATGGAAATGAACACAAAATCCCTGCATCGTAATTAAATTGCAATAAGGCCCCTACATTATATCAAACATTGTGGAAATAAACCTGCATTTTTTAAGAAATCACGGAATGATTTCTATCGTTAATGTCGTTTACGGATCGTTAATCGTGTTAATCGTAAATTACGGTTAAGAATTATCACGGGTCATCATTAATTGTTGTGTTAATCATGAATTAATACAACTCAATTCCTTGATGATTATTTTTGCAATTTTTTACAATGCAGGCTGTTTTTTTGTAATTTAAGAACAATGCAGGGTTTTTTTATGTTTGAAAGTTCTTCTAATAATAAATTTGCATGTACTGACTGCACTGCACCTCATTATTTCATTCACATTCCAATTCAAAATATAGCTCGAGAGATATGAAAAAGGAAAAAAATAACTCAAGGCAAATCGGAAATGCAGAGATTTCCTATTATTCAACAGGAATCAACTATATTCTATACTCTCTCTCTCTCTCTCTCTCTCTCTCTCTCTCTCTCTCTCTCTCTCTCTCTCAGTCTCTCTCTCTTGTGTTAGGGTTTTGAGTGATATTAAGATAAGAGGTCATATATGGTGCTCCTTTGTTTCTCCCACCATCCTCTATATCACATATCAATACTTAATTAACATGATAATTAACGAAAATACATTTCATTAACAATTAACTGATATATAATTAAAGTACATATGAATTAATAATTATTAATTAAAATCAATTAATCGTTAACGGAGTATATTTTTATTAATTATCATGTTAATTAATTGTTAATTGGTGATATAGAAAGTGATGGTGGGGAATTTGAGGGGCATTATAAAATTATCCTTAAGATAATACTCACGTTACACTACCAAAATTTTATTTTAATAAAATATATTATTTTTTATATCGATATCGAGTAAATGAAGTCATTGTACAATAATAGTTTCAAGTATAATACACTTTTATGAAAAGAAAAGAAAATCATATCATTATTATTCGTAATAGTTCAGTAAATATCTAATATCAATTACATGTAAAGTGTACACATGTTGTTCCACAATTTCATCATGACATAATTATAATAATTTTATATTATTGAAAAAGACAATTTAAATTATTTAACATCAAAATTTAATTGAACAAATATATAAATATAAAATATTTAATAAGTATCTGTATTTTTAAGAACAACATTAATATTTGATACATGTTCTAAAAGTTGCATGAAAATTATCTTTGTTTTGATAGGTCAACGTTTTTTTCTTCATTTTTATTATTTTTTTTAGACAAATTAAAATCAAAGAATTTGTGAAATAAACAGATTTTTTTATTATGATGTGTGTTATTTTAAAATTGCAGTTTGAGACACGGACTTTTCATATTTCATATACATTTACATTTGATGTTATATATTTAATATGAAATAATAATAATTGGATAAAATCAGTCCAACATAAATCTGTCGAATGCTAATATATATAGTCCACAAAAAAATAAAAATAAATAAACAATAGCCGAAAAATACAGTAAATTATGATTCAAATTTTAGCATCTCTGATAATATAATTATTGTAAATATTATGATTGTTCAAAGCCCATGTTCATTGTATTCATTTAATCGGGTCGGATTTTCATTTAACTGGACCTTCAAAGCCCATTTTCCATTAACCTTAATAGACGGCCTAATAGCCGATATTTCAATTTCCAAACCTGTCATTCGGAATCCCGGGTTTAGAAAACCGAGAACCGTTATCTTAGTTTTGAAAGCAAATTGGAATTGAGATCTAGGATATGGAATCCTGGGGTGCGGCCCCAAACCGTGTGAATTATGTATCCGCCGATTTGTAAATTTTGCGAGAGGGGGAAGAAGAATTCAGGTGAAGACAAGGAGTAATTGGCGCTTCAAATTCAAATCTCGTTTCGGAATTGTGGTATTTTCGGTAAGATTTCGTAAATGATACCCAATTTATATTAAGTGTAAATGTGTAATCCATCAATTAAGAGCTAAACTTGATTTTATCGTATATTTACAGAACTGAAATCTTCTTGTTAATTACCCTAATTTTGTGATTTTGATCTGATTAATTTGTGCTCATCGTTGTTTGGTTCTGGTATTTGGATTACTTTGCTTTGAAATTATCCTTGTGGATGCACACGAGGTGTTTGTGAAATTTACTAATCTTGTTTGTATAAAACCCAGTTGGAATTTCGAATAGAATCAACAAAAACAATCAACAAACAACCAATAAAAATGTAGATTATTCAGTAAATGTAAATTACTGGTTCAGTTTGATGGTATGATCCGTACCAACTTTGAATCAATTTGGGCATTACGTACATTTATCAATAAATCTAGATAATTCTGATATAGATCTAATTTCTATCATTCTGAACTCAATTTTCTGTACCATGTTCTTTTTATTACAGGACGAAATTCGAGAAGAGAAAAATGGGTTTATTCAGGGGTAGTTTCGTCTTTTTAACTGGTTGTGCATCAGGGATTTACATTGCACAAAATTACAACGTACCCGATGTGAAAAAACTATTCAACACGTACGTGTTCGTTGCGAAGCATATAGAAGAAACTTATAGAAAACCAAAGAAAAATGATGACTAACTACAAATCATTTTTTACCCCTTAATATCTTTTTTTTCTTTTCCATTTACTCGTATCGAACTTCTCAATATTATATGTTTGCGATTTATGTGAAGAAAATATTGTTATAACAATGGTGTTATTCGTATTCAAATTAATAAATCATGCAACTCTTATTACAATTATTATTTATGTGCTCAAGTGCCCAAAGACTAAAAAGAAGGATATATGTATAGGTATAATAGCATGCACATGGTTACCACAAATTATAATTATTACTTTGTAGTAAAAATTATGTTAAATTAGGTATCATGAATATGATGATGCAAGTCATTAGTTTATTGAGTCGCAAAATTTGAAGGAACCTATAAAGTTCGGAAGGTTAATTAGATTATAGAATAAAGTGAAGAAAAAAGAAATCCTAACTTTTGATAGGAATATCACTCATGAAAATTCCTAGTCCAACCAATTGAATTAGGTCAAGGGTAGATTAATATAGCACAAAACATGTTTAATTAATGAAAATACTAGTTAGATCCTCGAGTGCACGAATGGGGATTTTTTTGCTTTTTACTTATTTAGGTCTTTTAATCTAGGTCAAGGACTAAAAGTGGGAGCAAAATAGCCAATTTTATTTAAGTTGATTATGATTTGCTAAAATTCGAGTAAATATCATGATAGAAGCATAATGTGTTGGTGGCTTTGTATTATTTTTTTTATGCGGTGAAATATTATTGTATGAGATTTCATATGTGTCGATACCAACTCAGCATACTGCTTGCTACCAATCCTTGTGCGGTATCATGTAGCATTACTCTTATTGCCAAAATTCTCTCAAAATCAGAATAGAGCTAGAAATTTTTTTTAGTAAAGATACAATGTAAACAATAAACATATTGATGCCAATAAAATATAACCGATACAATATTTAGGATTTTTTTTATATCCAATGTTTTGAGTTGCAATCTAGTGGCCCATAAGGACCGTGGTGCGATTTACAAGTGATTTTTGTTATTGTGTTTTATAGCATCACTATTTAATAGAAGAGAAATTGTATTTTGCCTCCGGATTTCAACACAAGTACACAACACCCTCAAATAACATAATTAACAAACTTAATTAATATGATAATTTATAAGGAACACATAATTTATATTTTTAATGTTAATTAGAAATTGTTAATTTATATAGGCACATATTAATTACTCATGCGACATGTGTTGATTACCATGTTAATGAAGTGTGTTAATTAGGATATTGAGGGTGTTTTGTTGAATTTCGAGGGCATCATATATGTCCTCTTAATAGAATGCGATATTGCATTTTAGATATAATTTTTGCTATTTGCGATATAGCGATATAGCGATGCTATTAAGTTTCTATTAATATCATAAATACGAATATTTTTGTGATATTAAAGATTGCATTTGAGTGTACCCCTTGTTTCAATATTTTGTTTACCTAGTCAATGTTGAGTGGCTTTTGTTGCTCATAGCAAAATTCCATGTCTCTGTTTCCTTTGCTTATTATGTTAAATATATAAGATGAGTTTAACAATGTTGGAACATGTATAGGTTTAGTATGTTAATACAATGAATCGAACCCTTTTTAGCACCACATACAATGCTATAATTTCTCATCATTAGTTGTGATAAAGCACCAACAATCCATTGATACAAATAATTGTATTTTTTTTTTACATTGACAAGTTGACATAGATGTATAGTAACTTTTTATATATATATATTTTTAAAAAACTTGAAAACTCTTTTCCATATGATTCACATACAATTTTCCAAAGTGGATGCTATAACACTAAATTAGACAAGCACACATATATGTTAGACCAAATAAAACAATGTGAAATTGAGAAAGTGAAGTATAGGTACATAATGATGAACCTATAATTCGAGCCGACAAAGAATGTTCTTAGCCGCACTCTTAATTAATTTTATTTCATTATAAAAACATTTTTATTTCTATATTTCTATAGCCAAGCCCAAAGTAAGGTTCTAGTTGACACTCTTACATAAAAAATATATAATCCGCAATTTTGTTGCTATTAACCCTAAACCTTAATTAATTATATGACAAATAATAATTATGCAATATAACTATTTCGTATAGGAAATTGAATAACAAAAGGGAAGTTTATAAGAGATAAGAATACATAATTATAAATTTCTATTTCATATACAAAATCAGACAATTATAAATCTTAGAATCACACTATAATAATGATAAAATCATATATATTTTAGTAAATAACTGGTCGAGATTTTTCCGTTGTTTCGCGCCATGGAGCCGCAACTGTCCAAGTTTTCACATTTTCGAAATTGGAAACGCTCTATTTTCGAAATAGGAGATGGATGATGCGGAAATGACGAATTTCTTGGTCATAATTGCTAGGGAGTAAAGACGGTAGATTTAGGTGGCTCATTAACAAACCCTTTCTTCTAAACAATCTCTAGTAAAATAATATTTCTCCTTATTGATTTCCTCCTATATCTTGTAACTTTTGAACATTTTAGATTTATTTCAGTGTCAAACATTTAATTGAAATATACTAATTAGATTCTTGTATCATTCGTGTATATATATATTAACAAACTAACTTACACTAATCATGCAAATTTCAATCACTGAATTGGTTAATCATGCCAAAGAAATGACATCAAGTGATTTTGTCATGATTAATTAAATTACACAGAACACACGAATTTGAAATTTGAAATTTGAAAACCAAAACTCTACAAATAAAATATTGCAAAAACATAATCTGCAATTATATTATTTTGACATCAAGAGATTTTTTAGCCCTAATTAATTATATGACGAGTTATAAATTATTTAACGGAATGGAATTTCATATATGAAATTGAATAATGAAAGAGAAGTTTATAAGAAAATAACATATCCTCGTGTTGTAGAGGTTGTGGGTTCGAGTCCCGACGGCTTCAATATAAAAAATGAAACATATAATAATGACGATTTGTGGTCTATGATTCTCTTCACAAATTTTTTTTTATCCGCCCCTTATTTTGCACATATGTTTGTGACTCTTAATGAAGCCACATCGTTATTCATGATTATTGACCATTAGATTTGTGATGTGGATTCATCTCATACATTAATATTATTTCTGATTATTTAAGACATGTATTTTTGTATGACCATTTGTAATCATTTGTAGTATTAATTTTAACCGTTAGATGTAGTGATGTTGTTTTATCTAAACCATTGATTTTTTGTTCGATTTTTTGAAGATCAAATTTTGTATAGTCATCTATGTGTCATTATTTTACACCATGTTTTAAGCATCCTTGAAAAGCCACATCATTCTACATTGATGGCGTAGACTATTATTATTGGTTATGTTCACATGAGACTAAATTCATTCAATTATTTATCATTTCACATAAGGTTACATGATCAAATTTGAATGCAATAGAATATGGAAATTTTTATATGAAATACTAATAATTTTATATGTAATACTATAAAACATACAACATATATTAGTATTATTTTCTAGAAATTTAATTTTTAAAATCCATCAAATAAATTCATTTTAATCTTCTCTTTATTTTGACATCCATATTTGCATAGTTCATACATACCGTTTTTTCATAATTTGAATTTGTAAAAATATTATGTAAGAAAATACAATGCAAAAAATGCATATTTACATTATAGAATTTTAAGTATTTTATTTTTTCATACTAGAATTTTAAGTATTACTATTTATTTTAAAAAAGTCATAACCATAAGAATCTCATATAATACTAAGTAAATTATATTTGTGTTTTTAGTCAAACAAATTTCTTATTAAATTTTTTAAAAACTAATATAATTAAAAAAATAGTTTATCCATCTAAATAATTTCTTAAACTTATAATCACCTATCAAATAATATGGTTATTTTAAAAAATGCTAATTTTAAAAAAAAAAAATGATATAAAATAATTTTTATTTATTTTTATTTTAAATCAAATTTTGATATTATTTATTAAATTACTTTCATTATTAAATTTGACATTATTTATAATTTTTATTGCATTTTGAATCAAGAAAAATAATATTAGAACTATATAATTATTGATGTGTTACTACATATGACGTATGATTTATTATTTTTATATTTGATATTGTATGTAATATTGTGAACAATGATATACTATTTTTTGTTATGTTTATTCGAAAAATTGTGATCTCGTATATTATTATATAATGATACTAATATAAGTGTTATTATTTGATTGAAAAAATGAGACTTTTTGTTATCATAATGTAAAATAATTGTAAAACATATGAATATCATAGATAAATGAGTTCGAATAATATTATCGATATTATCATACAAATGTGTATTTTTTATTATAATGTAAAACATAAATAAAGTTTTCACCACGTAATGCGAGTATTCTCCTAGTATAGATAATTTTAAAGTTCCATTCATATACATTCTAAATTTAGAATTACACTATACTAATGATAAAAATTATATTTTCTTTAGTAAATCACTCGTCACGACTCACGGGTTTCCTTTATGTCGCGCCATGGAGCCACGACAGTAAGTCTTTCGCATAATTGGAAAAAACCAGCATCAGAAACATTATTTTTTTCTAACGTTGCCAATATTCCGAGTAGGAGAAAGTAGTGCCAGTGGCAGAAATCTCAATTTCATTATATAACAAAAACAAAAAATAATACCTAAACCATATACAAAAATCTCAATTTAATTATATATATAATACATTAATTATGGTACTAACTAACTATATAATACTGATTCAGAAATCTCGAGAAAACAATGATCCTCGTCCGGGGTCTTTAATAGAATTGTTCTTAGACCGTGGTATAGAATACCCATCCACTTCACTTTATGGGCACGAGGACACCGACTATAAATTTTGTATCACATATTATTTATTTAGGAAAATGTTGGACATATCCCCAAATTCTCTCCTACAAGATTTGACGACGTGACTAAACTTTAACACATTAAAAATTAACATCTTATTTATGATTTAACATTTTCATGAAATATCAAACCATAAAATAAAATAGTGTTAAATCATAAATTATGATATATAATTAAGATTTAAAAATATTATCATGTCATCAAGAGGTGTTGGAGTGAGATCTAGGATAGTATACATCACTACTCATTAATGTATGCTTTTAGACAAATAGGCTCAATGTATAATTTTGTTGAGAAGGGATGTGGATGATCAACTTAGATCGAAATCGATCTATCATTACACTTCAGTATCTCGCAGAGGCCACACAATTTTCGATCGACTTAGATCGAAGCTATTATTGTACAAACATCAAGTCTTTATAAATAGACTCATTCTATTGTTTAATTGAGTCGAATTTTCTAACAAGAAGATTGGATTTGTTAACAACAATTCTATTCATGTTAATATCACCATTCTTGTGTTGCAATGTGTTAGAAAAAGATAACACAGACATGTCCACTCTAATATGAAATTATATATATTAGAATTTAAGGAAGACTAAATTAAGAAAAAGAAGCAAAAAAAACTAAGCCAATGGAAACATGAGAGATTTTCCAAATCAGCACTTAAACGAAGCAACTAAGAAGAAAGAAAGAGAGAGAGAGACATTAATCCACGGCTCCTCTTTCTCTCTTGCCCTCCACTATCAAATTCAAACCCCCCCACTAATCCACCATTCTTAGCTCCTGTCTCTTTGCTACAAATCTCATTGGTTGAACCCAAAAGACAAAGCAAAAAGAAACGAAAATGTTTTGTTTCCCCCTAAAATTACTTCACTAAAACCGTAACAAGATTCATGATTAAATGAATCTTTTAATTAATACTTGATGTCTTATTATTACTAGACTAGATTCTAGGAAAGTAAATTCATGGATAATAATGCCCACATTTGCTCGTCGTAAATAGAGGTCTGTCCTTCTTCGTCCTCGACTTCGAGAGTCTCTTCTATTTGTCTCCACCATTCTTCATGGTTCTTACTTGTAATTCCATTAGAAATATTGTAATTGTTGAAGCCATTGTTGTAGTTGAAAGATTCGTTATTGGTCCCTGATATTTCAGACTCGGCCTCGACTTCTATCTCGCCGTTTCTGGCAAATCGGCCTTTGACGCGTGGCCTACTATCCGCGAGTGTCTTTCTGCATGCATACTAAATGAAAAAAATAAACACAATTAGATTTATCAAAATTTTGTTATTTTTATAATCATACTAATTATTAAAAATGATATTTTGTTATAATTTTTAATTGAACTAGAGAATAAAGTGGCCAACAAGATGCATAATGAGATTCTTATGATGTAACGTTTACAATATTTTGAGACTTTCAGATACTTTTTTTTGTAAGACCAAAATTTGAAATATAACATATTAACATGTATGATATAAAACTATATAATAATATTATGTAATTGTAAATTATTACAGTGATCTTTTTTTGGAAGTTTCTATGATTTCTCTTGCTCCTATACTTCTCAATTCTTTCCTTCCTCTCCTCTGCAGTGTACCGTACCACCTTACCGGTACCGGGACCGCATATTTCCTGGTTATTAGAATTCTCCACCGGGCTTTGCGGTCCATTCATCCCCTATTAATTCGAAACATAATCAAATTGTAATTAGCATCACAATGCAATCATGAAAATTTTACACATAAGATTATTTCAAACCTGAAGATCTCCTGTGCTGAAAACGCGTCTCACACTCATGGGGCCGGCAGAGTAGAAATCGAGGAAATCGCAACAGGGCGAGGACGAAGGCGAGGACGTAGAGAAAACAGAGGATTTGGGTACAAATTCCTGCATGTAGTTATTAACGGGGAGAGATTGCGAGCTATTGCTCCTATGGAGATAATTATCGTACGAACTCGGCGGAAAGGACGAAGAGTAAGAAGTTTGAGAAGGGTTGATGTAAGTGGAAGGGAAATGGCCATTGTTGATTGGTACTGTTTGATTGGAGGAAATGAATAGAGAAGGATGATTGAAGGGTCCTTCTTGGTTATCTCCATACGAGCACGAAGACGAGGAAGATGTACGGTACATTATCTAGAGAGAGAGAGAGAGAGAAATAACAGAGAGAAATTGTGAATTTCGAATCAGAGGAAGGAGAAGGAAGGGGGGCGTCTTTTATGGGCATTGCAGAAGGTAAATTTGGAAGCAGAGCATTGCATAAACTAGGTTCATTTTTCATTAATAACTTTGGTTTGAAAATAACATAATTAGTATTTGATTCGAGTAATGGTTCACATTTAATATGTAGAGCAATGTGTTGGTGAGAATTTGGAAGACGTTGGAGTATTTTGTTAGTTGATTATGACGTGGCTGATGATGTATTGATATCACAAAAAAAGTTGGAATATTATACTCTTCCCCTCGTTTCACCCAACATTTGTTGATGTCATCCCCAATTGAAATGCGGGTGAAAAATGTCTCCACTTTACACCCCAACTCCCCTTCAATTAATTTTGAATCAAAAATTTGATAATTTTAATTGAAATTTAATTCATTAAATCATTCATTAGTTTAATTATAAGATAATTAATTATAAATTAATTAAAAGAGAGTTTAATTGGAGAAGAATTGGATGCAAATTGAGGATAAATTTCACCCAATTTTCAATTAATGATGGCATCACCAAAGTTGTGGTGAAATCTAGGGGCATGATAGAACGCCTCAAAAAAGTTGACTATTGAAATGGTACCAATTGTAACATTAACAACCATAGTAGACTTCTTAGTTTAAACTTAATTAAAAGTAACAATATTTACGGAAGAATAGTGAGTTGGCATACACATATATGAAATCTCAAATTTGGTTCAATCAAATTACACCACATTAAGAAAATACAAAATCAAATAAGCATATCATGTTATGTTATGACGTGTATATTTACTCCTTGATTAATTGGTTAAGTAATAGTTCGATAAAATCGGACACGTCATTTTTTACAATTCACAAGACATGATCGAGTAGTTTGACTGCGATTTAGGTGCCGATTTATCGGCGTCGAAAACCGATATTTGCAATGATGGGCAAAATCTACAAATAAATATCTACTTTTTTTTTTTAAATACAAAAGAGAAATACGAGCATACAACTTTATTATGAAGCTAATGAAGGACTATTAATAAGTAGTATATATCCTTGAAACTTCAAAAACACCTCTCTAATAACAATATTTTTTGCTGATGCTCTTTCAAGGCACAATCATTGTTCTCCATTTTAGTAACAAATGAAGAAGTTCTTTCATGATAAAATGAGAATTATCCATCCAGTTACGAAAGTAATGGAGAAACTAATATACCACCAAGTTTTTTCCAGTCATGTCCTTTGGAGACTCTTGAAGAGAAAGGTTTAGGGTAGTCATTATGAGATCTCCCCTTTGTAGGGGTTTTTATAATTTGTACTTTGTTCTATAACCCTCAAGGAAGCCAAAAGGCATGCTATTTATTTACTTAATTTAAGATCACTATGTTTTGGAATCATATAGTTGACAGTTTAATGTCTATATTTTATATGGGTTTAAATATGGCACCCCACCAACGTCTCTAAATGTGTGTTGATCCGTCAATCGATGAGAGTTAGTAAGGATTAATTAGATTGATTAGTAATAAAATTAATTTTAATTGGATTGATTCAATTAAGAAGTCTAATCAATTTAATAAAACTTTTTCGATTGACGCATCAAGGAATCTTATGAGTGTTTGTGGGAGCACCATGTATTTACCCATTTTATATTATAAGCGGTGATATGAAGCCCATTTACGATACCTAACTAATTGATAAGGTGAAATTTTATCACTTAATATTAAATATAATGTTAAATTAATACGTGGTAAATAAATAAATGAATCCGGTATAATTTATTTGAACTTCATCTAGTATCAACTCGCAAGAAGTTTCATTCTCCTCTCGAGATATAGTATAGTCTCGTTGATGACCCGTTGGGCGGCTAAGTCACCTTCTAGTGAGTGACCTTCATCTAGCATATCTTATATCACTTGAGAGCCGTTTCTTCATATTCAATTCTTCAATATCGGAATTCAATGTTTCATTAGTACTGAACTATAATTATTGTTACAACGAATTCATAAAACAAAAATATTAATATGTATTAAATGAGTAAATGTTAAATGAATATATGCTAAATAAATAAATGAACTTGATTCCGCATATAAAAGATTTCAATTCCACTCGTTATTTTATTTGTTTAGTTTACCATTAATTGTTAACCCATCATTTATGTAGGGGGATTTAGAAGAGACAGTATATTTTTCCTTATATTATTTACCTTTTTATATGATAGTGAATATTACATTTAAAAATGATATATTACTTAATATATTATGTTTGAGAATATATAATCTTGTGATTCGGTCAGAAAATCAACAAATATTCCGGACCTGATAAAAAAGTTTATAATGCCTAAATGGTTTTTTATGTTTAGTACTTCTTCTAAATTACAATGCCAAGAAAATAGGAAAGGACAGAAAACATCCAAAAAATTGGATGAATCCTCTCCATTTGTATGAAAAATTGATCAGGTGTCCTTTGTGTTTTGGATACCTTGTAACGGAGATGAAAAAAAACACACTCCATAAGCCTAAAATTAAGTAGGAATCCTAAAATACTCAACTAGCATTTTGACTACACCAAAGATAGATGCCCACTAAACATAGCACTCACATACATACATACCCCTTCCCCTTACAATTGAATCCAATGAAGGATACTAATTAACTAGAGATTAATGAATGATATGACCAAATTTGTTTCATACTTTTGTGATGAATACTTTTTTTTGAATGGTATTCGACAAGCGACCGTTTTCGTTACTGATACCTAATTTTTCTTTTTTTATGACAATGAAGATCGAACTCACAACATATGATTTTTTGTGCCTCACACTCAACCCACAACCTCTCGCGACCCATTGTGTAGAATATTAAAGTAGTCAAGACAATTAGGAAAAAGACCTAGCATGAAATGACATGATACTTTTCATGAATCATTGGCTACTTCTCTCTCATTTTGAGGCTCCTTTAATCTTACATAGTTCTTCTTAAAAAAGCATGGATTTCAAAATTCCAATATTGCAATCCCTTCACCAGAGATTTATAGAAATATATGCATAATTAACATCATGCATGATTTTATGTGATGTTGTAGTGTATCTTCCACCATGTTATTATTACATGATAACTTCAAATATTTCTCCCAAGCTTTATTTTTTCTATAATTTGCATGTCTTCATAAATAAATGGCGCAATCTCATGTATACTCCGGCAATTTCGGGTATAACCCTATAAAATCCGAAATATCATGAATACCCCTATAAACTACTTTACATATTTGTTTCAAAAATTCAAAACCGCCCTTGCATTATTACCAGTTTTAGTTTTACATGAATACATAAATGGAAAAAAAGGTAGTTCTTTTTATTTTGTAACGTTTGGTGAGGAAGACTATTGATAGTAGTTTTTATCTTTTAAAGGAGTGCCAATGATATTTGACGCGTTAGAAGGGTATATCTGATATTTTTGAGGTTTTTTTAACTTGTAAGGGTACACCTGAAATTATGCCTAGCCAACTAAAAGTATAAAAAAACAGTACACATGTTATGAATATGTTTCCTAGTGGAACTTTGTTTCAAATAAACATTCTGTACACAATTCACAAGCTCTCATTTTCCAACATGAGTATGGGCAATTTCACAAATTCTAAGATTTGGGGAATGTGGAGTTCATGATTTCCTCCATTGAAACATCACACAAAGAATTTAAAAAGATAAGAATAGTGAGTGAAAGATAAATAGAAAGATATATACAATAGTGAATATGGTACACACGCATAGAGTTAACCATATTATTTCTCGCACTCTCATTGGCCACGAAGAGTGGTGTTTCATCACGTGATTGGTCGACATGATACACATCATGATTCTAGCCAATCAGATCGCAGTAATCTCCTGTGCACAAACATGGTCTCTATGGAGAGTGGGACCCACTTTGCATATCATTTGACATGCCTACACATTAAAAGTTTCTAACCAACTTGTTCATCTTGTTTTTCTTCCCTTTGAAAATTTGTTAATAAATATTTATATAGTTGGTGGTATTTGATTTAGTACCAGACAAGATAATGTCAACGCCCACCAAGCAAAAGAAAGAAAATCTTTTTTTCACTCTCTCAAATCCAATGAGAATTATAAGACAAATATATATATGGTTTGTTTAGTAATTACTAATTAATAATATTCAGCAAAAATAGATTGTGAGTAAGAAGTAAAATAAATGGATTGAGTGGAAAGATTTGAAATAATATTATGATAAAAAAGCATGTATGAGAAGAGCATGAATGCTTTTTATCCTAACAGGTCAATAGGCCAAAAAATAGTCACACCACTATAATAATAATAAGTGGATCTTCAATTATTGTCATGTTCATGAATTTATTTCTTTGGCAATAATTGAGACCAACTTATTTTTGGCACGAGATTGCAATGTTAATTTACCACAAAAGCTAATAAGTTTGAATCATAATTAAACATTCTTCTCAAATAAGACAATTGAAATGATGTGAAGAGATATATTGCTACATGTCTCTTGACACATCAGTGTAATTATTAACTTAGTGTTATGTAATGATTAATATAGTGACATTCTTTTTTTCCAACTCATCGACTTGTTCATATTTGGAGTTTTAATATTTTATATTAACACGTTTCGTTTATAATTTTTTTTGTTAAAACTAAGTTTTACACATTTACTATTGTTCGATTTATTGGTAGCCGTTAAAAGATAGGTTATTAATTGGCCCAATCAAGATTAAGGCCCAAAATATAGCAAATAAATAGTAAGATAACAAAATTTAGCAAATAAATAAACTTATTTACAGTCTTTACCTAACAATTCGATTAAATTTATCTCCTACAAAATTTTCCGAGGACTAGAAAGAAAAATGAAATAAAAAGATGGACCTCATTGTAATTTATTGCGGCGCTTTTTCTTGAAGAGCATAGGCTTGAGAATTTTCTTGAAAGGTAATGCATGAACCGTTTTACGCATCTTATTTTTATTCTTTCTTTTACCTACAAATAAATTAAATAATAATATATATAAATTAAGTGATACAAATTATTATTATTTCCTAAATAGTAACAAACTAAACAAATTAAATAATAACAAAAAAAAGAAAAAAGAAATACCTTGTTTCGAGGTAGAACTTTCTCTGTCTTCTTTATTATTTCCTAAATCAGTTAAAATATTATCTAAAAATGAATTATTATTATTAATGATACTATTAGAAATTGAAGGCTTATCCGTGTTGTCAAATTTACCAATCACCCCCTCATTATTTTCATTTTCATTATCTTTCTCATCTCTCACTGCTTCATCCTTTCTCTTAGACTTAGAATCTTCATCCATTAAATTATTTGATAAAATATTATTATTTGCCAACCCCTCATTATTTTCAGAATTAACATTTTCATCCATAATTAACAAATTATTCTCTTTTGCATCTTCTCTCTCTAAATTCTCATCTCGAAATTCAATAATCTCGTCCTCTCTTTCTCTCTCCACTTCATTCTTCATTTCTTTAACTTCCTCTGTCTCTATCGAATAATTTACTAAATTATTCTCCATTATTTCATCCATTTTACTCTCTTCCAAATTTTTATTCGAGTCAAGGGTATTATGGTCTTTTTCACTCTCATTTTCAATAATATTCTCTCTCTCTAAAATTTTAATTTCTTCTACATTTTCTTTTGATTCAAGGGCAATTTGGTCATTTCCAAATTCACATTTCTTAAACAAAAAATCATCTTTATTCTCATCTAATTGCATCAAATCATAATTAACAATTTCATTCTTATCTTGCTGGCCAAGAAAAAAGGGTTTTTCTTCAACAATCGATTCAAAATCAATTGCTTTTGAATTGTTATCATTAGGGTTTGAAGATGAAATCTTGGAAATCTCTTCCAAGGACGGTAAATCTCCATCGCCACTGGAAATGGAATCCCAGTTTATCCAATCCCCAATCGAAAACCGGTTTTCTAAATCCAGCTTATTTTTTGGAATCCTCTCGATTCTAATTGTTTCCTTGTGAAAATGTTTCTTTCTCAAAGCCTTAGCCAATAATGCCCTAAAATTTAAAAAATATAAAATAAAAGATGAAAACTTTATTCTATTTTTAGTGATTATTTGAGAAAACATTGAAAAAGTAATAAATGTACGAACCTGCAATTATCTGAACTTGCGGAGTTAGCTCTTTGTTTGGAGAAACCAAGCAAAAACGAGATTAAATTGGAAATATCATTAGGACCTCTAATTTCATTAGCATTAAATGCACTACTTGTAACGATTATATTTTTCCCTTTCGTCCAATCCACCAATAGCTGGTTTCGAAATGGAAAATTGATTTAATTTTTACAATTAATTTAATAATTGAAAAAAGTGAAATTAGAGAAGTAAACTAACCTTGGCATCGAAAATCATTTGTCGCTTTATGTTTGGATTTTCATTAAGTAGTTGAGAGTATGTGATTTCAAAGTATAGTCCTCTCTGAAAATGAATTGAATTGTTTAAAATGAGGGTTTTGTTGTGTTAAATCAAGCTTTGAAATTGTGCGAGAAAGAATTGTACTTTGATTGCGAGCTCGACTGACTGGTGTCTCAAACGAAATGGTAGTTTTGTAGAGAAATCGATTGAAATCAAATCAACCTGTAAAGAAAACAAGCAAGAATTAGAGAAAATCGAATTGAAAAAACCAAAATTGAAGGCGAAATTGCACACCTCAGAGCACTTGCATGCATGATCAAAGGCGGATTGACTAAGAGGTCTAATGGCGACAATATCATACCCTCTCAGAACTGCATTCGTCGACCCCACCGAACCAGCCTGATTCACCGTCTCGACAGAGACGGTGACTCTACTAAACTGTCTGAAAGCAGGCCCAGCATCACCGCCAGATCCCAGTAATTTTCGGTGAAACGATGCGGAAGCACCTAGAGACGGCGCAGCAGCAAGAAGGGAAGAGAGAGGAAAAGGAGCAATAGTGCATCGATCCTTATCAGAGAAGACGGAGCGGAGAAAGACGTTGTACGCGGCGCCTGAGTAACCGAGTTCTAGAAGCTTCACGGTGGAGCGGAGACGAGTATTCCGTTGGGCGGCGGCGGTGGCGCCGCCCGAGGAGTAGGGGAGACCAAGGTCGAAGAAGAGGGGCATTTTTGTAATTGTGCTTGCGCGGCGGGAAGGAGAAAGGGTTTTGTTACTACAAGGAAATACTCCATATAAGATCTTAATGGAATTGAATTCCTGGATTTAAACCGGGAAATAGATTCTCTTTTTTTATCAACCTGGAATATAATTATTAATTTTAGAGAGCTGACGGTCCGCCTACGCTATAGATAGTTTTGCTCGTGCACCGCGACTCTCTCGACGTAAACTCGTCAGTGAATGGTTCAGATATAACTATAGATAGTTTTTTTTTTTTTTTATTTCGAGTCGAGTCAGTTCGAGATCGAGTCGAAGCGAGTTCGACCTGGAACTATCTCGCTCAAATTATATGCGTACTAATTTCAAGTTAGGTCAAAATATACATATATGTTAATATTATACACAGCTGAAGACTATGTTAGGTATTTTGTTATGTTTTGAATGATCTTAGGGCATGTTTGGATAGATGTAGTTAGGGTAGTTAGTAGTATCAACTGCTGTAATAAGACTAATACTTGTGTTTGGACCGTGGGAATTGATACATCACTGCAATTACAAAATCATTAACCCCTCCTATTGCTGCACTCATGACCCTCGTACTAACTCCAAGAGTTCCAAAAGCGGGAATGACAAATTTTGGCGGGAGTGAGTAACGAAATGAAGAGGCGCCTCTCTGACTTCTCTCCTCTTCATAAAAACCTTCCACGACAAAGAAGAAATTCATCAATAAGCCTCCTTCTCTCCAACTAAACAGGCGCCTCCTTCTCTGTCTTCTCCACCTTTTGGTAAAGAAATTTCTTTCTCTTTTTTCGTTCTATTAAATTCATGCCAGAAATTTTTTTCGTTCAACTAAAATCTGTGAAGAAGTCAGACTTGGTGTGTCCATAAGTTTATGCTTCTTTCTTTCTCTTTTTTTTGGTAAATATCTCAAACTTGGTGTGTCCATAAGTTGTTCGATGAAATGCCAATTAGAAAATTTATTAGTAACAAGTTGAATATATCCAAAAAAATCGCATGTTCTTGTACATAAAGAAGTTTCTTTCTCTGGAAACAAAGAAGCATAAGCTTGTGTTTGGTAAATATCTCAAACTTGATGTGTCCATAAGTTGTTCGATGAAATGCCAATTAGAAAATTTATTAGTAACAAGTTGAAATTTGTATTAGGCATTTCTCAAACTATTACCTATATATTGCTAATGTTTTTAATTATGTAATAATTTAGGCACATCCGAATGATGATCCTTACATAAATAAGCCGATTGAGATGTTTGAAGAGATGTCGATAGTTTGCGACAATGATGCCGCAACTGGCCTATACGCCAAATCATTGCATCCATCTTCCACCCCTCTTGGTACCCCGATGCGGACTTCTTCAAAACCGACCCCTAATGACAGTAATGATATAGGATTGGATAATTACGATTTCTTTGAAGCCGGAAATAATTTTATGGGTGATGGAAGTTGTCCAGAGGGGAGTTCTCTTGAAGCTCAGAATGTGAGTCCCGATACGTTAATAAGGAGGGATTCAAGTACTACGAGCAATGCAAGGATGGAGAGAAAAAGAGATGAATCTCCCCTTCAAGCCGAGGTAACTCAAGTAGCTAATAGCATTGCGCGCATTGCCGATGCATTGGATAATGATAAAGAGTTCGATTTTGCGCGTTTGGTGGCGGATGCGATCATGACTATGGGAGACAAGTTCCCAATGCCCATATTGATATTGGCAAGTCTATATCTAGCAAAGAATCCTTGTGAAGCACATATTTTTCTAAATTATGATTCTACTTATCGAGAAGGGTGGATCGATAACTTTGCGATGGAAAACATTGGGCCCGGTGGTAACTAATATTATGGAGTAGTTTATGGTTTATGTATGTGTTGCGTCCATTTTGTTATTTTATTTATGACGTGACCTATTTTATGTAATTGTGACGTCTTATTTTGTTATTTTAGACTTTAGTATCATGTTGTTAATTAAAGTATTTGTTCCAATGTTTCTCATTGTTTATCGAAGTATTATTTTTAATCCAAAATATTTGTTGGAGTAGTTCATGTATATTTTTATTTTTTAAAACATGAATGAATTTGTTATATACCGTAATATCATTTTCTTATTATTAGTGACTTGTTTGTATTATTTTCTTGTTATTAATGATTTGATTACATATCCTCAACACATTAGTCCAAACATGAATGTTGGAATCGCAGTAATTATAATGTTTACCATCCAAACAAACAAAATTGAATTGTAATTGCGGGGACTCCATCTCCAAGGAATACACTTTCCTATGTTGTTACTATTACCATCATCCAAACATGCCCTTATTTTATCGGTAGTTATTCATAATTTTTTTTTTTTTTTTAATTTGAAATAGTTTAATCTTCTCGAAAAATATTCATAATTTCAAGCTGAATCGAGGTGGGCCAACTTGAGTTATTTTGGAACCAGAAGTGATTTTGCTTTTCACCTGTAATGTACTCATGCACGTCGAATTTATTGGAAGACGTCACGTGTCGCGTTTGGAAAATGCGCTCCCGATGGATACCCGGACAATTACACTTTGAAAACACTCCGGAGTTGCCTTCTCGTCTCATGCTAGTTCTATCCTTTATTATTATTTTTTATATTCTTTTATATTTATTTTTTACATTATATGGATAAAAGATATGTTGTCATTTATAATTTTTTTATTATAATTTATATCTTTTTCTTATTTTTTATTCTCTTTTTATATTCTAGATTAAAGATATGTTGTTATTTATACTATACAATTTTGTTCTTATTCACTGTTGCAAATTGTGTTGTGTAGCGCCGATATAGCGAGTTACAGAGGTCAAACATGGGGCGCTGCGATTTGTTGCGATTCTAGACGATATATTAATTTTGCGGCCGATATAGCGTGAAGCGTGTGTTTCAAGTAACGTTGCGCTTCTGCATGTTTCGCAACATTGTTGTATTTGAGCTTGTTAATTATTTTGAACTGTTTTTAATTTACGAAAAAACATGTAAGATCCATATTTATGAGAAATTCAAAAAAGTATCAATAGTTATGAAAAATTCATAGTCATCTCCTCAAAAGTTAAAAATTAAAAATGAGATTTATGTATTTATCTCGGGAAGCTTCTGTAGGGTTATGCACGCTTATATCAAAGTGTGCAGCGGAATTAGTCTCGCATGCGTAACCTAATTCTACCGGGATCACGCCCTAAAACCAACGAAAAAGGAAGAGTTTCGGAGAATTACCTCGTACAAGTTAGTACGTGTCGATTACTTCTCCAAATCCGTGAACCTTCTCCAAGGAATGCTAGTGCAGTCCCTCTACTCGTGTCCACCTTGATTTCGACCGATCGGAAATCACTAACGCCGTTCTAGTCGACGTCACGATTGAATCTCTCAAATCCTTTTCTCAATTCTCCCTCTCAATCTCTCAGATCTAATCTGAATTCTGTGGAAGAAGAAGAAGAGAAAACGACGGCTCAAAACCCTAGGTCAGAAAAAAAACTTAACCTAAAACGAAATCAGAATTTCATATATATAGAACTTAAGTCCGTTCTGAACGCACTTTAAGTGTGCGTTCGAACGCACACTGTTCTGACTTCAGATAGGAAAGTCCGTTCGAACGCACTCCAAGTTCGTTCCGAATGGACATACTTCTGACAGCAGATTTGTCTATTTATATAAATTCTTCCAAGTCAATTCTTAAGCCATATTTTCTTTCAAACTCCCTCTTGGATTAAGACTTAATCAACTTGGCCATATGTCCAACATATGTCGTGAGATCTAATCACACGTGATTCCATTTTGTTTGTCCAACAAACTTATTGGTGAGCATTATCTTGAGAATCCGATATATTACGAAATCTTGGTGTGACCTTGTAGGTTCGTCTAAGACTGGCAGTGGATATGGCAGCAATCCACAAGGTATTGCGAGCACTAGACTGCCGTTAATACCTACCCAGAATTAGCACGAAAAAGGTGGAGAACACCTTTATGAAGATGCAATACATCTTCATACCTAGCTCAGATAAGTGTTACTAGTCCTCTGGTTCGCGATATCTTCTGATCAAAAGAGTCACGGTGAAGTCTAAGACTTCAAGTCATCCTCTATTCTTTTTGATCAGATATACTATTTCCCGATAAGAATTAGATTGATAATTACAATGCGAACTCCATGAGTTCCATCGAGCTTGGCCAAGCATTTCATCAATCTCAATTCAATCGAGGGGCCCGAGAGATATCTCCGTCTATCCTTTTCAAGGTTAGAAAGGAACAATTCCTATCTTGTAATCTCACATCCTTTGCCTATGCTAAAAACAATACCCAATAGTAATCTCTGCTACACAGTTACGCGTAGGGTCAATTATATCAAAGCATTGCCTTTTCACATACTAGATATCCATGAGACCACTCAAGTATGAAGAACCAAAACGCACTATCTGGATATGAGTTCGTCTCCAATGACTCTGACCATGTCACAAACTCATATAGTGGTCAGTCCAATATACGACGCCGCGTATATCCATATTCTAGAATCGACGCTACCGTCCCAGATCAGTAAAACCTGATCATCTCATCTACGAATATGCCAGTGTATGTAAAAGTCTCCATTCAGTGAATGGACTACCTGGTTCAAACCTATGAACAACTTTATACACCAGGGACGTTTTAGAATTATATTCATTCCGTTTAGTGGTTTTACTATCATTCAATTGACGAATCAATATGCCAGACTATGGCCATGCAACATATTATTCTCAACTGACTCGATGCACTAAACTAGAATAAAATTCAAGGTCTATCCGATTATAATAATCGAATAACCTCTCACACACTTTCTTGTTATTTAAAATTTTTGAAATATGAAGGTTTAGGTCATATAATGAATAATAATATAAATATCTGTCTCATAAACAAATACAATCCCAATAACACGCCTAGGGCATAATAAATGTTCTCCCACTTGCACTAGGCAGATCAAATCCCCTTATGCAATAAGAAACATAAATAAAATACCCAATCTAACGCTGCGATAGATATCCCAATCCTATCGCCCTAGCATGCTGCTCATGCTTGGCACGTGATAGTGGCTTCGTAAATGGATCGGCCACGTTATCATCAGTAGGTATCTTCATTATTTTCACGTCACCTCTCTTCGTAATCTCACGAATCAAGTGGTAACGCCGGAGTACATGCTTGGACCTGTGATGCGCTCGCGGTTCCTTTGATTGTGCTATTGCTCCGTTATTTTCACAATACACATCCATGGGAACCGAGATGCTTGGCATAACTCCAAGTTCCATCACGAACTGTCGTAGCCAGACAGCCTCCTTTGCGGCTTCCGAAGCCGCGATGTATTCCGCTTCAGTTGTAGAATCAGCCACCGTCTTCTGTTTGGAGCTTTTCCAAACAACAGCTCCGCCATTGAGCGTGAAGACGTAACCACTTTGAGATTGGAAATCGTCCGGGCAAGTTTGGAAACTAGCATCTGTATATCCTTGGATAACCAGATCTCTTTCCGCACCACCATAGACAAGAAACATATCTTTAGTATTCCTGAGATACTTAAGAATGCTCTTGACTGCGGACCAGTGAACTTCCCCTGGATCAGACTGATAGCGGGAAGTCACACTCAACGCATATGCGACATCTGGTCTAGTACATATCATGGCATACATGATCGATCCTATAGCCGAAGCGTATGGGATCCGACTCATGCGCTCACGTTCAGCGTCCGTTGAAGCACACTGAGCCTTAGTGAGAGCGATGCCATGTGACATTGGGAGAAATCCTTTCTTGGATTGCTCCATGTGAAACCTAGTTATCACTTTGTCAATATATGTACTTTGACTTAGTCCGAGAAGTCTCCTCGATCTATCTCTATAGATCTTTACGCCTAAAACATAGGCGGCTTCTCCTAAGTCCTTCATTGCGAATTGACTACCTAAATATGCCTTAACCTGGTTAAGCATTGGGATGTCATTTCCAATGAGTAAGATGTCGTCCACGTACAAGATGAGGAATACGACCAAACTCCCACTGAATTTCTTGTATACACAAGGTTCCTCGATATTTTGAATGAAACCATACTTTGCGATGACCTCATCGAAACGTATGTTCCACGCACGAGATGCTTGTTTTAATCCATAAATGGATCTCACAAGCTTGCACACTTTATTCGTATTCTTTGGATCGACAAAACCCTCGGGTTGTATCATATACACATCCTCGGTAAGGTTCCCATTAAGGAAAGCGGTTTTGACATCCATCTACCATATCTCATAATCGTGATATGCAGCTATTGCTAGAAGAATGCGAATACTTTTAAACATGGCTACTGGAGAAAACGTTTCATCATAGTCTATGCCATGAATTTGCTTGAAACCTTTCGCCACCAGTCTTGCTTTAAAAGTGTGTACATTACCATCCATGTCGGTTTTCTTCTTGAAAACCCATTTGCACCCAACGGTCTTAGCACCTTTAGGTAGATCAATAAGATTCCAAACCTTATTATCATACATGGACTGGATCTCGGTTTTCATGGCTTCATGCCATTTCGAGGAATCCAGGCTAGACATAGCACCATTGTAGGAGGTTGGCTCGTCATCTAGAGTCAACTCATCATCGTCATTACTAATGAGAAATCCATATCTCTCAGGTTCTTGACGATTCCTACTAGATCTACGTATAGCTTGTGTACTAGATTCTGGTTCACCATGCAATGGTAACTCAGAATCTTGTTCCAGATCAACTTGTTCACTTTGTGGTTCTCGAATTTCTTCGAGATCAATTTTACTCCCACTGGCTTGACGATCTAGGAGTTCCTTCTCTAAGAAGTGTCCTCGTCGAGCCACGAAAACCTTGTTTTCGCTAGGCAAGTAAAAGTAGTATCCTTTTGTTTCTTGAGGATACCCCACAAATAAACACTTGTCTGATCTTGGCTCGAGTTTTTCCGTCAATAACCTTTTGACGTATGCCTCGCAACCCCAAATCTTTAGAAAAGACAATGATGGCACCATGCCATGCCATAATTCATATGGTGTCTTTTCAACAGATTTGGACGGAACTCTATTCAGTATATGAGCGGCCGTTTGAAGCGCGAAACCCCAAAATGACTTTGGCAAATCCGTTCGACTCATCATCGAGCGAACCATGTCCAACAAGGTCCGATTTCTCCTCTCGGACACTCCATTCCATTGGGGTGTACCGGGTGGAGTCCATTGTGATATTATACCACAATCTCGAAGATAGTCCTCAAACTCATAGCTCAAGTATTCACCACCTCGATCCGATCGAATGGCTTTTATTTTCTTGCCCAGTTGAAGTTCTACTTCGTGTTGAAACTCTTTGAATTTCTCAAAAGTTTCACTTTTGTGACGCATTAAGTATAGATATCCATATCTACTATAATCGTCAGTAAAAGTCACGAAGTAGCGATACCCATTTCTAGCCTCGACACTCATCGGTCCACATACATCGGAATGTATGAGGGCCAACACATCTTTCGATCTTTCTCCTTTCTTGGAGAAATGTGTCTTTGTCATCTTACCCATCAAACAAGATTCGCAATTTTCTATTGACTCTAAGTCAAAAGAATCTAGCACTCCATCCTTTTGGAGTCTAGCAATGCGTTTCTCGTTTATGTGTCCGAAACGACAATGCCATGAGTATGTTTCATTAGTTTGAGTGGTATTTATGTTATAAATGGACTGATTATTGTTGTTATTATCTAAATCCAAGACATATAGACCATTTTCAACTAGAACATTACTAAAGAAAATGTCATTCTTGCGAATAAAACAATCATTAGTACCAATAACTAATTCATATCCATCCGCAACAAGTCTCGAAACAGAAATAATACTCCTACTCAAAGTAGGTACATAACAACAATTATCCAAAACTAAAATAAGTCCATTTGGCAAAGTTAAATCATACGTCCCTTCGGCTAATGCTGCTACTCGAGCTCCATTCCCGACGCGTAAATCAACTTCGCCACGAATCAACGATCTTCTACTTCTTAGGCCCTGCATATTATTACAAATATGAGTCCCACATCCAGTGTCCAACACCCATGATGATGAAGTAAAGAAATAAGATTCGATAACAAAAATACCTGATGCCGGTGTGTCCAAGGAAGCGGTCTTTTGCTTGCTCTCCCTCAGGAAGATCTCGCAATCACGCTTCCAATGCCCCTCCTTGAGGCAGTGGAAACACTTCTTGTCATCCTTGGCTTTCTTGCCCACAGGCTTAGGCGCAACCTTGTTGCCCTTTGCCTTCCTCTTCTTGTTTTTGTTCCCAGTGCGTGGACTCTTCCCTTCAACCACCAATACTTCCGAAGTCCTAGACTTCATGTACCGCGGTTTCATGTCAGCTTCGAATGTTCTGAGCATTCCGATAAGCTGGGGAATGGTCCTTTTCATGTCTGACATGTGGAAATGCGAAATGAACGAATCGAAACTCGGTGACAGTGACAACATGATCAAATCAGTTTGTAACTCCACCTCGAATTTTATGCCAAGCCTCTCAAGATGATCGAAATATCCTTTCATCTTGAGAAGGTGCGAGCTAACAGGCGTACCATCTTGCATCTTGCATTGCGTCGCATTGCCAAGAGCTTGGTACTTCTCCACCCTTGCTTGAACCTGAAACATCTCCCTGAGTTGTTTCATAATCTCGTATGCATCCTGTTTCTCAAATTGGATTTGATATTCAGGAGCCATAGTAGCCAACATAAGGCATGTGACATCATTCGAATCGTCCATCATGGTCGTATATTCGAATGTCTCATCCTCAGTTGCTGTATCTCCTAGCACAGGAGGGATAGGCGTCTCCAAGACATGTGCCTTTCCTTCCTGTTTCAGAACGAATCCCAGATTCCTCTGCCAGTCGAGAAAGTTCTTTCCGTTCATTCGTTCCCTTTCCAAAATGGGACGCAAACTAAAGCGGTTATTACTTGGTAAGGCCATTAATTCTACAATTTTTGAAAAATAATGTAATTAATAACATGGTCTTTCATATAGTAAAATTCATTTTAATTAACTTGAAATTCCCATTATTTTATCATTTCAAATAGCCCCCACTATTGAAACGGAGATTCGATACCTTAAATCTCATAATGGACAAGATCCCTATTTAACGTATTTCTAAGGTGACTATGGCCAACCACTCAGAAAATACGTCACGTCGGGTAGGACGGTGTCCAATCATCTCCAAGACGATTCTTGCTTTATTCGTGAGGTCCGGTATTGAGTCCAACTCAAAACCAGAGTGTGTGTACCTCACTCCTTGCCCCAAATCGTAGCCTAGCTAGCGAATTGGTCAAGTCCAAACCACAAATGGAGTATCACTCAATCAGCGAATTGACATGCCAGACTATGGCCATGCAACACATCAATTCCTAATCAATGCATGCCTTCCTTGCTACGTACGTGTAAATCTGTGCCAGACTATAGCCATGCAACACAGATAAACAAACACTAGTCTAGAAGGTTCCATTTAGGGAGGCATTAGACTTGATAATTACGTGGGAGGATTTTACTTTTTATTAAAATCATTTTATTTTATTTATTAACCAAAACAAATAAAATAATAAGGTATAGCATATTGGCCTTTTAGTTTTATGAGCAATCATAAAACCCTAAAATTCCCAACCCTAAAACCCAAGATGATTCCTTGCTTCATGTGAAGATCCAATCTTCGTGTCGTGTCGTCTTGCCTTGAAGGTCCTTCTTCAAAACTAAACCTATTTTATTTTATTACAACTTTGGAAGACTCACCGGTCCCCACATAATGAAATAAAATACAATTTGGAAAGCTCACTGGCCCCCACACAATACACATTACAAGCATTCACAAACAATCATCCCCGTTTTAGGCTATATGCTATACCGAATCGAATTTATAATTTGGAAATTTTAAATTATTGGGCATTTTTGACAGAAAGAAACCAAAATTTGGCTGTCCAGAACCTTGTTCGTTCGAACGCAACCCTAGGTTCGTTCGAACGCACAAACGACACAAAAATTTCAAATTTTCAAGCTAAGTCCGTTCCGAACGAACTCAATTTTTTTTTTTTTTTTTTTTTTTTTTTTCGAAAACCCGACCAGTTCGTCCAGAACGAACTCCAAGTTCGTTGGAACGGACTCGATACTGCCAGTTTCGTCAAAAACCTGATTTATGCGCCGTTTTGTCCGAAAATCAAATTTTCAACATATCCAATCTGTTTAACACTTTAATAACATGCAAATATCCAATATTTGATTCA